>CAJHNH020007913.1:196403-386011 GCA_905116865.2 Candidula unifasciata
GTATTTTTTGAAGTGGGAGAGCTGATTGTTCAAGTAGTGTGCCATTACAGCACACTGTATTAATGCTGTCCCACATTTGAGTATGCCGCCAAGTTTCTTCTTCTTCTCATGCAGCCTTTTATTCCCCAGTGCAGTATAAGCTTTCAGCCAGCTGGTATCCTTTGCTTCTGTGTGCATTATATGTCATGTCCTTGCCATGTTTTCCACCTTATTTTCTAACTCCAATCTTCATGTATGTTTTGTTTATTTGCTCCTACTCCATTTGCTCTATGGGTCCGGTGCAGGATATCCTAGTTATATTATTTTTAGGTTCTCTAAATATCTGTCCTACCCAATACAGCGTTTTTTCCTCTCTCACTCCTTGATTGACTGGAATTTATTTAGATCTTTCCTGAAGTTGTTGTTTCATACCATTTCATTCCCTCTATTCTATCACAGGTAGATAATGAATTTTTGTAGTTTATTAATAATAATTTAACTGCTTTCCATGTTTCAACTCGTGTACCACAGTACTGATTTGATATTATAGGTATTATAGTTTTCATTTTCATGTGATTCCAAGTAGCAAAACTCTTAGCCTGTTTTTCCCCGTCAGTCTCTAGCAAATTGTGTAGTTTCACAGTCACTAGTTCATCAGATGTTTTTTGTCCTAAAGTGTTCCAGAAGTTTCTTATCAGTTTATGTCTTGTCAACTGTCCCCACACATGCATTCAAAGAAATCCCCCCTTCCTTCCCCCTTGCATTTAAAGTAACTTCCTTTCTGCCTGTGCATGAAATGGCTCCCCTCACCTGTAGCTTCCCTCACCTGTCACTTTCTTCACTTGTAGCTTCCCTCACATGTCACTTTCTTCACTTGTAGCTTCCCTCACCTGTCACTTTCTTCACTTGTAGCTTCCCTCATCTGTCACTTTCTTCACTTGTAGCTTCCCTCACCTGTAGCTTCCCTCACCTGTAGCTTCCCTCACCTGTAGCTTTCCTCACCTGTAGCTTCCCTCACCTGTCACTTTCTTCACTTGTAGCTTCCCTCACATGTCACTTTCTTCACTTGTAGCTTCCCTCACATGTCACTTTCTTCACTTGTAGCTTCCCTCACCTGTCACTTTCTTCACTTGTAGCTTCCCTCATCTGTCACTTTCTTCACTTGTAGCTTCCCTCACCTGTCACTTTCTTCACTTGTAGCTTCCCTCACCTGTCACTTTCTTCACCTGTAGCTTCCCTCACCTGTAGCTTCCCTCACCTGTCACTTTCTTCACCTGTCACTTTCTTCACCTGTAGCTTCCCTCACCTATAGCTTTCTCATGTGTAGAAAGTAACTTCCCCTTCTCATGCATACAGAACAACTTTCGACACATAATTGAAGAAAAAAAAAAGAATGCTGTAACACCCATATCATAGACTTTTTACCTTTGTTATCGACAGATGGATTGAAGCCTGCATCAACGAGGAACTGCCACCTACCACAGAACTTGAAGAAGGTCTAAGAAATGGTGTATATCTTGCCAAGTTGGCACACTTTTTTGCACCTGCAATTGTCCCACTTAAGAAGATATACGACAAAGATCAGGCCAGATTTAAGGTATGTATCAATATTTGTCTGCTCTTTAATGATGTGTTTTGAAGAAGGCTTACTTTCCTCCCCAACTTGTTTAAAAAGTAATCAGATTCTGTGCACCAGACGTAAACGTCCTCATCATCTTCATCAAGTGATTTGCTGATCATGCCTCTCCACAGCCTGCAATCTCCTGCAGCATATATCAGTTTGTGGGCCGACACCTCACCATACCATGACACAGGGTGTCTTTGTCTTTCTTTTGTCATCTCACTGATACTAGATTGTAGTCGGTGTCATGGTTTTCTGTATTAGTCTTGTGCTTCTTGGGTGGCGGATTTGTTTATCTTTGTGCAGGTTTCAGCTTCACCATTTATTCTTCTCTTTCTTGGTCTTCCCCTCGCCTTCCTCCCCTATGTTCTGCAGTTTGATGTGACTGCATTCTTACTAGATGTCATTCTTTGTCTGTCAATATAATTCAGACACTGTCTTATTCCAGCTTTCTCTCGTGTGCTGGTATTCGTAACCCTGTAACTTCTTGTGTTGTTGGTGGAGATGTCGCATTTCACAGGTAGTTATTTGCTTTTCTTGCACCATTCTCATTGTTAATTTTGGCACTGATAGCATAAAGTAAATGCTATTAATCATTTGCTGGAAGGGGGGGGGAAGACATTTGGGTGTCTAAGCAGTGGGGCTAACTGGTAGGTGACATCATTTGCCTTCTGTACTCTGGCTTCTGCCTCTCTGTAAATATGCTTCCCAAACATCGGAATTCTCATACTTGTTGGATTATAGTACCATTATGTTTTTTTTTCATATCATACTTTGTGCAGATTTTATATGGTGTTTTTGGTTGTGTATTAGACATAGATTGTCTGCAAAAAAGAAGATCATTGATTTCATCATCAGTGTCTGTATTTGTCTCCTGTATAATTGTATCAATGTAATTATTGACAAGCAGTGATGAGAGGACACATCCCTGGCTCACACCTGATGAGATGTAGAACCAATCTGTTATTCCTTCTGTTGTTCTTACTATGCACTGACTATCCTGATAAAGAGCCACGATGTTATCCAACAGTTGATAAGAGCCACGATGTTACCCAACAGTTGATCTTCAATACAATAATCTTCTAAGATTTTCCATTGTGACACAGGAATATTCTTGCAGTCTTCCTCTGTCTCAAGTCTTTCCAGTGGTCACAACATGTTGCAGTTTCCCTCTTCTCATAGCGTGGCCAAAAAATGATATTCTTGTTAGGTTTTCTTTGTGCCCTTACCATTTTCAAAACATCTAGGGTACTCACTTTGGCTGTCCAGGGAATTTGTATGCATTCTTCTGTAAAAACCACATCTCTAATCCCTTAATAAACTGTTTATTAATTGTCTGGGATCCATAAGCAGTTGTTAGAACTTAAACGAGCATGAGTCAGTTAACATGTTAAGATAGAAGACTTCTTAGCATTAACTGGCTGTGAAAAGTTCTAGTTGTTTGTCTATTTCTCTACTTTCGTCTTGACCCATAACTAGAATTTTGCATGCATGTCTGTTTATTTGTATGCAGACAGATGGTTCCTCTCTCTCATGGCAGACACACTGAGATTGACAAAGAAAAAATTCATAATTAGCCTCCTTTTATGACATGCTTGATAAGAAGGCAGTGTGTCTCTCCTCCTCACCGAAAATGGGGCTTCAGAACCAACAGGGATCACATGGGACACTAATATTGTTGTTTGCTAGTTGAGCACTCAAATAGTTCTATTGTCCAGTCATTTGTGCAAAAAGTAAAGAGGCAAAGTAGATTCGCTTGCAAGCCATCAGATTCTACTTTTGTCAGTGGCAGAACATTGCAAGGTTGCTTAGTCTGGACATGTAACATATTCATGATACCTTCTCAAAGCAGATCCTTCAGAGAACTATTGATGGAAGTGGAAATGAGTTAGTTGCATATCTTTTTGCAGGACATCTTAAGCCGGTCTCAGAATTTATTGACTGTAGTTTTTCTGGGCAGTTTTTCATTCATTAGTTTGCTCTTGCTTTCTGAATGGATGATGCTATTGCAGTTGTCAAAGTTAACACAGTGGTTTGCTACTAAACTGCCTGCATCGGAAGTGAATCTGTGATGTCAGAATTGTGAAGCTGCTCTCACAAACCTTAAGTCACAGACATGAGAGAGAGAGAGAGGGATGGAGGGAGGAGAGAGAGAGAGAGAGAGAGAGAGAGAGAGAGAGAGAGAGAGAGAGAGAGAGAGAGAGAGAGAGAGAGAGAGAGAGAGAGAGAGAGAGAGAGAGAGAGAGAGAGAGAGAGAGCGCATGGAAAAAAGGATGGGCAGTCTGTGTGCATTTCTGTGGATGACAAACCATAAGGGACTTGCTTACACTATGACACCCCTGCAGTCCATGCAATCCATTTAGATGATGATGTTGAGGGCCACCCCCCCCCCCCCCCTTTCCCACACAAAAAAAAAACCAGTACTGGAAGCTGACACACTTTGTAATGCGGGTTGCCTGGTCCGATCCCAGCTGCAGACGGTTTGTCTTGCTTTGGTTTCTACAGTGGTGTAGAGAGCTGACTGTTCAGAAGCAGTGCCTTGTTTACTCCGAAACGAAAGGTAACACAATACATCTGGAACAAAGCATGCTGCAGAAGATGCTGGATCAGAAGAGCCGTGCACTGTCTGTCCACCTATCAAGCTTTCCTCCTTGACCAGCTGCCAACCAAAACTACAGGCCTGGTCTGTTCAGTCACAAAATTAAGTTTTCAGGTTGCATTTCGTCTTCCTAGGATAACACTAGTTATCTTCCAATGTGCTTCTCTGCCCAGAGCCATTGTCACAATGCAGAATGTAAGGTTTGTTATATGCCACCCAACATTCAGCATTAACACAGACCAGGTAGTACCACTATACTACATGACGCAAGGGCAAATTACATATGAGAGTTTCTGTAAGCCTGTGTGGTCTGGCTTTTCTTGCATGGCAATATAGGACCATTCTGAGATAAAAGATATGATAAGGGCGGGACTGATTGTGACAGTATTTTTTAATTTTTTTTTTAAATTTCACGGTTGTTCTTTCTTTGCTGCTTAATTTGTTTTTAACTGTTATTTTCAGCTGTGCCTTGTTTATTTAATGGATTTTTTTTTAAAACAGACCTTTCCTGGTGGTAATGTTTCTGTGTATTGCATATGTATTTCTTTGTGTGTTTTTATACAACACCAGCTTACATAGTTAAGGAAAGGGCAGGGGGGGAGGGGGGGGGGGATTGTGACAAATCTGTTGGTACTAAAAATACTATTCAAGCATGATTATCATATATTTCTTTTACCTTTCCAGAGTCGAGGCCTCCATTTCCGGCATACAGATAATATTAACCACTGGTTAAAAGCCATGGAGGAGACTGGATTGCCATCAGTATGTTTGAAATCATCAGTAAATTAATCTCTCCACACTTGGTATCAAAATTAGAATTTCATAACCACTTGTTTCAGTATTTTTGTTTTCTTTACACACTTTTGCAGCACTTGTGACAGATAACATCCATGTGTGGGTTCTGGTGCCCCATTTTGTGGTGGTGGTGGTGGGGGGGGGGGGGGGGGGGGGGGGGGGGTGACAAATTTACCCAACCACCCCTATAAAAAGTTTATCGAAAAAAGTGACTCACTTGGGTTTTGTTGAAATCAGAAGATAATAATAAAACTTAGAAGGTGGGGAAAAAAAATTTGCAATGAATTTATTCTTTTTATTCTTAGATAGGAAGCCATTGAATAACTATCATGCCTGAGTGTTTATTGTCATTTCAGTTTCTGCCAGAGATTTTTCTGATCATTTCTGAATGTTACATGTCTCAATACATTTTTATCTTTCCTTTTAATTTTTCATGTAACATAAACTTAACCATCTACATTATTGTAATTAAATTTAAAAAAAAATTTTTTTTTTTGTTTGCAGTTGCTCAGAGGTCTTAGCTCTTTTAGTTCCAGTGTCATATTAGTTATAAATAACGTATGATGCATTCCTTGGTAGCGTGACAGTTAACGTGTATATTGTTGTTATTTCAGATCTTTTATCCAGAAACCACAGATATATACGACCGCAAAAATATGCCTCGGGCTGTTTACTGTGTTCATGCTCTGAGGTAAGTGACATTTCGACTTGTAATCCTAACATACTGCTATCGAAATCCACTGCCAGCTGCCTAGATTTTTATCTTGGTATGGGGCGTCATAGGTCTATACAACCAAACATGGGTACCAAGATATATGTCTTGGGGAAGTAAAGAAGGCCTGCATAATGCTGGCCACATTACCCATTCAGTGCCAATTGGTCTGTATAATCATGGGTGCTTTTCCCATATGCCCCATGCACCTAAAGGCATGAAAAGGAATCTTTACTTAATTTACTTATATATATATATATATATATATATATATATATATATATATATATATATATATATATATATATATATATATATATATATATTTATGTTTAAAAAAAAATTCTAGCTTTTTTTAATTTACTTGTTCTCAGGATACTTTTCATTGATAATGTTTAACATTTGTATGTTTGCCTGTTTAATTTTAATTTTTATTTTCAGCCTATTTCTTTTCAAGTTGGGCCTTGCACCTCAAATTCAAGACCTTTATGGAAAGATCAAGTTTACAGGTTTGCAAGTTCTATTTAGTTTTAAACAGAAATAGGCACAAAGTAGAATAATTTCAAACCCACAAATAGGAACTGCAGATTCAGGGGAACAGTGCCGTGTTAACATGTTAAAAATATTAATAAATTATATTAAAAAAAAAAAAAAATTAGCTGTTCCTCTTTTAGATTAGTTTACGGGAAGACAAACATTATAGCTGACTGTTGGGGGTTGGGGGTGTTTATTGTTATTATTTTGGTGAACTTGTCTTCGAGAACTAGATCAGACATTAAATGTCCTGGTTGTACTGACTAGGATTAAAACATGACGTAACTTTTTCTAGCCCGTGGCATTGTTAAATATATCTGTCCACAACCCTCTGTGTGCTTTATACTGTCAGCCATTGCTCATTCATTTCTTCCGTGCAATTTATGCCAAACTGTCCATTATCTTTTCTTCTGGTATCCCTCTGCCTCTCTTCCTCTCCATTATTGTTTTCAGCTGTGACATATTTCCTACCTGGCCTCTGATGTTGATCCAGCACCATACAATGTCATTGTCTAGTGCCTTGCCTCTTGCCTCTTGCCTGTTAGGACAGGAAAGAAAGCAAGGCACTTGATGATGATGATTCTGTTCTTTATCTTTGATGCATTTTTCGTCTGATGTTATCCGTATGTTTAGATATTTTTAACTTCCTTATGTATCCCAAAAACCCCCATTGACTTTAAAAAAAATTAAATTGTACTCTTAGCACACTTTTTGTCTTTGAAATTTCAAGTGCTTCTTTCTATCTTCCCATTAATTAATTTATGGCCTATTCTGTCACTCTTTTAAATTGAGTACCGAACTTAAAACATTTCTGGAAATAGTCTGTGGCTAAAAAATGCTTTGAGGAATAGAACTAGTCACCTTACATCATGCTGTATTCTAGAAAATAGAGTGGTCTAACATTTCACACGGATACCATTATGAAAAGTATCTGACATAGAGAGAGGGTGAGTTAAAATATGTTCCCTTTAGAAATATTTCTTCTTTTTCTTATTCACTAGCTATAAACTTTGGTAGAAATTTTTTAGTTATTCATCCACTTCTGGACTTTAGTCTTATTCCTGAAGTTGAGTTTTGCGTGCACATTTGTTTTACAGATCTGGCTTACTTGTAAGCAGACTGCTGGTTCCTTGCTTTTTAGGCAGATGCACTCTGACTTTGAAGCAAGATCCCCTGATAAGCCTACTTTTACTACGTGCTAGGTGGGGTGAGTTTTTGTTGTCTGTTGGGGAATTGGGCATTTCTGAGACTGCATGAATGATTTTTTTCTTCTGTTGACTACCATTGAGGTGAAAATTCAGTTTTCAGCTTAAAAAAAAATTTTTTTTTTTTTTTTTTAAGAGGAAGAGATCAGTGCAATGAGGAAGGAGTTGGAGAAATATGGTATTCAGATGCCAGCTTTCAGTAAAATTGGAGGCATCCTTGCCAATGAAGTGAGTTAGCAATTACATTAATACATCTTTATGTTCAGTAGTTTACAGTGTCAAAAGGAATTACTGTGTTGATACCCAATGAATAGAGCTCATAATCTACATCACTGTGATTGTAGATTTGGAGAGTTCTGAAATAATTATATCGGCCATGAACTAATTTGGTATTAAGCACTAAGGGATGTCGGAACTGCCATGGTGTAGTGTCTATTTTTATTATAGATGTTACCTCGCTGACGTTAATGTTAGAATTTTTGGATACCCATGCTTGCTGTGGCAGATATTAACATAACAGTCCATATCACACTTGAAAGAAGCTGCAGAGAGCAGATCCTGGCATGGCAGACTTGCTAGTCAGAACTCTGATTGACAAGAACATAGATAAAGGTGATGCTGTAGTTTACATGGATTGATCATTAATTTGGGACAAGCGAAGTGCATGGCCATTCACAGCAAGCTCAAGTGGGAAAAGCATTAAGGAGATCAATGGTGTCTTTGTTGTTACAACTAGCATCCTCACGATGTAAGCTGTAGCTGTGACAAGGACATCAGCATGACTGGGTAGGAGAGTTCACACACGGGCATACTGAGTGAATCATTGGATATGTTCAAGTAAATCTAGACTGGGTTCATCAGGCAAGAATGGATTGAATCACTAAGCATTTGTGAATGGTTGGCCTAGCCTTCACCTTTTTGCTGGGTCCTGTGGGTGTTCAAGGCAACAAGCTTGCAGGTTATCTTCCAGACACTGCAGTTGATGTGGCTTGTCAGGTACTGAAGTGACATTATCAAGGCCCTACCAAAAGTTAACACGAAGAGGAAAATGGCAAAGGCATGACTCCGTATCTGTGTCTAGACTGATTGAGCAAATTGAAGTTGCTTGAAATGAACGTTTCACCAATGACACAGGTGTGATAATTAGCACATGACTAGTGACCTCAGTCATTTTACACCTATGAAGGAAGAGATCAGAGCACCCATGGATCTGTCTGGAGTGTGTGATGATAACCCTCACTAATCACCAAGTGCTCTTAGCATAATACTAATAATTATTGTTCTCATGTTGCATTTTGGCAAGCGGAAAAAAGTCTAATAACATGTCTTTAATATCATCATCATCTTCTGCCTTGCCAGTTGGTGCAGGCATTCATGCATCTCCACAGATCTGGGTCTTTGGGGGTCTGGATCAATTCCACTGATGATATTCCTCCATGCCGCTGTCTTATGCCTTCCACCATAATTTCTTTTTGTCTGCCCCTGCCTATTCTACCAGTGATCTGTTCAGTCGCGATATTTTCCAGTGCTCCTTTTCTTATCAAATGACCAAAGAACTTTGTCTGCTTCTCTTTGTTGAATATAATGGTTCTTAGTATGCCCTAATGATGTGTAATGAGGGCTACTTTTATTATTACTTTATCTGTATTATATTAAATTCCCATCTGAGAAGTTTATTAGATATATATCCTCTGTGTGTAAATTTACTTCATTCTTTATTGCTGGTGTTTGTTCTGGTAAATTTTTTAATACCGAGCAGCTCACCAAACCTTGATTGATTTGTCTACAGTTGGTTTATATATCTTAAATTCTTCTGTCGCAGTCTTGTTTTATTTTAATTAGGTGTATCCCGCTTGTTACTTTAACCCTGTTTGTTCAGTAATTATGTTATCTTTATTCATTAACACAGAAAACATTATTACTCTAAAGCACACGACTATGAGATAGAGAAAATTTTGATGTAAAACTATCGAAAAAGTTAAAGTGACATTAATATTACATTGTTAAAAACAATACAAAGTAAAAGTAAAGGACCCTTCTTATGGGAGTCGTGCATTGGCCATATGATGCTAGACTGAAGTAAAAGTAAAGGACCCTTCTTACGTGAGTCCTGCTTTGGGCATATAATGCTAGACTTATATGTGGTCAACATCACACTGGCCACCTTTGTTAAAACAATAGTTAATCTTTGATGTTTCTTATGAGTTCACTGTTCCATGTGATTCTTCTCTGTTACTTCACAGATGACAGTTGATGATGCAGCTTGTAAGTACCACATTTGAAAATTCAATTAGTTTTCTTCTTAAGAGCTATTCAACTAGTGGTCTGTGGGCCAAATCTGACCCACAGGCTGAATCCGGCCTGTCGAGGCCTAGCAATTGGCGCGCAGATCACTGCTAGTTGTATTTTATTTATGATCTATCTACGTTGGGGCTGGGACATCTCACGCGTGAAGTTTCCTAATTTTCATGTGCTACACCTTAAGAGATTTGTTGTGAGAGCAAGAAGGGGTGCCAGAGAAGATGGATTAATAACATTAAAGACATTGCAAATTCACATGGATGACAATGGCCATGGCCACCCGATGAGCGCCTGACTGGATGCTGGTCTCCCCTTTGCCATTTAGTGATAGAAGTGGAAGCTGATGATGATGTTGTTTACCATATTTGCTATTCTGACAGCCTTCTTGAATCTTGATCCTCTTAGTATTCTTGTTAAGTAATAACTATTTGAATTCCCTGTGTGGGTTCTGGGACCCCCATCTGGGGGATGGGGGGGGGGGGGGGGGAAAGGAGCCCATAACAAGCATGCTGCACAAGGTGACTAGTTAGGGGTGCATTATCCTCCAAAGTGGGAGTGCATCTGCCTGAGAAGCAAAGAGGCAGCAGTCTGCATACAAGTAAGCCAGACCTGTAAAACGGATGTGCATGCCAAACTCAAGTTCTGGAACAAAACCAAAGTCCAGGAGTGGACAGGCAGCCATAACTTTCGGCCTGAGTTTACAGCTGAAGAAGAGTCATTTTAATGTTTTTCAAAACATTGTCAGTTTTTAATGATTATCGTTTTTTCCCCCTCCCGTGTGCAGTTTACGCAGTATGAATGCGCTTCATAATTCTGAAATGCCCACTTTAATTCAGCTGTAGATGATTTGGCAGTAGACTGCTTTGTGTTGAGTTCTGCAAAGTCTAGGAAATGTAGCTAACTTGTCTTCTCCCTACACCTTTTTATATATATATAAAAGAACATTATTATCATTTTTGTTTTGACCACAGTGCACGCTGCTATCATTGCTATAAATGAGGCTATTGACCAGCAAGTTGCAGCAGATACATTTACAGCTCTTCAGAATCCTTCAGCAATGTTAGTGCATTTGGATGGGGCCAGCAAAGATCAGTACCAAGATACTTTATTCCAGGCTAAAGCTGTCAAAACAGAAAATGCCAGAAATAAGGTAATATTGCTTTGAGTTATTTGTATATAATAGAACGATGGCAATATTTGATCGAATTTCATAGGTTGATAATCCCTGTGTGGGTTATGGTGCCCCATTGTGGGGCAGATAAGTCAGATCTGTTAAACAGATGTGCACCCAGCACTCAGGTTTTGGAACAAAACTGAAGTCCAGACGCGGACAAACAATCAAAACATTTTTGCAGGAGTTTACCACAGGCGAATGTGAAGAAGAAGAAAATAAAATGCTAGAAATAAGGTGATTCTATATTGATCTTCTTTCTTATGATAGCTCATTGTTAACATCTCATTTAATTTCATAAGATGATTTTAATGCCACTAGATTAGCATATATCATGGAAGGGTCTTCATGATCAAGTGGTCAGGTTGTTTGCCTCTCTTCAAAGGTCATGATTTGTTTGTAGTTGAAAGATTTAATATTCTATAGGAAAGAACTTGCGCACACACTGCTTATTATGGTTAGCTAGGAAAATTACAGAATATAATAATAGTTAATTCAGTTACTATAATTTATCGTAATGCCTTCCGATTTGTACAGATTTTTAAAGGAATTTTGAAAGTTGGCTAATTTCATATCCATAGATGTATTTATTATTGTATTATGAAATCTTTACAGACATTGGTATTATTTATGTGTCTGTTTTTATTATTTGTTTCACAGAGTATTGATGCTGATGGATACGAAAAAGATGTGTATGATGAGTTACTAACACAGGCTGAGATCCAGGGAAACATCAGTAAAGTTAACAGTGAGTTTCCGGCAAGAACTACCTTCATGATACTGTCTATCCTCCTTGTGTACAGCCTTATTTTTGGGGTGTTAGGAGAAATAGACCCACTATTCTCCTTAACAAACATGCTGTAAAAAAAAAAGAGAGAATAATTAGATGGTTGCTGAAATTGAATGTGTTTGGCCGAAAGGCACAGATTTCGCAACATAGCTGTAAACCACAACACAGTACGCTAACTCCTTTTAGGAAGAAAAAAGACTATAACCCGCTAGACTGAGGCTATGCATTTGAGTTTTACAGTGAGATATTTGTGGGAGAAAAATGACCAAACAGTCCTACAGAATCAGAAGGCCGAGCTTGTCAATTTGATAAAAAAATAGTCAAAAGTGACAGCCAATGTGGAAACCAAAAGAGAGACACAGGAAGACCAAGACAGCTGGATCACAAACGATTGACACTACTGAAGACAGAAGACATACATGATTACTTACTAGTCTCACATGGCATGGACGTTATGAAAAAGAAAATGAAAATGCAACAATAACATGAACGGACAAAGAAATGAATGAGACAGACCCTCAAACTTTTGTGTGTGCCGAAGATGGGTTTTGTTTCCTTGAATCACGTCTTCTCCTGTCATCTTCTTCTTCTTCTTTACCATCTTCTTCCATATCTCCATGACCTCACTTTGACTGCTTGTTCATTGTCCAGTTTTTATATTTTTGAATGATAGTGGTGAATATAAATCTTCTCTAACAGTTATCATGAATAATGTAACTGTCTTCCTAGACGTTAACCCTTTCCCTAGTGTTGAAAATATTTTTTTTAGCTATTTCTGTTAACATTTTGATGTATATTTCACTTTTTGCCCATTTTAATATCTGCTGTTGTAAAAAGTATAGTAAACAACTTTTTTACGCTATTGGCTCTAGATGGGTAATGTGATCACTGTCCCACCTACTCTGCAGTAATACTTACTACTTTTATACTATTAATAAAGATTATGAAAATTAATGATGAAACTACTATGAAAATCAAAACACTAAATGAACCAAAATTTGATGTATCCATCTGCAGCAAATCAAGCCTTGAATAAAATTGACTCTGCTCTACTGAGTGGGGATAAAGCAGCCCTGTTGGCGGCCTTGCAGTCTTCTGTGTTAGCTTTGAAGAATGTCAACCCTGATAACATTGACTTCTATGCAAGCAAGCTTCAGCAACTGAGGGAGACAAAACTTCAGGTTAGTAATATCAAGAAACATCAACAAGGCAGTTGACTGTTGGAAAATTATTATCCTCTTCTATCACTTTCAGAAAGTAACTGAACCTAAGTTATTTTTCTAACAGATAGGCAGTAGTTACATTTGACCTGTAACAAATATTAGGACATACGTTTAGACAGAATGATAACAGTATATCTAGAAAATAATAAAGACACACACATAAATAAAACATGGAAAATAGAGTTAGAGAAATAGGTAAAAAAAGATGGGGTAGCCATAGGTTGAGCCACATGCAGTTGAGAAAGATAGACATAGAACAGCTTGGCATGAACTGGTTGTTGTCTGTATTCCACTGGGCAAAAAGGACTGGAAAAGAAATAATCATTGCTTCTCATTCTTGGCTATGCTATAGCAGTTGATTCTGATATATTTTAGTATTTGCTATCTATGAATGAGAACATCATTTAACATCATCATCATCATCATGTGCCCTGCCAACTGGCGTAGCTCTCTTGAGTCTCCACAGATCACGATCTCTAATTGCCTGGAACAGCTCTCTTGATGATATCCTTCCATGCCACCATTTCAGCCCAGTCAGCATCATCTCTCTTGGTCTGCCTCTACCCCCTTTTCCACTGATATTTCCAGTTGTCACGATGTTCTCCAATGTCTCTCTTCTCATTATGTTGTCAAAGAACAGTGTTTGTCTCTTTCTGATTGTTATATACAGATCTCTACTTTCATTAGCCTTCTTTCAAGCAAACGTTGTTAGTTACTCTGGCCGTCCAAGAAACATTTTTTAACACTCTTTAATTAGCTTGTAATTTAATCTGTTTCTATTATGATATTAAACAATCTTTTTTTAAAATATAAATTTATTATGTGGAATTCTTGTTATTTATACTGTAATTTGAATAGTTTTTTTGTGGGCCATTCTATTTGACACCTGACAGCTTTGATTGTAAATTGTATCTTTTGCAGAGAGAAGAAGGACACATTGCTCTAAGCAAAGATGAAATTCAAACAGCAGTTAATGAATCAAATCTTGAAGCAGATGTAGAATATCAGAGTAAGTATTCAGTATTGATTATTGGGGAGTAATGTCAGTCGTTTTTGATAAAGATGCCCTTCCATGCCATGTTGCCAGTCTTACATTTTCTGGTAAAGTTGTTCTTCCATATAATGTTGCCAAATTATCCTACATCTTATGGCTGGGGATTTTCAGCCACAACGAAGGGACTCCAGACTTCGAGTCCCCTCAGTACACAGCCAATGCTGTCATCTACGAGATTCCTTTCCGTAAATAGAATCACTGCCTTGTTTCTGTGGTGACCGTGACTGCCACATGCATTGTCACCTAAGGCAAGTTATCTCACAGAGGAACACACAGTGCTTCTTGACGACTCTGTCCTCAACTCTGGACTGCTATGTGGACAGCTCTGCACTGCACACTGCTCCGCTCTATTTTGTCCTCTCCTGTATATACATGCACGTGTTCTCTGTGAATAGTCTGTGATAATTAAGTAGTCTGTGACACTCATGCACGTTTCCCCCTCATACCAGCCTTCCTTGGCACAAACTAGGTATGACTGTTTACCCAGCCCGGTTGACACCTGATGAGTCCACTGGTCAGCACCGGTCCTCAGTCACTACAGACTCTACAATATTGACTCAGGCCATGTCAGCACCCTGGTCAACCAAGCCTGTTTTAATTAACATAAACAATATTGATTCCCCCCGAATCGACACAACATTCGACTTACAAACTCCCTGTCTACACCGCCCTAAAAGGTGGTAAATACAAACAGTGGTGACAGTTTGTGTGCAGGCATGGGAATCACAGACAGTGATGATAGTCAGTGTGACTGGCAAGACCTGCTTGCTTTGAGAAATATTTTCTACATTTAGAGCATGGGATATCAGAGCGATTATTTCCATCACATGTATTTAACAGGCTTTTTTTTCAGACGCTCGGCTGTTAACCTAACCTAATAACCTGGCTTCATTTGATATTGAATATTAAATTTGATGTAACAGAGACCCAGATGGTTATCGGCATAAACAAAGCCCTGGCAGAAAAAGATGCTGACCTACTAGTAAAAGTGTTGCAGAATCCAGTGGTGAAGCTTCGAACAGTCCACTCAGAGGCTGCACAGCTATATCTTGAGGAGCTGTCTAACATGAGGGATGAAAAGGGAAGTGATCTTGAACTGGAGGAAATTGATGCAGCTTTGCTAGGTAAGTGTTTGTGGTTAAATAAAAGCCATTTGAACATAGAAGCAACATCTTTATGTAGTTTTGAGATGTGCATTTATGATTGGTTGTAAGGCTTGTGAAAACAAAGTAGTACATTCATTGGTAATTTGAAATGGGGATGGGTCAACATCACATCCTCTTCATCATAAATTAGCACACCTGAAAGTCTCTCTCTAGCCAATTCTTCAGTTCTATGTGCTTTCATATCCAATGCATCTTCAGTGTTTTGTATCCATGTTCTGCCTTGTTTTCAGGAAAACTTTATTCTCTATCACTGTTCTTTCTCTACAGGCCCCCTTGGCATTTCATATGGCCAAAATACCTCAGCTTACGGAACATGATGCTGTCTGTGTGACAGTTACTCTCGTCAACATTACACCAGTTACTTTTACTTCCCAAAATTGTGACCAACATGGTGTTGTGAACTGTAGATTCATAAAATAGCGCGTGTCCTGTCGCTGCAATATTGGTGGTGCCCTTATGTGATTAATATTGATCGCGAGTGTAACTGCTGATCTGTTGGTGACTTCTGCTACCGTTGATGATGAACTGCATTTCTAATGTCAAACTGTTTGTGTTAGCACTTCTGATGGCTACGGTATGCTTTTAATGCCTGTGTATGCTAGTGCATATGCTGAGACAGCAGTCTGTCAATCTTTCCACAAGGGACTGCGACAAACATTCTGTGTGTTTTTCGTTGGCACAGGAGTGGAGCAACTATGGGGTGACTCGTCTGAAACTAAGATTACCAAGATTACTTCCAAAAATATTTCCTGGTACCCTTTTTAGGCATAGTATGCTGGAAGCACAAGGTCAATTATTTGAAAGTGCACTGATGTGGCTATGAAAGCTCCTGGTCAAACCCTAAACCTGCAGGCCACTACCGCAGCTAGTGCATTCATGGCCCAGTTGTAATCCGTGTGAATGCAGAAGCAGTGCATGCATGGCTCACTTGTAAGACATGAGAGTACAAAAACACTGTTTTTATGGTGGGATGTACCATATTCATTAGTGTAAAAGACACTGTGTTTTCCTAAACTTGTTAAGTTTAAAATTGGGGATTGTCTTAAATGCGTTTGTCTTTTACACAGAAAAATATGGTATCTGTGTGTGAGTGTGTGTGTGTGTGTGTATAGTGATATATATATATATATATATATATATATATATATATATATATATATATATATATATATATATATATATATGCTCATAACCCTCTCTCTTGGTCTTCAGTTCCCTTGTACTCTCTTTATCACTCCCACTCCCTCCTTTCTTTCTAAATACAGCTCAGAAAGTTGTTAAGTGGTAACAGAAACTATCACCGAGAATTGAAGCTAACAATCAGAGTACATCATATTAAATTTGTAATATGTGACATTCTGTTCAACAGTAATTGCTGCAGTCTGGGCTATTAACAAGGCAGTTGATGCCGGAAACCCCCAGGTAACTTTCAGTGCTCTGAGTTCACCAGCAGCCCACATTCTGGACCTGGATGAGAACACCATGGAGAAGTATCAGGACAGCCTGGCAACTCAGAAGTCTAACAAAGCAGACGTGAGCATATTTATAGAAATTCAATAAAATATTTAGTAAAAAGTAATTTCCCAGAACAATGCTGTAGAAACATGCAGTCATAGAACTTATTTATATTGGTTAGGAAACATGGAATGGGGTAACCGTATCCATTTTTCTGAGTCTTTTCTTATGAAGAGTTTGTATTCTTGTTTTGTGAGGCTGGGCTAAGTGAAGTCATTTAGAATTAGAAAACTATCCTGCCACAAAAGAATTAAACCCAGGCAGCTTTGCTGAAAGGCCGGGGTACTGTCCCTTATCAGACTGCAATTCTTGTGTAACCACAGCTTATATATGCAAGGGAATAAGAACAAAAATAAAACATTGATTTTACCGCAGTCATGCAGCATTATTTATCAGCTGAGCAAAAATAAGCAAGGTCAAAGACCCTAGCGTAGGGGGATAGACTCATATTTTTTTAAGACCAGTGGGCACCTGATCGGGGTTTTCAAGCAAAATAGAAGCTAGGCATGGCCACTGTTTTGAGCTGCGGCAATTTTCTTTCTTGCTTCTACCAGACGGTGCCTGTTGCATTTTTGCTCCATTTGCAGACTGAAAGGATACACTGTGAGCTGCAGATTTAATTTGGAATGTTTTTTGACTGAGACCAACGTGGTGGTGTGAATTGTAGATTCAGAAAATGGTGCAATGCCGGTTGTCGCAATATTGGTGGTGCCATTATGTGATTAAAATTGATCGCACGTGCAACTGCTGATCTGTTGGTGACTTCTGCTAGTGCTACCATCCATGATGAACTGCATTTCTAATGTCGAACTGTTTGTGTTAGCACTTAGGATGGCTACCGCATGCTTTTAATGCGTGTGTATGCTAGTGCATGTTAGACAGCAATCTGTCAATCTTTCCACAAGGGACTGATAAACATTCTGTGTTTTTCGTTGGCACAGTAGTGGAGCAACTATGGGGTGACCCGTTTGCTATGAAGCTGAAACTAAGATTACCAGATTACCTGATTGGTGATGTCAACATTATAACAGCCACCTTTACTTCCTAATATATTTTCTTGTGCTTGTTTTAGGCTGGGTTGACATGAGTTTCCAGATTTGAATGTATGGCCACATTTTTTTAAAAACTCTGGGATTCTTCTTCTTTTCACTCCTGGAATGCCTCACAGCGTTAGGGCAGGAAGAGATCTCTGGAACGGGCCCTTCTTTTCACTTCTTATTTAATAACTTTCAGTGCCTCTGATATTTCCATGGTCCATCTTTTGCATGGTCGATCTTTAGCTGTATTACAGCTCTGTCTATGTAACATTGCTCTCTGTGATGCCCTGTTTGTTGCCTATCTTGTTTCATAGTCAAACCATTTTATTCGTTGTCTACCGACAAAGTTCAGCACTGGTTCTATGCCGACTCTCCTCCTGAAATCATCGCTTCTGTCATGACTAAATACTCTGGAATAAGAACTTATTCATTCCTGGGGCAGACACCATAACCTCTTAGGTTGGGGGGGGGGGGGGGGGGACACACACACACACACACACATGTGCGTGCATGCAGGGGTTACAAAGCGCTGCTCTCATTCAGATGACCCGGGTTTTTATCCTCAGTAAGGAAGTGGACATTAAAAAATCCTAACTTGAACAGTGCATGGCAGTTGCACTAGCCATGCAACCCCAGGTTCAAGATCGTCCTGTGTACGTTCCGGGGCCTCAGTTGGATGGGATGGGGTAGACACACATACATCTAACAGCATGTTGTAGGAACCCACTAATCCTTGAATTCAGAGTACACCTAAGAGGTGAAGAACCCAACAGTCTACATAGGAATAAACCAGATCTATAAAATAGATGTGAATGCAAAACTCAAGTTCTGGAACAAGAGCGAAGTCCAGAATTTACTGAGCAAACAGAACCAGGAGTTTACAACCAGTGAACACTAAGAAAAAAAGAAAAGTATTTAAAACCCCTTCTACTGCTTCAAAAACTGTTGAGTACAGGCAATGAAGACAGGATATATATTGTGAGGACTATATGTGACACATATAAATCTAAAGACCTAACATGTTTATACTGAGCTTTTTTTTTATGTTAAAGAAATACAGGCACTAAATGATCTTATGTTAAAACCTGCAAAGGCATGTGCTGTATATTGTGCTAACAGACCTGCAGTTTGAATCTGCTTTCATCGTTAACCTCAGATTTTTTAATGTTTGTTGGTTATAATTTTTCTGCTTTATGTCTTTAACATACAAGCTATAGTTTGTAAAAGTTACGACAGGTTCTGATTACGTAAAATTTTCTATTTTGTTTGATTTATGGCACATGCTTGTAGTACTTTTAGAAATATGTTTTCCCTCTGCCTTTAGATAATAGATTCCCAAACTTATTTGGGCTACTACCGCTTTAAAAAAAAACAAAAAACATTAACACTCCCTGGAAATCTGCTCTCTGTATTTGAACAAACAGTTGCAATGAGAAATATGGAAAATTTAGTAATCCTTTTTCTTGAAAGTCGAAGTGCATATTTCTGAGAGACCAGCACTTAACACACAGGACTCAAATAAGCCAGATCTTTTAAACGAAAGTATATGCAAGATTCAGTTCCTGAAATAAAGCCAACATTCAGAATTGGATGAACAATCATGACTTTTCCCTGGAGTTTTTTTCAAGTCGGTGAATGCTTTAAAAAAAAAGTAATCAATGTAATTACCTGTTACACGACGGATGAAACAGATGTGAACCAGTTTTTTTTTCTTCTGATTTTATATTCCCTACCCGACATGCCCTCACTTGCACTTATGGCTGCCACCAACCCCTGGATCATTCCAGTAGGAGCCTACTTTTGGGGGGAAAAACAGTTTTCAATTTCTCCTTAAACCTAAAGTGTATGTTAACTAGTTTGTAAAAATGTTATTGACTGTATTTACTTGATTCACACAGCAAGCCAATGATTTGCTTACTCATGCTGAAATTGTGGCGTGTGTTAACAGTGTCAATCTGCAGGTGCATGAGGAGCATGAGAGTAAGTTTCGTTGTAATTAATACATTTATGTCACAGTAGCAACAAATGTAGAGCTTGCTAGGTATGGCAGGGTACATAGAAATAACAACAGGTGTCCCCATGTGTTCCCAAGCATGTCATAAATGTAGACTAATTAAGGTTGTTTTCCAGGAAGTCAGAGTTTCGTCTGCATCTGCCTTAGAAGTGAGCTACCAACAGTCTGCATACAAATAAAACCAGATGTGTAAAACAGATGTGCATTCAAAACTAAAATTCTGAAACAGGACTAAAGTCCAGAAGTTGACAGATAGCCATAACATTCAGGTGGAGTTTACAGTAATGAATGGGAAGAAGAAGAAAACAAAAGGTTATAAGGTTAAAGCCTAATACTGAGGTATACAGATGAATGCTGTACTTCTTGTTTTACATTCGTCCTTGAAAGGATGGTGGGCATGTTGTGATTTGGTTAACAGCTAGGTTGCAGTATCTGCACCTTTCAGCTCTCTCTCTCTCTCTCTCTCTCTCTCTCTCTCTCTCTCTCTCTCTCTCTCTCTCTCTCTCTCTCTCTCTCTCTCTCTCTCTCTCTCTCTCTCTCTCTCTCTCTCTCTCTCTCTCTCTCTCTCTCTCTCTCTCTCTCTCTCTCTCTCTCTCTCTCTCCCTCCCTCCCTCCCCCTCCCTCCCTCCCCCCCATCCCCCCACCCCCAAATGGAGGCCCCAGAACTCACATGAGGAAAAGGTGTTTCATAAAAACATTTCATTTTGTATCTTTCATTTCCTTTTGTTTATGGCTCTCTAGCCACATGTAATGTTTCATTGTGTTGCTATTGTGTTATTGGCTCCTCTAGTGTCCAACCCTCTCAGACCATTTTTGTGTGAAGGGGCAACACAAATGAAAGTAACACAACTACTCAGGGCCCCCTATTATCATCAGGAAGTGGCTGCGTGGTCTTGAGGCATGGTGTCCGCCTTGAGTGCTAGAGGTTCCGGTTTAAATCCCTGGTAAGGGCTAGGATTTTTTCACGTGGACTTGGACTTCTAGTAATTCCCCCTGGTCTCTGGGCAGTGAGATCAGACGCCCATGTGCATTGTTGCGCAAGTAAAAAATCAAAAAGAGAAACCTAACGGTCCTGCCCTGGCAAAATTTGGCATTAAAAATCTACCCAAAGTATTTCAGGGTCCTCACCGGTGCTACAGAGCCTGTGCACTATGCTGAACTTCTTCGGACTCAGACTCGAGTTAGAAGAAGAACGGAGCACTTATGGGCTATTACCCTTGTGCCATGATGTTGATCTGTTGTTCAAACCTGAAACCTATCATCAGGATTTATGTGTTTTCACTTACAGAAATTATGGCCATCACTCACATCAATGAGGCTATTGACAGTGGAAATGAGAAGGAAACACTACAAGCTCTTCAGCTCCCGGCAGCTAAGCTGAAGAACATTAATCCTGAACAGGCATTCCACTACCAGGTGCTGCTGGCTAAACGGAAGGATAAAAAGGCTGAGGTATGTTGGTTGTAGTTAGCATAGGCATGTATTAGTAAGTATCCCACAATCTGGGCTGTTCCCGTGGTTCACCCAGCCTCTAGGTAATGGGTACCAAAGTTAACTCTCTAGGGTAAATGGAGGAATGTCACTAGCCTTGGAGTTGCGTGTGGATGGTGACACACGCAGACAGTTTCTTATCAGTTGTCCTTACTGGTGGCAGAGCATTTATGGTTTATAACTGTTTATAACGGTGATGCTGCTTCACATCTTTAGACTTTACCTTTACCTTTATGGTTTATAAGCGTGTGCGATAACGCCTGTGCACATCTCCCAACTTTACTTTACTTAAGAAAGTATACTTGTGGTTTGCAATAGACCACCTTACCTTTAGTGTACAGTGATAGCTGCTCATTGTTCGAGTCTTCTCCCATGTATTGTAATAATTATATTCTGTGCTGTATGGCGCTGGTGGTCATGTGTGTCCACATTCTTCTGACTCATATATTTTTTTTTGTTTTGTTTCTGCCCAGCATTTTTACTTTTGGTCTCCCTCAGCCTCTCTTCCCCATCCAACTTTCTCACTATCATGATAAACTCAGTTTTCCCCTTCTCGTGATGTAACATTTGAATGTAGATTGTTCCCTTATGATGCAGTTCTTTTCTGAATTTTCCTTCTGAATATCCTTATCACTCTTTTAAACTGTTTAATATTTTAAAAGGTTCCTGCGATATGGTTTCATTAGTTTCTAATTTCTAATCGACATTGTTTGTTCACTGAACAAATTAAAGCTTTATATATTTTCTTTAAAAGGAGAGTCATGATGATTCAGCAATGCTGTGGTTGGAAGAGATTCAGTCTTGTGTGGACAAAGCTAACACTAACACACAAGAAGGACTGAAGGGTAAGCATTTTGTCTCCAGTCCTTATGTTTTAATACTTTTTTTTTTTTTAAAATTGGTTACCTCTGTACTTTTGCTGCTGTGTGTATGGATAACTTTTTTCTGGTTGTGGAGTAAAAGCCACTTGCCCAAGCTGTTTTTTATTTGGTTTACTGGTTCATATTTCTGTGTGGAATCACTGGACCAGTTTTGGTGGATTAAAAGAGTAGACTCACCGTCTCTTTACAGAAGCATGTTGTAAAAGTCTACAAATTGTTGTGAAAATCAGATGCGTTGGTCAGAAAGATGGGTATATTGCACTCTAGCTGTAAACCACAACACAACTTACCAGATGTAATTTTAGGGCGAACACAGAAGGGGTTTGGATATCCTACAGTTCTGAAGTATTGGTAACAACTGCATGTTACTCAGGTTGTAGATAGACATGACTACCAACACCACTTGGCATCGGTTATAAGAAGAAGAATGACAATATAAGGGGATACCTGTATGTTTGTTCAGGCTCATGCACACATATTAAACAATAATCTGGTTAAAATCATCCCATCTTTGTTTCTACCCAATCATTATGGTAACATTATGTTGTAATTAATACCGTGGTAGTGTAGTGGGTAGACACTTGCTGCTAGTCCAACGGTCTTAGGTTTAAATCCACATTGAGGCAGACTTTTGTCAAAATTGGTATAGGCTGCCATGTCCATCCAGCCTAAAATAAGTACAGGTAATGTCCTAGAGAGTAAAGGAGGCCAGCATGATGTTGACATCACTCACAATGTGGCTATTAAAAAAAAAAAGGTTCTTTACTTACTATATGCATGTGGTTAAAGAGCAGCAGTTTAAGTTTGTGAGAAGCTGCTGCCTGAACGGTTAGAACGCTGGGCTTCTAAGTGGGAGACCCAGGTTCGAATACTTGGTAAGGATGGGGATTTTTCTGTCTGGGACAAAATAAAAGCCTCACCTGCACAGTCGTGGTGTCTGCACTAGTCATGCGGCAGTAAATCCTCAGGCTCAAAGACCCCCCTGCCTACACCGCAAAAGTGGTATAACAAAGGCAGTAATTGGCAGTTTAAGTCTATTGCGTTTTTCAAACCTATATGGTTTATTGAATGATTGATTGCTGAAGAACAGCTGACCACTTCTGTGTTGGAGACTAGGATTTGAATCTTGTGTAAGGTTGGGATTTTTTTCTGTCGGGGACAATTAAATTCTAACCCGCACAGTCTGTGGTGACAGCACTAGCCATGCGGCCTGAAATTTCCAGGCTTCAAGACACCTCCTGTCTACACTGGAAAAATGGTAAAGCAGGCTTTAGTGGCAGCAATGTTTGCTAGCTCATCTTCCACTGTTCTGTCTGAGATATACAGGGAAACCACCACCACATGATTTCACCAAGAATAAGCTGATAGCGGTGGCTAGACGCTTGTTGGGCTGAAGGACTTGTGTTCAAATCTACATCTAATTCAAATTTTTTTTTAAAATAATTAAAACCTTGGCTTCCATATTGACCTAGCCTAAAATGTGTATAAGAAGATATCCTGGGAAGCATGCTAGTTTGGCTGACCACATTTTTCATCAAGCGCTGATTGATCTATAAATATATGTGTTTAGATTCATACAGCAGAGGTGCCAAAGACATAAAAAGGGCTCTTTACTTAGTTAGTTTTTAGAATGCCATAAATCCAGAAGCACAGCAAAATAATGTTGAAAAAAGCTTATATCAGTCTTATATAAAATAACCTAAGATTTAAACCCCCCCCCCCCTCTCTCCTCCTAAGCCTTTGCTGTAAAGTGTTGCAGAGAAGAGTCACATGTAGCGACCTATCTTTTGGTAGCTGCATAGCTTGTATTAATGTCATGTTGCATCTCTGTGGTGTCTCTTTTACTACTTCCACCCATCTCTTTCTTGGTCCCCCTCTTGCCTTGTAGCCTGCTATTTTCAGGTAGTACACTCTAACTGCTAGCTGATTTTGTTCTTTTCTGATCAGATACCAAACCATCTGATTCTTTGATGTTTTGTGAAATCATTTACTAGTAATGTGCCTACCATTGCTCTTGTTCTAATTGGCGACTGTCTCTTGTTTTCCCTACATTTTTTATACATCTTATCTCACATGTTGTAATTTTGCTTTTCTGTTTTTTTTTTTTTTTGGGGGGTAAGATTTAAAATTATTGATAATTTTAAAATAATATTTTCAGTGTCCCACGGTGTTGCTGCTGTTAACAAGGCCTTGAAGGCAGGGGACAAAACTGCTTTGCTGTCAGCACTTACTTCTTCAGACGCAAATCTCCACTCTGTGACAGGAAATTGCATTGATGGTTATGAACAGGCTTTAGCAGCTGCAGTTGAGGAGTCTTCCAAACAGGGTTGGTGAAATTTTGTTAACTTATTTTGGTACATGCTGTATTTGTATGTTAATCTGTCTGAGGTGGAGGACCATCAATTTGCCTTTTGAGGAAAGGGTTGTGCAGGCAGCGCTACACACACAGAATGAGACCAGAATCCAGACATCAGAGACCACATTTAGGAGCGTTGTTAGACATTATTAAACAGATTTATTGCTGCGGTTTGAGATTTTTGAGTTGTGTGTAGTTAATTGCTGTATCTGAAACTTTTGACAATATTAGCCTGAATTTCTGACCAGACATTTTTTTTATATAAGCGGGCAGCACATGTTATTAGTTTAATATCCTGTGTGGGTCCACAGGGCCTCCCAGAGAGAGAGAGAGAGAGAGAGAGAGTGCGTGCGTGCGCGGGTGGGTTTAGTGGGGGGGGGGGGCAGATATTGCAGCCTAGCCTTAAACCACAACACAGTGTGCCAACTGCCAGTTTAAAAGTGAGCACAGAAGAAGAAGAATATTTCTGATGACATTGTGAGCAGTTACGACTATGACTTGGTGTTTTTTTTTTTTTTTTTGCGCATCAACATATGAATCTCAGCTGTTATTTACATACTAAAACAGATCAGTTTATAACTAGTTGCTGTGATCTCTTGCTGAATTATTCAGTATAAGAGGACATGCATGGAGTCCACTGTTTGAGTAATAGTTTTCTGATCTCTGTAGGTGAGACAGGCAGTGGATGGATGATGAACAGACTCAAGGATGGCACAAAGTTCTTCTGTAATGTGAACACTGGTGCTCATGCCTGGACTAGAGGGGACTCAATCATCAAGGATTACTCACTTCTGACCAAGGATGAGATACAGGTATTTAATGCTATACAGTAATGATATTGAGTTGCTTTGGTGTAGTGGCTAGACGCTCGCCTGCGGATCGAAAGCTCATGGGGTCGGGTTCTGAAGGAGCCAGGCTTTCTTCAATATTGAACTTGGCTCACAGGTCGTCCCAGTCTTGAGTGGGTACCAGGTTCAGTCCAGGGAAGTAAAGGCAGCCAGCATGATGTTGACCGCACAGCCCACCAAGTACTGAGTGGTCTTTAAAATATAGGTCTAGCCTTATATATACCTGAAGAGGTGGGAAAGGGTCTTTTACTTACTTAAGTAATATTAATTAAGTAAAGGACCTTTTTTTCTTTTTATGCTAGTGCTGCGTCAGGCATGTTATGGTAGAATGATATTTTTTTAATAGACCAGTTAGAGAGTGATGTGGTCAGCATAACACCAGCTACTTTTACTTCCCAAGGAGCTACCTGGTACCAGTTTTAGGATGGGTCAACCTAGGAGCTAAAGAAATGTTACAATATTAGTGTAAAATTAGGTACAATTATCATTGACCTGTCATATACACATTTTCAGTTGTGAATTGTAGAAGCTTATCTGGTTTGGACATGCCACACATAATGACACCATCTCAAAGTTGATTCCCCAGATACTGATTGAGGGCAAACAAGGAAAAGATAAATTATAGACTGATTAAAAAAAAAAAAAAAAATTCAGTATTTCCACATTTGTGCGCTTTGCTGAGGGGAAAAAACGGTGAAAAACTTATTGCTGAGGATTCATTATGACACCCCTTTTATCAGTGTCCAGGGTTACAGAAAGATTATAATTGTATACCTATCTGTGAACACTGATTCAAGTTTGCCTTTGTC
Source organism: Candidula unifasciata (assembly GCA_905116865.2). NCBI lineage: Eukaryota > Metazoa > Mollusca > Gastropoda > Stylommatophora > Geomitridae > Candidula > Candidula unifasciata. Next base: position 222,505 of record CAJHNH020007913.1, read on the forward strand.
GTTAAGTGGAGGGTAGAAGTGTGACACAGTTGTATCTTCACATCCCTCAAGAAATAGATGTGCCTAATTCGGACATAGTGTATTATGGATATAGTTCGTAGCTCTCTTGAATCGTATTTAACAACAAAGCCAGTGATGTAACAATTACACAAGAGTTTGTTTATTAACAATATTGTCAAGACAAACAGGATGAATCATTTCAATAACCAATATTATAGGAACACTTCATTATCTTGTTACTGGCTATTCTTATGTCTCTATGGGTTCCTTAATCACTGTTCTAGCTACTCCAAGTTTAACATATCTCCTCTAACGAAGCACAGCTCTAGTTTTCCCAACTGCTCTCTCAAGCAGCTCCCTCTAACTCTTCTCCTCCCTTCTCCGCTAGCCACTTACCGACTCCCTCCTACTCATTCCTGCGCTTCCTACTCTCTCCGCGTGGGTTCTCAATCACTCCCCTGTCATCTATCTCTGGTGGTCACGTTTGGATAAACGTATCTATTCAACTGGTCACAGTGCATCTGGTTTTATCTGTATCGCTGGTCGGCCAGTTTTCTAATCACTGTTTTTTTGTCATGCCAACCAGTGAGGGATAGGCGTGCCTTTATGCTGATCTGAGATGTATGCTTTATTCATTTAACCCCTTTCTGCCTATATTTCATTACAGAAGCATGTTTTATGTTGAATGTGTTCCTTTAGTATGTACCCTTTTTTCTTCTACTTTTCTTCTTCTTTGTTCATCTGAGGACATAAATACAGTGTTCCACACAGCACGGCTGTGATATTTGCGTCTTTGGGCAGACACATCCAACTTCTGCAGACATTTGTTGCCTCGGTTAGTATTCCTGGTTTGTTTTATGGGACACTGCAGTCTCGGTGCTGTTTGGTCATCCTTGTTTCCTAGTTCACAGGCGGTCTAGCTCAGCCACGTAAAAAAAAAAAAAAAAAATCCCTCAGCAGCCATTTGGGATAATTATTTATATACCTTCCTCTCTCTGGTTTATATCATGCATGCCTAATATCCGTCTCGTCTATTTGTAGAAAGTCATCTCTGAAGTGACAGCAAAACATGACAGAGAAGTCATGTTGAAATCAAATGAGGGCCTCATCACCAAAATTCAGGCCAATGTTCGTGGTCACATGGCACGGAAGTCCTACAAAGAGAGAATAGACTTTATGAAGCGACAGTTGCCAGCAATTTTGAAGATTCAGGTACCTTGTCTTGTTTATAGATGTGTGGTTTACTTGTTTGTCTATGAAAGTCTTTTATTCTACAGTTGTGTGTGTGTGTCATTCAACTGCATGTCATTGTATAATAGTATGAGAATTTATGTATACTGTATTCTTGCATACTAATCTGGTCATCTCCTTGTGAGATGCAATTTTTTGTTTTTTTTGAAGCCCTACTCTGGCTCTTGCCAGGGGCCGCAATATAGCCCGGCCATAAATATGGTCTTATGGCGTAACGCTGTGTCTGGGACCTCTCCAAGGGCGATCCTCAACCACATGGTGGCACTTTGTGTCATTGGGTGTTTATCGCTTGTGTGATGTCCTGGCGGGGTAAAAGAGGATAGATAGATAGATATTCTTGCATTGAAAGGAAGATTTCTGTTTCCTTTATATTGAGTTTAGATGTTAAGAGTTGAAAACCAAAAGATTGTATTCTGTGGTTCTTCAAATCATATTAATACATTTATTTCCACATTTCTGCTTCTTTACATTAATATAATGCAATAACATTGATAGGCATGGTGGCGAGGATCAAAGCAGCGGGAAAAGTACCTGAAGAGACTCAACTATCTCAAAGACAACACAGACTCTGTTATCGTGGTGAGTAGTCTTTTCTTTGTCTTAGCATTCATCGGCTGTAAACTTCAGTGGGAAATTTGGTTGTTTGCCCACTTCTGGACTGGCTTTAGTCTTTTTCTAGAACTTTATTTTTGTGTGCATATCCAGTTTACAGATATTTGTACACAGACTGTTGGTCCTGTCAGATTGTTGGAACATTTATTCTAGACTAGCCACAGACTAACAGCCTAGCAAGTTGAAGTAAATTTTTGTCAGATCTTGCATGTTTCCCGTGGCAACAAATAGATATGTCCTGGACTCTTGCTCAGTCGTTGGAAGAGAAAATTTAAGCTTTTGAACTGAAATGCTACAGAAAATTCTTAGAATACTTTAGATCAAGAAGAAGAAAAAAAAACACAGACGACCTGTATGATCTGAAGATTGAAGAGAATTGGCTCATTAACAGCATGCTGTCCCAAAAGGTGAGGTATTTTTAGCCTCATTAAACGTGGCCTGGAGAACAGTGTTTGATGGGTATTTTCTGGAAAACAGAGGCGGAGGCAGACCTTTGTGAACGTGGATATAAGAAATTGAAGATGAATTGGCTGTGAAAGCACAAAGGTATGGAGAATTGGCTAGAGCATGGCTATTCAACTGGCAGCACGCAGGCCAAATCTGGTCAGCAAAGGCCGAGCAAGTGGCCCTCGGATCACTGCCAGCTGTATTATATTAATGATCTGGGGCTGTGACAATCCTCATTGTCAAAATGTTGTTCCCTGAGTAAACTTAGTTGACTAGCCCTGTGCTAGAGAAAGAGAGACATTCAGGCATTCCATGAAGAGAGCAGTGTTCTGTAAAGGACCTGTTGAAGGATGAGTCACAATTTGAAACTTCTGATACAAGTTCCTGTGGAGTTTACAGCAACCTGTTGTTGAATGGTTACTTATTTGCTTTCTTTATAGCATTTTTAGTTTGTATTTTTGAATTACTTATGCTTGTGTTTATCTCACAAGAGAATAATGATCAATGCAGACTAGGTGTAATAAAAGTAGTGAATTTATATGTATTAATAAGAACTTATAAAAGACTAGGAAGAAGAAGTGTGTGTTTAAAAATGTCAGACAGATAAAAAGTTAAAAAAAAAAAAAAAAAAAGTAATTAAAGGACCCTTTTCTATGCCTTTAGGCATATAGGACATACAGGGCTAGACCTATATTTTATAGACCTATCGGCACTTGCTGGGTGATGTGGTCAGTATCACGCCGGAGACAGATAAAAATTAAATAGAAAAAGCAGCATATTTATGGTTTTATGAAAATTATATCTAAGCACTAGTATTGAATATGGCTCCCCCATGTGGGTTGCGGGGCCCCATCGTGGGAAAAACAAGAATAGACCCACTGCCTCCCCAAAAGCATGTCGTAAGAGTCGACTAATTGGGGAGCTTCCTTTGAAGTCGGAGTGCATCTGCCGGAGAGGCAAGGAACCAACAGTCTGTATTCAAGAGAATGAGATCTGTAAAACTGATGCACACGCAACACTCAGGTTCTGGAGCAGGACTGCAGTTCAGTAGTGGACAAACAACCAGAACTTTCTGCCAAAGTGTACAGCTGGTGAACGCGAAGAAGAAGAAGAAGAAGTAAATGGCTGTGTGGAGCGGAAACATGAATCATAGTCGAAAGAGATGGGGAATAAAGGCTTTTGAAATGTTGGTTTTCAGAAGACTGAGAAATTTGTAAAATTAGAAAAAATGAGAAAGTTGTTAAAATGAAAAAATAAAGACAAGTAGGAAAATGTAAGAAAATTTTGTGGGGAATATCGCTGAATTAAATAAAATAAGAAAAAATATACTTTGGTCACACAGATGACAAATTAATCTACTGGAAGTCATAAGGGAGGGAAAAAGTCAGTGTAAAACAAACAGAGGGTGTGTAAGATGTAAATGGGCACATACTGTTAAGATATTATAACAGTGACGGCACATGCAAAATTGCTGCCAATCTTCACTGCAGTGATAGCACCAAAATATAGTAAAGGACCCATTTCATGGGCATATATGGTATATAAGTAAAGTAAAAGACCCTTTTACACGCCTTTAGGCGTATAGGGCTTAACCTGAATTTTATAGACCAATCGGCACAAGATGGGTAATGTGGTCAGCATCATGCCGGCCACCTTTATTTCCCAGGACGGCACCCACTCAAGGCTGGGTTGACCTGGGAGCTAAGGTAATTTTTAAGAAAAGTCGGGCTCCGCCAGGGAGAGAACCCACGACCCCTCAATCCACAGGCGAGCTCTAGCTGCTCCGCCACTACGACTCCCAAACAGATGGCATATGATGACTCATATTTTTATAGACAAATCGACATTCGATGGGTATCGGGGTCAACATCACGCTGACCAGCTTTACACCTTAAGACTTTATACTTGGTAGCTATTTTAGGTCGACCTGAGAGCCAAATTCATAAAAAAATAAATCCGACTCAATATGGATTCAAACCCAATACTTGCTGGCCATAAGGTGAGGATCTAACCACTATGCTACCATGGCTCTGCACCGCATTCTGATGGTGAGTAATTTGGAATATGTTATTTTGTCTCTTGCCTCTGAGGTGGCATTCATAGGTTATGATTATAATGGTCATTATTTAGCTGTAGAAGTTTTTATTGTTTGAAATGATATAACATCATTCAACAAATCTCAATGTGTGGCTTACCAACAGATCCAGAGCAACTTCAGAATGTGGAAGGCAAGAAAAGCATATAAGGACAGACTTCAGTACTTTAAAGACCATGTAAGTTTGGTTTATCATTAGTTTAAAAAAAAAATCAAAATCACGGAAATAATTTCTTTTGAATAATGTTGATTTATACTGTAGTTAAAAAGATTTAAATTCCATACTGTTGAAGTATATTGGGAATATAATGCAAGACATGTCTTTTGGCCGGACAGCATTCATTGGCCTGAAATGTACAGTGTCACGCTGGCAATCTCAACACCCAGAAAATGTTTTATTAGCTTCGAGAAAGTTCACAGTTTCCAGTGTGGGATCTGAAGAGGAAAATGATTAAAGAGTAGAGCCACAGCTCCTTAACAAGAATGTTGTAAACTAAGGATTTGCTGAAATTGGATGTGCTCAGCTGAAAGGCATATATGTCACCGCCTAGCTGTAAACAAATGAAGCAGTCCTCACCGAGACAAATGAAAGACGTCAATTATTAGAACAGTGATTCTCACACTCTGCGCCCTGGGGAGCTGCAACCTCTTCACAGGGGTGCCACGAAATATTGAAAAAAATACACATGTTTTAAAAAAAAAATCAATCTCTTACATACGAATAGTCACACTTTTACTTAGGTTAGGGCGCCGTGGAAAAATCTAAATTGGGAAAAAAAAAAAAAAAGGCGCAGCGACTAAGAAAAGTTTAGGAAACACTGTTTTAGAATAATTAGATATAGACAATCAATGTTTTTCACACCAATTATTGATGCAGAGAGCTAGATTCAGGTTTAGGTTTAGACAACAGATCAACATCATGGCACAAAGGTAGTTACCCATAAGCGCTCTGTTTTACTTCTGACGCAAACCTGAGTCCGAAGAATCTCAGCGCAATGCACGAAGGCTAGCACCGGAGAGGATCCTGAAATACTTTATGTAGAATTTAAACTCCAAATTTTGACTAGGCAACGCAGTTAGGTTACTCTTTTTCAATGTCCAGCATCCCATTGCAAAGAACAAGGGGAAGGCAAAGGTAAATACTTGATGGCCTGGCCAAATGGATGGGGCGAGACACAAATATTGAACTAATCTGTGATTTTGGTATAAGAAGAAGAAGAAGAGTTCCGAGTCATGCCAGGAAGGAAAAAAAAAACCATTTACTGTAGATTTGAACTCAGACAGACAAGTGGATCAGTGATTAAACAAGCAAAGCCCTGTACTTTATGCTGTAATAATGGAAACTTTATAGTTACATTCAGTTATTTTAGTGTTACAAAGTTGTTACAGTTCGAGTTAACCTTTTTTCCTCCCACAATGTTTGTTGATAGGAAGATTCAATCATCAAAATTCAAGCATACTTCCGGTCAAATCTAGCCAGGCAAGACTACAAAGCTTTAAGTAAGTTCTTCGTTGTGAGCAGATTGAAAATATTTTCTATTACATTTTTTAAAACTTGAAAAAAAAAAAAAAAAAAAAAAAAAAAAAATTTGTTGAATCAAAAATTGACTTGACAGCACTCGGGGGGGAGGGGGGGGGGGGGGGGCGCACACATAAGCACTCAGTCCCCTTCTTCAGCAGCAAGTGAAGAGTTCAAATTCCGATGGTACCAGTCTAATTGTATATTCGTCTCACCCTTCCCTTGAGTGTTGAGCGTCAGCTAAATTTTTAAAAATTTATTAATTATGTGTTGTGTTTTGCATATATTTTGAATGCTTTTTTTTTTTTTTTTGGGGGTCCTGTCTTTAAACTGATATTCTGAAAGAAATAATGCAATTAAAAAAATATATATATATTTATATATTCTTTTGAAACATAAGGCCACTGTGAAAGTTGTAAGTAATACTGACTTTGAATCTTTCAACAGCAATGGATGAGAATCCATCACTTGCAGTGGTTAGAAAGTTTGTCCATCTTCTTGATGCCAGTGACAATGACTATGCAGAAGAACTAGGTTTGTCTGACAGTCAGTAAATTGTAATTATATTGTGTTAACCGTGTCACCCTGGAAACACAAAAAAAAATGTGCCTTGACCCATTTGAATTCTAGAAAAGAGTCCTTATTTTATTTGTTAGAATTTTTTGTTTTATTATTGTAAAGAATTTTTCTCTTCCAACAATGTTCACTATTAAATGCATTGAAATGTATTAATCTTCATTTCCCCCTGAAATATGTAAGACGGAGTAATGAATTTACACGAGCAGGGTGAATCATTCAAAGGAGTACATTTTCTGGGGCCTAAAAAACATGAATCTGGAAACTCATGCCGTGACCTCTATCACTGAGGTTTACAGGAAAATTTGACACCAGCTTGGCTTTAAAAATGTCATTTGGCTCAAATGTTGCCCTGCGGTGCTAGTTTTAATTAATACAGTAGAACCTCGCTCAACGAGCATAATTGGTTCCAGAACCATACTTGTTAAGTGAAACACTCGTTATGAGAAACAATTTTTCTCATATAAATTAATGTAAAATACGACAATGCATTCCATGTCGAAAAAAATACTCACAAAATGCTGTGTATAATGTTTATTCAAAGAAAATTATATACATATGATTAAGGAGAGTGAATCTCATCTTCATCTTTTCTTCAAATGTGGAATGAACCCACCTGGAATGCGAATTCGATTTGCAGAAAAAAAAAAAAAAGTCGAAATAATTATGATAAATAGCTAATTAATTTTTTTTACTAGAAAGATGTCCAGAGATATTTATTTTTGCAGACGCTTTAAAATTTGGCGAATATGCGACACAGCATTATCATTAAATAAATTTGCAGCGCGCACAGCCTCTTCCTTATTAGGGTAATGCTTCTCAATGTAAGATGCAACAGTTTCCGATGCTTTTATCATTTCTTTAATTCGCCAGAAGATTGTTGCTTTTCTGTTACCCCCTCCTCCTTCTCTGACAAACTTTTCTCCAAAACCTCTTGCTGTGAAACACAATGCAATTCCACAAGTTCTTCGATATCAATGTTATCCACCTACAATCCCACGATTGTGGCCAAAAACACAATCTCGTTGACTACAGGTTCCACAGGTACTGTCTCGAACCCCTCAAAGTCATAAATCGACAACGCTCTCGAGCCAAAGCTTCTTGCAAGAAGAAGTTAGGGTTCTCTTGGGAACCCCTTCCTCCGCCTTGTCGATCATCTTGAGGCAGGCAACGATGTGGAAGTGATTTTTCAAAAACTCTTTGAGAGTTGAGGTTGGTCCCTTCAGTCACCTGAAAACAATGCTTGAAGAGTGCTTTAGTGTAGAGCTTCCTAAAGTTAGAAATAACTTGCTGGTCCATGGGCTGGAGTAACAGAGTGGTGTTGGGAGGCAGAAACTGGATCTTGATAAACTTAAATTCTTCAGAAAGGTCATCTTGTAGGTCTGGAGGATTCATGTACATATATCACAATATAACACGTTTGAGAAAATGTGTGATCACAAGCGACACTACGATGCTACTGGAACGAGTGCTAAACACAGACTGATGTAACATGAGCACAATCAGGGACTTGCTCTCTCCTCGCCACTCGTTATGCAAAACATCGCTCGTTAAGGAAGTCATTCTTTTACAATTTTTTTTTGCTCGTTATGCAAATTACTCGTTATGAGAGGTGCTCGTTAAGTGAGGTTCAACTGTATGTTCATATCCTGGCCTCCTAAACATTTCTGCAGGCCCGAAACAGTGAATGACTATGCATCTCGTTAACAGTTCACTATAGACAAATAGGAAAAGTGACATTACAGGGAATTAGACCTAACTGAAAGTGTCCAGTTTGTGGCTGAAGTTAAAATATGATCTATGTTAGCATAGTGATGAGCTTAATTGATTAACATGATAATTACTTAACATGATAATTACTTAACATGATAATTACTTAACATGATAATTACTTAACATGATAATTACTTAACATGATAATTACTTAACATGAAAGGGCTTAGGGCTCACTCCAGCAGTCCCAGAATTTCTTTTTCTGCTCCAGTATGGCGCTTGATATAACATTTTGCACCCCAACAGCAGTATGTACCATGGTTTTGCTGTATCTGTCAGTGTATAAGATGCTCCCTTGTATAATATGCACCCCAAACATTGAAAGGTATTTTGCAGAAAAATACTCAAATTTAAAGAAAAAATATAACCAGTGTCAAAATTATTCACAGGCCTTTAAATTGGCTTCACTATGTTTATTTTACACGAAACATCCCACTGAGACTGCCAGAGTTGTGGGTTTTTTTGTGTTTGTTTTTTAAATTTGATGGTGGAAGTCCGAAAGGATGTTCTGCTGATCTGTCACCATGTTCTTCCTCATATTTCATCACGCACACACACAAATAAATAAAAACAATAGATAGCATAAAGGTTTGTGTAATTGTATATATATTTGTTATGATTAACTAGCCTGACAACTGAACTGAAATTTGTGAATGATATTTTCTTCATCAGAGCTTCAGAAACTACGACAGCAAGTTGTTGCAGAAATACGCTCCAACCAACAGCTAGAACAGGACTTGGACCAGATGGACATCAAGATTGGCTTACTTATCAAGAACAGAATTACTTTACAGGTAGCTTCATCATTCCTCTTCGATTCCTCCTAGAGAAGGAATCTGCTGTTGTTGCATTTTATCTGTTTAGATTTAACTTCTGTTAACTACTGATGTGACAGCCTGGCATATTGGTTAGTTTGCTAACTTAAAAATATTGTTGTCTGAGTTTAATACTCGGTGGAAACTGTTAAAGGTAAATGTACAAAAAATTGAAGTCATCTAGGCAGAAAGTATTTCAGAAGAAAGGTAGGTTCTTAATTTATAACGTACCCCAAACACGAAATCCCCGTGGGAAATCCACAGCTGACCTGACAGTCCATTATTTCAAGGGGTGGAAGTGTGCTGTTGTGTGGTGCTTTTTTTTGGAGTGTTAATCTAGTGTCTTCTAATGCTAACCCTAACCTTAAACTTGGCTGTAGATAAATCACTAGAAACACTTGCTCACCAAATTGTTTCAGACAGCTCTTGAGGAGGAAATCAAGTGAGTACTACATCTCTAAATGGATAGTTTTGAATTTACACATATCAATAATAATAAAAAAAAATAAAGAAGTGGTTTTGAATTGCTATTTCAATCTAAAGGGCTTGGAAAACAGTTCTTGGTTTAGATTAAATCCACATTGGAAAGGCTTGTAACAAACAACTTTGTTACAGGGAACTTGTAAAAATGTTTAATAGCAGCAACAAATGTTTTCCCTTAGTGCAAAAGTGAAAGATTGTTATCACACTGTCATATAGTGACCAAAAAACGAAACCTCACTGCGAGGGTTCTGGGGCTGCATTTTTTTAGGGTGAAAAAAAAAAAAAAGAATAGACTTGCTGATGCTTGGGAGAGGGGGGGGGGGGGGGGGGTTAAATCTAGAAACCATGAGTTGTAAACCCTTTGGCTTGGTACTATGGATATTGCAACCCTTTGGTACCACAGCAGCTTCCTTAGGTAGCTAAAGTAGCTAAAAATGATTGTGTGGAAAATGTTTAAAGAAAGGCAGAATACACAACTATATGACAGAGACAATTTTTTTGGGGGGTCATATGAATAAAAAAAAGGAGCAAGGTAATTCATTTTGTCTTGTATAATATCTGGAAATGCCAACTATCGATTCTGACAATTTGCAGAGCACCTTGAAGCAAGCAGAAATAGAGGTTTGAAATATTTGATTTGAGATATGCATGAGTTGAAGTAAGTTTTACCAAACATAGATGGAGTTGCTGCTGTGATGACATTGAACAAGAAAGGATGAATTCAATATTTCATTGCCTTAACCTGTCATTTCTTCTCCTACTTCTCATCTACATGCTCTAAACTCCACGGAAAGTTCTGGTGGTTCATACCATTCCAGACTGCATTCTTGTTCTATGTTCTTCTCTCGGCATTTGTTTTACAGATCTGGCTTATGTGTATGCAAACTATTGGTTCCTAACCTCTCAGGTGGGTGCACTCTGACTTCAAAGGAAACATCACCAATTAGAGAACTCTTATGACGTGCTTGTTAGGGGAGGGGCAGTGGATATATTTATTTTCCTCTGACAACGGGGTCCCATAACCCATGCGCGAGGGCTGTAATTTTAAATTCACTTGAAATAGTTTTTACCAAACAGGTTTTCAGCCAGTCTTCTGCATTTTCTGCTTAATTATTCACAACTCCAAGCAGATGATATTGTTTTTTGCCTGTGATTCAGTTAATTCTATTATATAATTCTAGCTACAATTGTTATATCTGGAGGCCATAAGGTATATTCACTCTTATTTTCAGTGTATACTTTTTCATTGGCCAGTATATTGTGAATCCAAGCAGTTGTGATCTTCTTTGCTCAGACTGTTTTCTTCTTTCACATTTCACCCCAAGACTTTTTTTTTTGGGGTAATCTGAAGTGTAAAGTTTTGTTGATTTGTTACTGTGTAGTATTGTGACCTATTAGCCTTGTATCATTGTTCAGATATAATATGTGTGGCTCTCATTTCCCCTCTCTAACCAGGCGAATGTGAGTAAAGACTTGCATCTAAACATTAGACTTGTGGTGGAGGTACTCTTTTACAAATTGCTTCAGTGGATGTAAAATGTCTCATCTTTCTGCTACTATTTGCACTTCCAAAATACATATAGTATCTGTTAAAAGTTAGCAGTAGACTCGTATTGTGTTAGGATGGGACTTGGGTAATTTTGTTGTAGGAGACTTATGTCTGATTTACATACTTTCAATATTTTTTTTCAGGCAGTTTGATTTCTTAAATTAAAAAATAAAAAAATTTAAAAAAAAAAAAAAAAAAAAAAAAAAAAATATGTTGTATGAAATGTTGATTATTTCCGTGGAAAAACAGACAAAACATTTATTAAGGAATCATGTTTTCAGCAATGAAGTAATGCATAGTAATGTGCCAGAAGAAGAAAAAAATGAAAAGTGTAATAATAAACAACAAGAATGTACCAGAAATGAAAAAAAATAAATAAAAATAAAGCTAATCTTATCTAATTTTCATGTGCTAAAAATAAAAATGACATTACAAAATATTGATGGGCTCGAATTTGTAAGTTATATCAGGGTTCATAGTGGATCTGGAAACTGGAAAAAAAGTCAGGAAATGCAAGATCCCGCTCAAGGTCGGGAAAAACTCAGGATTTTTATGAAAGCTGGCTAAAATCCTTAAACTTCACTCCCCCCCCCCCCCCCCAATCCTTGAACTTTGCACACAGTAACCGGAACACACATAACAGAAGGTGAACTCGGGTGATTTTTCAGCAAAAGGCCTTTTTGCTGTTATAATTTTTGTGGTTACACCGTTTAAACTGACCGTCAGCAAACTGCGCTGGCAAGTGTGCACGCTACCATGGCTTTAAATATATGCCGGCATTATATGAGCAAGCAAGCGATATGCAGTTCACAGCTCATTTTTTGCTTTGTGGGGTGAAGGTATAGACACTGCCCAGGGTGCTTTTTTCACTGTCTCATTTCTAGTCCCCTTTCCCTGTCTCCTCTCCCTTCTTTCAGTTGGCATAGCAAGATCAGCTGGTACTGGATGTTGAACAACACGCCCCCTTTCCCCCCATCATACATGTTGAATTTGTGTTTAAAAAAACAAAACATTTTATCGGACACTCTGGCATTTAGGGATGTAAAGCTCTAGGGACTCAGAACAGTCTACTGAGACCCATTCCCCATGATGTTCCAAGCTGGAAGCTCTTTCCGCAGCTTCACCCAGTTGTTTTAATGCCCATTCACTCTCTTTTCCTCGCAGGCCCAGGTGCTTTAGTACATTGTATGTGGAAGTGGAGATGAGTATATAAGTCCTCTTGTGCCTACCTCAATGGCGAAGATTTGTACTGTGTACACCACATCTCTCATCAGTCTGGCTACAAGATCACCGTACGTTTCGAGCTTGTACAGGTGATTTTCTTCTGTCTGCGCTCGTACCACATGGTCAGCTTTATCAGGATGAGCTGGTATTTCTGTAGAGTGCAGGACCATGTCTGGTCTCAGGCTGGTCTTTCGGATCGATTCTAGGTACTTTTTGAAACCAGGCAGGTCAACTGACAGAAACCAGTTTCTCGCACAGTCAAGCATTAATGGAGCGTATGTGACCTTGTTGACTTTACCTTTAGAGGTGTGACCTTATTGACTTTACCTTTAGGGGTAGGGGGGGAAGGAATAGGTCTGGCCCGCACATTGGCCCTCATCCTGGCTTGATCCATAATGTTTGCTAACCTTTTCAGGACTTTATTATAGTGCCATGTATATCGTCCCTGGCCTAGGGTTTTACTGCCTAAGGACAATACGTGCTCAAGCATCTGCTTCGCTCTGCATAGAGGGCATCTCTCTGCATAGAGGGCATCTCGGGTCGGTGGTCACACACCACTTGGCCATGTTCGCGCCAGAGGGTAACACATGACATCACAAAGAGCGATAAACAAAGTGTCACCATGCGGATCAGTCAAACAGGGTGATGCTCCAAGCCACTTCCTTTTGGCTGTGTTGATTTTTTTCTCCATAGTCTTCACTGCAGTCCCGCCTACCCAGTCATGCTTACCTTGTACACGAGCGGCGGCCAGAGAAGCTTTGGAATCAACATGAACTGGAGAACCAAACCTTGAACCTCCCGATCAGCCTTCACTGCTCAATAGCAAGCAGGCATGTTGCCAGTGACTTATGTGTATGCCGGATTTCCGCTCTATCAGATAACTTCAAATCGTAGATGCGGCCGAGGTTGTTTATGGAATGTAGGAAAAAAAAGACAATTTCACAAACTATTTTATAACCCCTTGGTGGCAAAAATAAACATCCCAGAATTCTGGGCGACTCTTTCAACCATGTGACCATAAATCATCAGGCTCTGATTATATTGATTAACAATTTAAGTGATGACATCATAGCACACCGCGCATATCCATAGATGCTCACTCTCTCACAGCAAATGTCTTAATATGTAGATGCTAACTTTTCCCGTAACACACTAGTTACACACATGTTATTCTTTTACTTTTCCTCATTGCTGGATCAAATCCTGATTCCATTTTCACATTCTTACACATATTATTTCATTTAACCTTGTGTCATCAGGCTCAAGAATTCCCTGTCCTTTGTCAACCAGAAATTTGTACTTTGGGCAGTGATAACATAAAAAGTGCATTCTTGTTTACATGAACTTAATCATAAATTACTTATCCAGGATTAATATATCATCTTACAAGGTGATGTAAATTAATAATATAAGCCTTGAGATAATATATTATGTTCTAGATCGTGTATTAGTTGCGCATGTTATATTTTCTCTCTCTGTAGTCTTGCAGAAAAGCATAATTTATGCCTCCACGCCTGTTTTTCTGTCACTATTCTAAAGCTGAGGATTTCATTGGAAACCTTTGATTAGAGACAGACAGAAATGTTTAAAAAAAACTTGCACGATCTGGTTTAAAAAAGCCAGAGACAGTCTGACCCACAGAAGACTTAAGTAAATTGGAAAAGGTTGTGAGAGAGAGAGAGGGAGAGAGAGAGAGTGCGTGCGTGCGCGCGTGCGTGTGTGATGTGTCGCGCGCCCGCCCGCGTGAGTCAAAAGTTTGTTACAGTTTATATATATGTATATTTAAAAAGTCTGTTTATGGAAACAAAATCCAACCATGTGTTGCCAAATGAGGTGTTAATGCATATGTTTCAATTGAAGTGAGGTGTTAATACATATATTTTAATCCCCCGTGTGGGTTCCGGGTCCCATTATAGGGGGAAAAAAAAGAATAGACCCACTGCCTCCCCAAAAAGCATGTTGTAAGAGTTGACTAACTGGGAGCTTCCTTTGAAGTTGGAGTGCATCTGCCTGAGAGGCAAGGAACCAGCAATCTGCATACAGACAGATCTGTAAAACAGATGCACACACAAAACTCAGGTCCTGGAACAAAGCCAAAGTCCAGAAATGGATGAACAACCAGGTCTTTCCACTGGAGTTTATAGTATATTTTAATTGAGACGAGGTATTAATGTGTATTAACGTGTGGTAATTGGGGTAAGTTGTTAGTGTGTGTTGATTGAAGTTAGGTGTTAATGTGCACATGTTGGGTAAGTAAAGTACAGTATTAATTCAGTTAAATTAGCTTGTTTCTTTTTCTTTGTCATTCATAAGAGGGAAAAAAAACACATTAACTGCAGATGGTAGAATAAATGAAACATTTTTGAAGTGAAAATATTTAGGCTAACACCCATCACCCACATCCATCCAAATCACCCCAGTGCAGTAAGGCATAGTCATATACCATTATGAAATCTTAGTCTTTTTACCCCCCTTTTTTTTAGTCTTGCCTCCATACAGTTATTTAAAAAATGTTTGTTTTAAGGAGTGGGTTTAAATTTAAAAAGTTGGGTGGTGGGGCAGTTAGACTTGCAGATCTGTCCAAGATTCTGCCCTTCTTACTTCTCTCTCATACATGCTTTCATTCATATATCTTTTAGTATGTTCTTGGTTTCCATAGCAACCATTGAGTGCCCAGTCAGTTTGACAGTTTTTTTTATCAATCTCAGATCTTCAATATAAAACCCTATACCATATCTTCTTCTTCAGCGATCTCTGGTCATGCGCATAATCCACTGTGGGTCATAAACTGGGATGTCTTTTCAAGGTCTCTTAGGTTTCCCCAAAGCTTAGTTGTCAGTTCTACTGGGTGTTGCCATATGTCGCTCCGCAGCTCCGCTAGGATAGGACAGTCTTGCAGGACATGTTTTGGAGTCTGTTCAGCACGAAGACACTGGCAGAGAGCTGTTTGGCTCATACCTAATTTATATGAGTGTTAATTGAGTCTGCAGTGTCCAGTGCGTGAGCGAAAAACTGTGACTTGGTCTGTTCTGTTCAAGTGCCTCAGAAAATCTTTTCTGTAGTCATAACCAGTGTTGTTTTTCCAATCTGTTTCTGATACCATACCATATCAGAACGTAGAAATTAAATAGCATACAACTTAGTTTTCAAAAGATTTGCATGCCCTTAATCTTAAATCTAACAATAATATATACATTATAAACATTTGTGAGATTCAAGAACCATTACAGTGGGACTAATCAAAAGTTATTATTTGTTAAAATAAGTGCAATAAGACCATACAATCAAAGGTGTTTTATTTCATAGAGGAAAGGGGAGAGAAAGCATGTAGTCTGTACTGAACTAGAAAAGATGGAAACAAAAAGCTGAACTGTGAGAAATCTATAAACCATGGGGCTTTTGTTGAAATATTTACTGATAATTTTTTTTAAGGCATTCTTCATACTGACATACAGATTGATAATAAACCAGCCTGTGATTTTATAATTGTATGTCATGATTTGTACTTCTTAGAGTTGAATAAATTGTAATATATTCATTGTCTGCATGTTTTCTAACTGTCTTTCCACATGTACTGTTTTTTTTTATACATCACCTCTTTAAAGAAGTAAAGTACCTCTCATTGTTTTTGTTTTTTTTGCCAATAGTTCCAAGGTTGACAAGATGACTGACATTGTGACAGGAAACCCACTGGTTGTCAAAATGATTGTAGGATTCAACAGGTTAGTATTTTCTGTTGTCAGGATGAATATAGGATAAACAAATGAGTATCTTCTGTTAGTAAGATGATTGTAGAATTCAGTGGATAGTATTTTTAGTTGTAAAGATTATTGTAAGATTCTTTTGGTTAGTATATCTTGGCTGTCAAAATGAGTTTAGGATATAGCAGGTTAGTATCTTCTGTTAGCAAGGTTAGTCAAGGATACACATGGTTAGTATCTTCTGTTAGCAAGGTAAGTCAAGGATACTTCAGGTTAATATCTTCTGTTAGCAAGGTTAGTCAAGGATACATCTGGTTAGTATCTTCTGTTAGCGAGATTTGTCAAGGATACAGCAAGTTAATATCTTCTGTTAGCAAGGTTAGCCAAGGATACATCAAGTTAGTATCTTCTGTTAGCAAGATTAGCCAAGGATACAGCAAGTTTATATCTTCTGTTAGCAAGATTAGTCAGGGATACAGCAGTTTAGTATCTTCTGTTAGCAAGATTAGACATTGATACATCAAGTTAATATCTTCTGTTAGCAAGATTAGCCAAGGATACATCAAGTTAATATGTTCTGTTAGCAAGATTAGCCAAGGATACATCAATTTAATATCTTCTGTTAGCAAGATTAGCCAAGGATACATCAAGTTAATATCTTCTGTTAGCAAGATTAGCCAAGGATACATCAAGTTAATATCTTTTGTTAGCAAGGTTAGCCAAGGATACATCAAGTTAATATCTTCTGTTAGCAAGGTTAGCCAAGGATACATCAAGTTAATATCTTCTGTTAGCAAGATTAGCCAAGGATACAGCAAGTTTATATCTTCTGTTAGCAAGATTAGCCAAGGATACATCAAGTTAGCATCTTCTGTTAGCAAGGTTAGCCAAGGATACAGCAAGTTAATATCTTCTGTTAGAAAAATTAGTCAAGGATACAGCAGTTTAGTATCTTCTGTTAGCAAGGTAAGTCAAGGATACAGCAGTTTAGTATCTTCTGTTAGCAAAATCATGCAAGGATACAGCAGGTTAGTATCTTCTGTTAGCAAGATTAACGAAGGATACAGCAGGTTAGTATCTTTTGTTAGCAAATTTGGTCGAGGATACATCAGGTTAGTATCTTCTGTTAGCAAGGTTAGTCGAGGATACAGCAGGTTAGTATCTTCTGTTAGCAAGGTTAGTCAAGGATACAGCAGGTTAGTATCTTCTGTTAGCAAGGTTAGTCAAGGATACAGCAGGTTAGTATCTTCTGTTAGCAAGGTTAGTCAAGGATACAGCAGGTTAGTATCTTCTGTTAGCAAAATTGGACAAGGGTTCAGCAGGTTAGTATCTTATGTTATCAAAATAAATGTAGAATAGATGGGTGCATATCTTCTATTGTCACAGTAATTATACGAATCCAGCAGGGTATTATCTTTTGTTGTCAACACAAGTGAGATAAATAGGTTTGTAACTTCTGTTGTCACAGTACTTGTGGGAATCAATGGTTAGTAGTTTATGCTGTCAAGATGGTTGCAGATTTCAACGGGTATTTAGTGCAGTCATGATCATTTTAAGATTCACCAGGTATTTTCTTATACTGGAATTGCTGATCTGGTAACTGCTGCTTCCGTCGATCAAATGAAGGGCTATTTGTGTCAGCACTTCTGATGGTTGCCTTATGCTTTTAATGCGTGTTTCAATTTATCCATAAATGACACATTCTGTGTGTTCTTTTGCACACAAGTGGAACAACTATTTGGTTATCCATTTGCTATGAAGCTGAAACTAAGATTACCCGACTACCAGATTCCTCTGGAACTAAATAAAGTAATCCAAAGAAGTCATACATGCTCACACTTGCCATTTTGGTGCCATAAATATAAAATATCTTAGTGCATACTCAGATAACAGTTTTCTTAATGCTCAGGTTCTGAAGGTTGACGTGGCCGGATCACATTTGGATAATGGAGGATGCTAGCGTTTCTAAAGACATCCTCTACGGTAAATTACATATGGGTAGATGTCAAGGCCAGCCTCTACTATGATATAAAGATGTGTGCAAGTGGGATATGATGATACAGATATTAAAGTGGATTCATGGGAACAAAATGACAAGGACTATATTAAATAGAAGGTAAAAATCAGAAAAAGAATAGGAATAAAGGGAAATGCCTCCCTATAGCATAACACTATTGTCTGGAAAGACAGAAAGGTGTTAACAAAAAGTATTCACATTAAGATTAAATAATTGGAGAATTGAATTCAAGTTGAGCATATTAAAAACCATTGGCAGTTTGCAACAACTAAATGAAGTGTGTATTTTGCATCTGTTCTGACAAAATTATAAAATTAGCAAAGGTTCAGATAGGGAAATATTCAAAGCATATAAACCTCTAGTGTTATTGCAAGATCCAAGGAGAAAGCAACACATTTATACCTGTAATTTGATTGACAGCACACAGCTACATTTGTAGTGGGACATCATATTCAAAAAGCTTCATTTCAGTCTTTACAGTGAATATCTCCCCGAGTGGGTTCTGGGGCCTATCGTGGGGAAAACAAAAATAGACCCACTGCCTGCCTAAAAGCATGTTATAAAAGTCGAATGTACATGAACCAGATCTGTAAAACAAATATGCACGCAAAACTCAGTTTCTAGAACAGGACTAGAGTTCAGAAGCGGACGAACAACCAGAACATTACGCAGGAGTTTACAGCCGGTGAAAGTGAAGAAGAAGAAGACGGTAAATATCAGGTATGACTTGGCATGACAAGATAATTATCTATATGTTATATTTCTTTCACAGAAACCAGCGTGGTCAGAATGCCCTCAAGGAATTGCTGAACCCACTTATCACTAAAATCATTGAAGATAAAAACCTTCGAATTAACACAAACCCAGTGGAGGTTTACAAAGCCTGGGTGAATCAGACAGAATCCAGCACAGGGAAAACTAGGTAGGTATGCATGTGTTCTCTTGTATTCTCAGGCAGTTATTCCTTTAGCAAGTTATAACACAAAAATCTGCGTACTTCAGAGGGTCAGTCTCTAGGTCTTTATTTAGTTAGTTTGTTAGTTGAGTTATCATAATTGCTCTCTGGACATATCCGTAGGTGCCCAGATCCTCCCCTCGTTATGAACACCAGTGGCCGAATTAACAAGTCCTCTGATGTGCCTGGTTTGCATCTTATTTTGTGCTGTGTGATATTAACTCTCTAGTCTATCATTCTGGTGAGTGATGTGGATTTACTGCCTCCAAAGTCCTTAACCCTTCCCATTTTTCAGACACATTATAAATATCAGCATGATCCATAGGTTGACCATCGGTAGTGATAGCGGATAGCATGTGATATTACAAAATCTATGTACTTTAGAGTATCAGTCTCTAGGTCTTGGTGTTGGGGCACAAAGAGGCAGACAAATTAGTTGGTTCTGCATCAGTTGGTGATAAACTGATGTGTGACAAGCTAGTCATGTCTAATGAGGAATGAGGGAAGAGTGTGGAAGCACAAGTAGAACATCACAGCCAGGAGAGAATAGTGCAGCCGCAAGTGGCCAGGGATCTGGCAGACATTCAGCACTCCGAGAAAATGTGAGATGGGTA
Source organism: Candidula unifasciata (assembly GCA_905116865.2). Taxonomy (NCBI): domain Eukaryota; kingdom Metazoa; phylum Mollusca; class Gastropoda; order Stylommatophora; family Geomitridae; genus Candidula; species Candidula unifasciata. The sequence continues at coordinate 242,136 of CAJHNH020007913.1, forward strand.
TACAGTCAGACAGTTACTGGTACCATCAAAATTAGAATGGTGAACAGGCTGCTGAAGATGGGAATGGAGCACTTGTTGGTAAGTTTCAGGTGCTTTGATGTTTTTTGTTCTGTTTTTTAACTCAGACCAACTCAGCATCTCTTAAGAAGTTAAAATATTGCAAGCAGAGAAACATCAATCATCATTTCTCTTTATGCCTAGGGGCACATGAGGCCTCAAAGAAGACTTTCCTTGCTTTCCTGTCCTGTGCGGTTTTCCATGTTAGATGCAGCATTCTTCACTTTCCATTGTTCGTCTCCAGGTTGTTTCTGGGCGCTGCAAGCAGGGAATAGGAGGGTTAAAGTAACATTTTATTTAAATGTTAACAGGTCAATCTGACAGAAAACAATAAGAAAATTACAGTGTATACAGTCACCAATAAATATACCAATATGGCATGGAATTTGTGTCACTTGCAGGTCAAACAAACATTCTAGAATGTGCTTTTTGAGGCAACTCTTTGAGCAGGTAGCTGCTATTTCTTTCTTCATGACGTTATCATCATGTTACATTGACATTTGTATTTTTCTCTTACAAAACAGTGATTTTGACTAAGAAAAATTATGCGCTAATAATGATGATTTTTGTGTATATACGTATGCACATGAGTGTATAACAAAGACAAAAACACTCCAGCCTACCTTTGCATCTTTTTTTTTTTTCAGTTGTTATACAGATTGTATAAGTTGGTTATTTCTCAATAACATCATTCTCATGAAGAATCTTAATTGACACAGAATGACAGTAGCTATTGCAGTCCATCAAGCAGCAAATCACAAACTGTTCCTCCCCATGACGCTTAATATAAAAATTGGAAATTGATAAATGTCAGAATTTGGATTGATGATGAAAATGATGACGATATCCCTCCATGCCATTGTTTCAGCCCATCCAGCATCTCTCTTGGTCTGCCTGTACCCCGTTTTCCACTGATCTTTCCAGTTGTCACAATGTTCTCCAATGTCTCTCTTCTCATTAGGTGGTCATTATGTTTGTCTCTTTCTTATATAATGATGATGCTGATGAATTTTAAGCTGTTCGGTCTGTGAACCCTTGGTCTTTTATAAAAATTACATCTTCTTTCCGATTCAAATCTAAAAACTTCTGGCCGACTCTGTAGAACAGAAATAAAATGAGTAATGTGTATCTGCTTTCAGTTCTCTGCCTTATGATGTCTCGACTGAACAAGCCTTGCAGCATGAAGAGGTGAGAATACAGATTGAGGAAACCATTAAACGTTTGCAAGGTGTCACAGATCTCTTCCTGAACAAGATCCTCACATCTCTAGACAGCATTCCGTAAGTGCAAGTGATCATTAATCTTTACATTAACACATATATTGAGATGCAGTGGGCAATGAAAGAGTTTATGGGCTATCTGGGTGGGACATTATATTAGAGGTATCTAATGGCCAAACTATGGAATAAAGATTAAATCAAAATGCAAAAGTTTGGACTGAAAATAGCAGCATACCACATGGGCAAGGAGTACCCCAGCAGACACTAGTGATTGTAAAAGTAAAATATTGTACCCTTTTCCACGCCTTTCACGCGTATTGGGTATATAGGGCTAGACCTATATTTTATAGACCAATAGCACAAGATGGGTGATGTGGTCAACATCACGCCGGCCATCTCTACTTTCCAGGACTGTACCTGGTACTCACTCAAGGTTGGTTCAACCTGGGAGCCAAGATCATTTTTGAAAAACGTCTGGCTTTACCAGAAAGTAAACCCACGACTTTTTAAAAATCTGCAGGCAAAGGTCTAGCCACTCCGCCAGGGCGACTTCCACTAATAGTTGTACTGTTATGAATTTATAATGGAGGAGTTTGGTAGTTTTATAGCTTGAAATTTCATACAATAAAAATATAATATATTTTTACCTTCTGAGTATAAATTTATATGTTTTAGTAGCTACATCTCAGATTCTCATGTTACAGCTATGGCATGAGGTACATGGCTAAAGTTATGCGGCAGTGCCTGATCAAGAAATTTCCAGATGCTGAGGAGAAAGAGATTTTGAAGGTAGGAGTAAATTGCTTTTATCTTATAAAAGTTATGCCTTTGTCTTGTAGTCAGAGGAAATGGTTTAATTATATTAAAGACCTGGTTTGTATACCATGTATTAAAAAAAACCCAGTTAGTTGGCGTATTCTTCACAGGACATTGCAGAACCAACTCCAGCATTTTTGACTTTTGTGGCTTTTCTAGGCAAATTTACGTCTAGTAGTTTTGCCATTGCATTCTGGATGGCTGACTTCTTGATACCAATGTTTACACTAACACAATGCCCACAGCTGGGATTGAACCCGGCACCCTGGCATTATGAAGCGCGCTCGCAACGCCTAAGCCACAGATACTATGTGGCAAGTTAGAAATATAACATGATCCTTATTTTAGATTAATTAGCACATGATGCTGTTACGCCGAGGGCGGGGCTGAGGATAAGCTCTCAGTCTCCAAGAAATACCCTCAAGGCATGCGTCTCTCAAAGCCTCTGACAGCAACAGTCCAACTCCTGGCCTTCTCGTGGCGGAGATGTTTAAACTAACAGGAGAAGGGGCGAAGGCGGGTCTCTGGCGCTTTAACCAGACGCTTCGGGTAGATGAGGCTCGTCAGTACGGGAGTGCAGCTCATCTAGGAGAAGGAAAACTGATTTCAAACCTTGGGCAGATGAGGCTCGCCAGCACGGGAGTGCAGCTCATCTAGGAGAAGGTAAACTCTGACTACACACCTCCACTGCCTTGTGGCCATACCCATGTTTGGGAAAGTGCTTCGGGAGTAAACCCTGAGGAAAAATCCTGAGCTGGAATCCCTAAGGCGGTTTAGCATTGTATACAGTGCTATTCCGGCAATTCTTGCAACGTCCTCGGTGCCAAGTCGTACTGGTTTTTGCCTTTCCCTTGGTATCACCGGCGACGTAGAGAGGGGGTACTTGCTGCCTGGGCAACAGTCTGTACTCCAAATCAAAACGCCCTGGCCTGTGCCCTGGAGAAGTCACTCCAGCGATGCTTAACAGTTTCTCTCCATAGCCCCCCGGGACTGACGGATGCCATTAACAGTTTAGCACATGATGGGTGAAATGTCGTTATCATACTGTCTCCCTTTATCGTCCCATACAATTTTCTGATTCTAATTTTATTAGACTGGATCAAGCCTAGAGTTTGGTGTGTACAAAAATGCCTGCCTCAAAAGGGATCAGGTAGTTGACAGATCATCACTTCACACCACACCGTAAGTGACTGACTCACAGACGTTTAACCCCACCAGGACTGCACAATGAGTTACTGACATCTGGTGACCCAAAGTGCCACCACACGGATGAAAATCACCTGGGCGCGTCCAAAAAACCCAGTTCAGCCATAAGGTTATATTAGGGCCCCCCAACTACAGCCAGGAGACTAAAAAAAATGCGTCCCATATTGGGGCGGAATTAACACGGTTTTAAAACCATAGGTGCTGGAATCCCCTTCTTTTATAGATCTCTGCATGCAGCGTCACAGTGGATTTAACTCTGTGACAGGCGAGTGTGGTTTTCAACTCCACCATGCAACCAGTATCTCATAATGTCACAAGTGGTGCAGAAACTGGCAGTTCTTCCGTGCTGAGCTTGTCAAGGAAAAATAAAATGAGACACATCGTACAGTTGAGCCTGGGTTAAAAGGACAGCGAATTTCACCTGAAGATGAAACCTAGGACATGCTTTTAAGGCAGTATATGTACTCTTTGTGCTGTCATAGAACAACCTTCATGTTAGCAGGTTACTGTAATTCCATCAAAGATATTGCTTTTGTTAACCTTCACATATTCTGGGCCTTGATTTAATGAGGAATTTAATTTTATTTTAATTTAAGAGTTGGATGGAAAAAGTTAAACTGAAAATAGGAGACAAGAGAAAGGGATGGAAGCAATACCTAGCAGACAGGAACAGCTGAATAAGCTGAGAAATGTAAACAAAATGCCTCAGATTGGATGCCAAAAAATCCAGTGCTTGATGTAAAACAGAAATCTTGGGAAGAATTCGGAGAAAAGTTGGAAAAAGAATGAAAGAGAAAATCAAAAACTGTCCTAGAAGACCCTTAAGAACATGCGGAAAGAAAAAGTGTCCGCTGAAGTTTGTAAAAAACAAGAAAGGGGCTCTGCTTACAAATGATATCTGAGCAGATGGAAAGAATACTTCTCAGAGCTCCTCAGGGGTGAGGAACATCATATACCAGAGATAATGAATCTCTTGACAGAGAGGTAAACCAGTGACGAGGATGAGACGGTAAGGATGGAAGTATTGAAGGCGGCTATTGAGAAACACCAGAGATGTTAAATATATGGTCACAAGGAAGCAACTTCTCCAGAAGGTTTTCCAAGCAGCCTAGTGTAGTAAGACTATACCAAAATATTGGGAGATTGTCATCATTATACCTGTATTTAAAAAGAGTGGTAACAAACAGTGTGAAACACAACAGAGGCATATTTCCCTCCTCAGCGTTCCTGGAAAGAGCTACTATAGAATTCTCAAAAAGAGACTTATGTTTCCTGGATCTAGAAAAGGCATTTGATAAAGTTCACTAGAGCAAACTTTGAGACTGCTTGGCAGGGAACCTTTCAGCACCCCTGATTAGTGCAGTACTGAGTTTCTACAAAAACTACAAAAATGTGTAAGAATGGAAACCAAAAGTCAGATGAATTTAAGACTACTGGTAGTATTAGGGAGATATCCTCTCACCTCACCACTTCATACTTCTAATGGATGATGTCATCAAGACCCGTAAAGAGAAGGCAAAGAAATACTCAGTAGAGTAGTGGAATATGAGACCAACCTGCATATCAGAGCTGGCACTTGCAGATGATGTGGCCCTGATAGCTAAATCAGAGGCAATCTTCAGTCCAACTTACATATACGGAAGGAAGAGCTTGAGAAGAGACTAACATAGAAATACAAAAACATCCAAGTTACTCAAGAATCATGCCTGCAACGCTTCCCCCTGCAGTACTTCTTACTTGAACAGAGGCACATGCAAGGCCTGAAATAGACTCACAACAGCACTACCTCTCACAAACATTATATACGCCAAGAAACTTAGCTGAGGCCCTGCAACCCGACGAGGCATGAATGGCAAGGGAAGTTACTCTCTTTCTGCCCTGGAAAACATAAAATTAACCATGGAACAAAGCCAAAAAAGAAAGAACGCTGATAGAGAAGTCTGGCAAACCTCTAGACCCCAAGGTAGAAAACAAGCGACTAAAGAAGTATTAAGATATAATGAGAGGGGTGGTCAGTCCTCATTCTTTTTTCCAAGAAAAAAAATATGTGGTGAAGTAATCAAGCTGTTTGCCTCTAGATGTGAAGATCGTTGGTTCTGTTCACCACTTAATAGGATGTAGGATTAACATCTCGGGGATGAGAATGAAACAGCTATGAATTCAGGAAAGCCTGTTCAACTGTATAGCCATTTAGCAGTTATAGTGGGGCACCACAGAATGGATAGGAAGTAACCTGTAGTCAGTCCATTGTGGGTGAATTGTGTTGTATTGAGGACTGATCACAATATTATGTCCTATGTACACTTGCAGATTGTAGGCAACTTGCTGTACTACAGATATATCAACTCGGCCATAGTTGCCCCAGATGCCTTTGACATTATCAACGTAGGGGCGGAGCATGCATTCACCAGTGATCAGAGAAGAAACCTTGGTTCCATAGCCAAAATTCTCCAGTTTGCTGCCTCCAATAAGGGTGTAAGTTGTGTGCAAGATATGCCATGTTTTGACTTGTATAATGTTGTGGTTTTTGTTTGTTTGTGTGTCACAAATACATCTAAATTCCTTTTATATTTCCTGAAGTTTTTTTTTTTTTTTTTTTTTTTTTGCGGAGTTAAAACACCCAGGATTTGAAAATGCATAAGGCAGAGAAGAAATTGAGGGAATTTTTTTCATAATGATAATATTGGCGATGACAACACTAGTAGTGGTAATTCTATAATCCACTGGCAACCTGTTCTGTCAAGTCAGTTCCAGCGTCTGGAAGAATATAATCAGATGCTATTTAACAAGAACAACAGCAGCAACGACAACAGAAACCCTAGATACAGTGTCAGCAGTTTATTTAATTAAGAGTCAGCTTGGTCATGTAACAAGAAGCAGTGACATTTAATTCACATAGAGCAGAAACAGAGATTGAGACAGAGAGTTGAGAAGTATTGGATTTGTGGAATAACAGTTTTAAAATAATCCTCTTCAAGGATGCTCATCTTCTTTTGGTGCTGAAACTTACAAGAGAAGAAAAATAAGGGATGCTACTCTAAGATTTAAGTCTGTTCATTTGTTTCTTCTAGGATAATAGTTTATTGACTTCTTCATGCCAGGATTCTGGTATGTTGACTGATATCTTTGATATTATAGGATATTGTCATAATTCTAGAATTGTAATTTAGTTTATATTTATATGCTAGATTGAACCCATTCTGAGAAGAGATTACATAGAATCACCAAACAGGTGCTGAAATGTGAAATAAATGGATTGAGGAAGTAAGGATGTTAAAGAGAAACGCTAAGGCAGATGTCATCGAGAGAAGCCAAAGATGCTGGACTAGATTCCATCCATGATATTGAGGTTTGCACAGGATGGGACAGAACTGAGAAATAGTCTGCGAGTCCGATATGGATACAAGACAGAAGATGCATTGGCTATGAAAGCAGACAGGGCTGGAAAATTGACTAGAGAAAGAGAGGGAGGCTTTCAGGCATGTAGTGACAAGAATCTCATATGATGGTACAACAGGAAAAGCAATGAACAAATAACATTTATTCAAGAATAATAATGCTTTTGCTATATTTTAGAAAATGATGAAAGATTACTGACTGATAATTGTAAAGTGACTAATTACTGTCCGTCTTTTTTTCAGTTTGGTGGGGAGAGCTCTTACCTGGCAAGCATGAATGATTATATTAGGAATGCTCATGAAAAGTTCAAGTGAGTATCATTTATAAAAGTGGCACATTTCTCAGATATTCATTTTTAACTGTCAAGTATTTCCCATATCAACCTAAACTTTGGGAGGGGGGGGGGGGGGGGGGGGGGGCTGTCCAAGAATTTTAGTTATTCTTCTGTAAAACCATATCTCTAAGGCCTTCAGATATTGTTTGACTTCTTTAGTAGTTGTCCAGGATTCACAGCCATATGTTAAAACTGACTAGTTATGCGAGAATTCTTTTCTAGCCTCCAATGACATATATTTATTTCATGTTCTTTATTATTTATAAAATGAAATTTTTGTTTGTCCCAGTCTGTTCTTTATCTTTAGTGTGATTTGTATTCCATGTGATGTTATTCGTTTGCTTAGATACTTAAATAATTTCTGTGCTGTCCTTAAATAACACCATTGGCTTCTATTATACATCTAGGCACAATTATTTTTTCTGTCTTCCCATTATTCAAACTGAGGTCCATTCTTGTACTTTTTACTACATCCGTATTTGTCAACTCCTGTAGTTCTTTGTGTCTTGTTGCTATCAAGATGGTTTAATCAGAGTAATGTAGGTTGTTTGTATTGTGACCACCAACCAAATTCTGTTATAATTCTCATTATATATTCACTGTGTAATATAAATAAAACAGGTGATAGTACACATCTTTGCTGCACACCTGTCTTTATGCTCTGAAATGTTCCTGAATTGTTGTTAATTTTTAAAGCTGATGAATTATATATAAATAAATACCTATCAGTTGACAGCCTTGCCTGGTATAGTAAGTTTTTAATTCTAATGTTGTATAGAACGGAATCGTGGAGAAGAACTAAGGCAGCTACTAATAAACTACAAAAATTCATTAACTGGTGCCTGCGCAGAATAGAAGGAATTAAATGGTATGATAGAATTGCTATTGTTGAGTTTTGGGAGAGAACTAAAAAAGTTCCACTGGACCAAGAGATGAAGCAAAGACGATGGCTTTGGATAGGACACATTGAGAAAACCCGAGAACACTAATATTCAGATATCTTTGCACAGAGGAGTAGAAGGAAAAAAAAAAGAAAGACTATAAAAAAAAAAAACATGGAGAAGGGAGACTTGCAAAGAAGGGAGCTAGAGAGTAATTAATAGTCTATGACAAATTGGGCGATAGAAGGTAGAGGAAGAAGAGAAGACGTTTATGAGGGTAGGGGGGGGGGGGGGGGGGCCTGAGGGCATTTGGAGCGAAAGAAAAAAGGATTGAACTTTTTTTTTCAAAGGGTCACAAAATAGGCACGCAGGCCCCTTTTACATTCGGCTCTTCCAAATACCATCTTTCACACAGCAGTTGTATTTTATCAATAAAACATGTGTTCGTGTAATAATATGCATATTATGAATATTAAGACACAAAAAAAAAAGCATTAGTGGTAAAATGCATGCACACAATCGCACAAACTTACATGCACATGCCCACTCACTCAAAAACGCATGCATACACACCCACATTCACACATGCACACATATACACATAACATGCACACATGCCACACACATGCATGCATGCATACATACATACATAGGCACACACAGATCCCCCACACACACACACACAACTACAGAGAGAGAGAGAGAGAGAGAGAGAGTTTAGGAGAAAAAAAAAAAACCTTATCTATACCCTTGTATCATGCAGAAAATACTGCCTGGCAGCATGTGATGTGGAAGACCCAGAAGTTAGGTTCAACATTGACCAGTACAGCGATGTAACCATGATTGCAAAACCTGTTGTTTATATTTCTGTGGGGGAAATTGTGGATACCCATCAGGTAATCATCTGTCTGCTGTCTGTTTTGTTGTACTGATATTGCACTTCTGAAACCCACAGCTTTTGTGAGTTATTCTATATTCTTGTGGCCAATCGAAGCCGGCCGGCCATCTGAAATGTGATAAGAGGCTCGTGTCGACGACTTTTCAACAACTCCTCGGAAGACCAAAACTCTTTTAACAAGTCATGTGTCTAGCCACACACGACAGTGTTTAATCAACCCTGTTATATATTTTATGTATGAAACCTGTTCAGTTTCCTTTTTTGAGTTGAGTTGAGTCAAGAATTGACATCACAGCACTCGGAGCATTCCCATGTGTGCTCTGTCCTCATCTTCAGCAGTTAGCACAGAGTTCCACCAATACTGATGGTACCAGTCACAATCTGGTTATATGTCCATCTTGCCTTTCATCTGAGTGTAGTGAGCTGGCCAGACCCTATGTTTACACCCAGGTGCCTCATTCTATCCAGGCAATAATAATCTAGTTTCCTTTATTTTAGATTAGGTATTTAAAACATCTAAGTTCAGTAATCCAAGAGACTGCTACATGAAGACAGCTTTCTACTTGTATCAGAAAGAGGTCTTTTTGTTTTGGACCCACATGAAAAGGTGAACAACAGACAGCTAGAAAGATTTCGGAAAAAATATGAAAAAATATTCTTGACAGCCTTTTGACATGGTATGAAATATCAAAACATCAACTTCCTACATGATTTGAGTATCAAGGAGAATTGGCTCATAAACAGCATCCTGTCCCAAAAACTAGGCTGTTCTGGCCATGTTAAACGCCATGGTGGCCTAGAGGAAACAGCAAGACAGGGTGTAGACCTCTATGACAGTGGATACAAGACATCAAAGATGCATTGGCTGTGAAAGCACATAGGGCTGGAAAATTGACTAGAGAAACAGAGAGAGACTTTCAGGCATGAAGTGACAAAATTGACATTTTGTAAAGGACCTGGTGATTGGTAATGATGATGAAATATATCAGCACACAAAAATTGATACACACTGTTGAAGATAACTTCTTCTTCTTCTTCATCTTCTTCGCGTTCACCAGCTGTACACTCTGGCGTAAAGTTCTGGTTGTTCGTCCACTTCTGGACTGCAGCCCTGCTCCAGAACCTGAGTGTTGCGTGTGCATCAGTTTTACAGATCTGATTCAATTGAATGTAGACTGCTGGTTCCTTGCCTCTCAGGCAGATGCACTTCGACTTCAAGGGAAGCTCCCCAGTTAGTCGACTCTTACGACATGCTTTTGGGGAGGCAGTGGGTCTATTCTTGTTTTCCCCACAAGATAACAAAATGTGGAGAAGCAGGATTACCGAAACCACTTGGCAAGTCACCTAATGTTGATTTATGTTTTTTCTTAGTCTCCACTCACTTATTGTTTGCTGATATTTTCCCTTGTTTCCTTGTAGCTGTTGCTTCAGCATCAAGACATAATTGCCCCAGAACACTCAGATCCATTGCATGAACTGTTGGAAGATCTTGGAGATGCTCCTACCATTGACGAGTTACTGGGCACAGAACTGACTGGAGATGAAGCTGCCAATGAAGCACTTAGACAGGAAATGGCTAAGACTGAAATTTCCCTCACATTATCTAGTAAATTTGAGGTGCAGACAGACGAAAAGGCAGACTTGAAGTCTTTACTCATCAGGTATTTACTTACATTGATAGTTTTAAAATGTGAAGTCATATCATATCTGAAAACCTTTTTGTTGTGACCAGCATCATCTACACCTTGAACTTCTTCTGTGGGGAGACTGAGTACTTGGGGCTTGTTCCATGTGCAGGCACTTTGATTTCTTCATTACCTACCCCCACCCCACTTTGGGTAAGCCTTGAAAAAAAAAAAAAAAAAAAAAACTTTAATTAGTCATATGAGAAAGATTTTCCTCTTGAACTGGTACCTAAGTATGATTTACCTCTTGAACTGGTACCTAAGTATGATTTTGCACAGAAATCGTGGCAGAGCTTTTTTTTTTAAAACCCTTTTAAAGCTCACAATTGAATGGAGTGAGCATGACTTGTATTTGAATTTCATATCTAAAGAGGTATTAATAATGTAACTAGATCACATTTCTGCTTAGCACAGACAGGTTATTCCTAGCTTTATTTCCTCCTTGGACTTGAATGTTTCATTTCAGCAGACTCCAACTCAGTGCTGAGAAAAAAAGCCATTATGTGAAGATTGCCCATAGTCTTTTTCTTTTCTCTAGATCCTCTAATCTTCTTCTTTTCTCTAGACCCTCTTTTGCATTTTAGTGTCAGGTTTAGAAGAGGCATCTTAAGCAAGCTTCGATGTGTGCTACATAGACACTGGTATTCACAGCCTCAAATATTTCCTCTATCCCTCTAGCGTTGCTTACATTGGTGACCTCTGTTCTGCCTCCATTTTATCTTAGTTACAGGGCAGTCTGGTGCCACTGTCTTATGGTAGTCTGAACCTTTTGATGTAGTTTGGCACTGGTTCTATCCCAGCCTGTTCCTTGATATCTTCATTTCTGATCCTGTCTCTTCTTGCTAAATCTAGGATTGGTTATAACATTGCCTGCAGTGTTCAAAGAAAATCTGCACCTTTGCCGTTCATATTGTTGATGTATGGCATCCTTTTATAATACAAGGCAACTGTGATTGTGTTGCCCCAGCTGTAGGGTCTGCTGTGGAATCTTCTGGTACTAAAAGATTTAATATCCCTCTTTGGGTTCTATGGCTCTTTGTGAGTGCGGGTCCATTTTTTTAAAACTGACTAATTAAAGGGTTGCTGAAATTGAATGTGATGGACTAATGGGACCAAGATATCACAGCCTAGCTGTAAGCCATAACACAACATGCCAATTATTCTTTTAAGAACAGTGCAGAAGATGTCGAAATTGAAAGAGTTGGTGCAAACAACAACATCACTACGACCATGATTTTAGATGTAATTATATATTTTAGGTATTTCACATTTGTTTTTTAAAATGTGATTTTATATTCTAGGACGAAACGGATGATTGTGGACGTGATTGCCTGCCAGCCCGGAGAGAATCTAGTTGTGGTCCTGGACACTCCATGCAGCCAGCAACAAGAGGAAGTTCATCAAGCCATGGTGAAGAAGAGAGACCTCATTGATCGGAAACTTGCCCAGTCGCAGAAAGAAGGCAAAAAGTTGGTGCGGCATGCATCTATTCTTGGGGACACCAGGTTATTGTGCACACCTATTCTTTCAGTTCACTTTTGACTTACTGGATTTCGATGTATGATTTTATGGTTTAGATGGGTTTATGAACTTCTTTATACTTATTCACTGCATTTCTCATGTGGGTTTTGGGAGGAAAAAAAAGTATGGACCTCTTTCAGAGACAGAGAATTCAAAATTATACACTAACTAAATGTACTATCACTATCTCACAGTCCGTAAGGTTAAAAGGGGCTTTTGAGATTTTGAGAGGAAATGCTTTAGAAAGATTCTCAGAATACTATTGACAAAAAAATATATACACACACACACACACACACACACACACACACACACACACACACACACACACACACACACGCATGCAGAGAGAGAGGAGAGATACTGACACTCTAAAAAATCTAAACATTAAGGAAGATTGGCTAATAAACTGCATCTTATCTCAGAAGCTGAAATATTTTTGCCATATCGAGGGCCATGGTGGATTGGGAAAAGAATAAAAGCGGAAAGCAAAATGCCAGTAAGGAGGGGGCAGGGGCCGACCGGCACAATGGTGGACATAGGATAAAAGTCGGTCGGGTATAAAAGTGCACAAGAGCTGGCAAAAGATTGAGTTTCTATCGTACTAAGCAATGCCAGCTGAATTCTCTTGAAGGTCACCATGGAGAGGATTAAAAAGCTGTCATAAAAAAGACAAAAAGTACAGGAGGCTTTTGACAAGGCAGAAAATCCAGAAACCATAATGTTAGAACCCTCTGTCAAAAAATGCAGAAAGTACAATATAAATTGACATACTTGTCCTGTAGACTGCAGTAAAGCTTCAGCTGTTGTCAGCATTAGAAATTGATGGGGGTGATGTACAGTAGAGGACCTGCTCTGCTACACAATAATAATGTAAGATTTTTAATCTGCACAACCCGCTTGCTGGACCTTTTTTTTTTAAATTAAAAATCCTGTCCTTGCACATCTTTCACACTAGATCCTCCTTTTTCCCCTATGCTCTGGATCCCCTGATTTTTTTAAATCTGTATTATCCAACAATGCTAAGTATCTAAACTCACTACCCCAAGAGATTAGAATTACATGTGTCATTACACACAAGTTACTCGTGTAAATGATAATAATAAATTTTTTTTGCAAGCTTAGGCTAAGAGCGAAGAAAATAAAATCTGAACCAAAAGTAGTCACCAAAACTTCTCAGCCAGGTTGCTCTACCGTTGCTGGTGCCTGAGATGGAAGATATAGTGGTAATGCCTCTTTCCCCCCTCCACCCCCTCCCCCAACCATCCCATTACTGTTTAGAACTTGTTGAATGAAAGGTTGCCCGTAATGCCTTGACACTTATGCCAAAGAAGCATGACATTTCAAGCCTCCCTATATATTAAGTGACAGCATATGATATTAAGGGGACTGGTTAATGAGGACTGGTTCCCTTCCTTGCCACCTATCAAAGACAATTTCAAGCATATCCAATATCAAAATCATCTAAGGGCCTTGATTTTTTAGGGGAAAAATTATTATGCATAGACAGATATAAATAATGCATTGCTTCAATATACAGATGAAAACTGAATTGATTATAGAAATGAGCTATAGACAACAAAGATTTGTTTAGTGTGGATGGTAAGGCATGCTGTAGTGGCAACAGGCAATCTTAATTGAAAGAGAGTAAGAAGAAGAAAAAGAGATAAATCTGGATGACTTGGTTGCAGGGCACAACTAGGATAAGAACCAAAACTGGTGATTTTTAAGATGGCAAACCATGACAACATGCACTTAGGTTAATACACATGAGTATGATTAGGAAAATTTTCGTTCTCAATCAGCTGCAGTCTAGAGGCAGAGAATTTTAAGTTTTGTCTGAAGGATTAGAACCCTTGCTTTAAAGACTGGCATTGTCGCCACTAGACACTTTAAAGACTGGCATTGTCGCCACTAGAAATCAGGCTGTTGTATGTGAAAAGATATTGCTTTTGCAAGAGAGATTTAGAAGCAGTGTGTTGAAACTTATATTAGTGTTAATCAGTAATTTGTGCCTATTACAAGATTAGTAAACTGTGTTACCTAATTTCTAGCAGACATCACCACAGGAAAAAAGTCAGGTAACCATTCTTGTGTGTGTGGCCATATGTAAGAGGGTCAGTCAAAAAGTAATGCCACCTATTTATTTTTAAATTCTATGTCAATCCTGTATCAGTGTGCAATTTGTAAATTTAGCAGAATTCTCCAAACACTCTTCTGCACTGTATAGCATTACCAACCTGTTTCAATAACAGGTGGCACCACTGTAACGGTTTAAAAATAGTTTTCAAAGACGTTCACTTAAAACAACGTAGTGTCATACAAATCCTCATTGCTACAGGTGAGACCCCAATTTGCATGCTGGAACATTTGAAGAAAGTTTATGGAGATTCAGGAGCAAATGTCAGCACTGTTTGCGCTGGGTACATCGTTGTGACGAAGCTGAAGTATGTTGATCTGCAATGGCTGACACAAAGCCGGCCAGCCATCTGCAGCAGACACGTCATCACATTGATGACATCATTCATGCTGACCTTAGAGTAACAGTGGATGAGCTGTATTCCATATTGTTCATTAGTAAAGGCAGTGTCCACTGAAAGAAGATCTTTGCAGACTTCACTTTTAGAATACAGAGACACTTAAACACCCTGCATGCCAGTGGTTTAGGAAGAAAGGACACACATTTTTACCATGCAGGTATACATGCTCTTGTAAAAAGATAGACACAAACTGTAATAAATAATAGAGGCCACACTGAGAAATATATTTGTGAAGTTCAGACTTAGGGTTATGTTTCAGTGTGAATGTTATCTATTCTGTTACCTACTGAATGCAGTTCAGAAATTACTGTTTGACTGTTCCTCATATGTATGAGTATATATTATATATAAAAGCACACACATTGTATTTAATTTATCTGAACTTTTATTCAATTTTTTAATTTACATTTTTTGCCTGGGAGTTTTGAAGGCATTACTGCTTTTGTTGAGGTTAATAATTGGTTATTAAAAAAAAAAAAAAACATTATTGACAATTCTATGGCCCAGTAACATGTAAAAAAAATGAATTAAAACAAGGAGAAAAGCGGGTTGGTGAATACAGTTCCCCCCAGTCATGATCACAAATCAGAACTTGTGTATAGAAGGTGCACATAATGCCATGACATGCACTGCCAAATAAGTGTAACCTGCCTTTCCATAAACTAGGTCACAGCATATGGTATTTGGGGACTAGTTACCTTCTTCACCATCTGTCAGTCAAAGATAAAATCAACAGTATCCAATCTGCTATTTGTGAGACCATAACATTTTGTGCATTAAATCTGTCATTGGAGGTTAGAAAAAAAGAATTCACGCATACCATTTAGGGCCAGTTATAACAAATTGCTGTGAATTCTGGAAAATTAATAAAGGCAGTTTCCTTAGGTCTCAGAGATTGTGATTTTACAGAAGAATTCTTAGTATTCCTTGGACAGCCAACAAGAGCAATCCAGATGTTTTGAAAGAGGTAATGAATTGAAGACAATTATCACAAACATTAGAAAAGACGGTCATTTGGGGGGGGGGGGGGGGGGGGGGGGGGGGGGGGGGGGGGGGGGGGGGGGGTAATGCTATGAGAAGAAGCAAACTGGAACATTTGACCACTGGCTGGAAAAGAGAGACAGAGGAAAACAAGACTAGATGATTCTGGGCAGTCTTTTGTCATTGAGGGGTGTCAACACACAAACTGATACACACAGTTGAAAATGCAGATTGTGGAGAGGCATGATCACCCACACCAGTCAGCAAGGTACTTGATGGTGATCCAGTATGCATGTTTTATCATAAAACTGAATTGAGCCTAGACCAGAATTGATCAGAAAAACATCCAACCATTAGTGAAGATTGAACCAGGATGCCACCTAAGATAAAGATTAATCTAAATATTTTAAGTGCATTTTGTATAGCCCCCCCCCCCCCCCCCCCCACACACACACACACACACACACACATTTTATTAATTGATTATTTTAATTTTAAATGTTTGTTGCTAATAATGTTGCAATTCTGATTTTGGCCCTATACATATTAGTTGAGGGTCACCTGTGATGTAATAATAATAAGTAATGTTTCCGTTTATTGTGATTTCTAATTGCGGCGTCCGTGGCTAAGGTGTTGCGAGTCCGACTCGTAATCCAACTTACCATGATCGAAACCCACTGCGGGCTGCGTGGATTTTTATCATGGTATGGGGCGTCGCAGGTCGACCCAGCCTCAAATGGGTACCAGGATGGCTGTACTGGGGAAGTAAAGACGGCCGGCGTAATGCTGACCACATTACCCACCGAGTGCCGATTGGTCTGTAAAAATATGGGACGCTCTGCCCATATACCTGATGCGCCTTAGGCGTAATAAGGGATCTTTACGGCGGTGATTTCTAATTCTTATGATACCTACACACACACATGCACGCACACACACTCTCACCCATCCCCTCCCCCCCAATAATTTCCATCTGTTGTCGAGTTAGAAAGTAAACATTGAACCATTGAAGTTTAAATAATTTCAGCATAATCTTGTGCACACTCATGCTCATGTTTACACATACATGATGAATAGGCTATATATTTACAGCTTGGGATAGGTCTAAATAGAATTAAAAAGTAAAGGTTTGTTTGAATCAAACACAAGTATTTTGAAAATTATCTAGCATTTATTTTACAGGGAGCAGTGGTGTTGCAGCAGCTAGATGCTTGTCTGCTAGTCTAAAGTTCCAGATTTGTTTTCCTTTTTAAAATCCACCTTGGTCCCAGTTTCATGTAACCTAAAATGCATATTTGACAGTCTTCTTCTTCTTCTTCTTCTTCTTCTTCTTCTTCTTCTTCTTCTTCTTCTTCTTCTTCTTCTTCTTTTTCTTCTCTTTCTTCTTCTCTTTCTCCTTCTCCCTCTCCTCCTTTCTCTTCTTCATCTTCTGCTGCTGCTTCTTCGTCTTCTTCGTCTTCTTCTTCTTCTTCTTCTTCCTCTTCTTCCTTTGCCGCCGCTGTCTTCTCCCCCTCCTCCTCCTCTTCTTCTTCTTCTTCGCGTTCACCGGCTTTAAACTCTGTCGAAAAGTTTGGTTGTTCGTCCACTTCTGGACTCTAGTCCTGCTCCAGAAACTGAGTGTACATTGGTTTCACAGGTTTGACTCATTTGGATGCAGCAGACTGTTGGTTCCTCGCCTCTCAGGCAAATGTACTCCAGATCTGAAGGAGGCAGTGGGGCCCCAGAACACACACAGGAAGTATCCGGCAATGTCCTGTGAAGTAAGGATGGCCAGCATGATATTGATCACATCACCTATAACTTGCCAGTTGGTAAATGCCAATGCATCTTCAACTTTTTATTTACCTTACTTTTTATTTAACCTAGTTTATGAGGCTGGGTCTGCATAAAAACTAGTTGAAGATCAAATCCAGGCCTCTGTCCTGGCAGGCAGACACACCAGCCACTGCTTCACAGAGTAAATGTTAAAAGAAGCTTAGTGTTATTATTTCTTTTCTGTTACAATTAGTACCACAGAGAAACACCTGATTAGGATAGAATACTTGTTAACTCTATATCTGCCGTTTGACTAGTGACTATTATTCATCTGTGTGGACAGGTTGCCCATTGATGCGATGAAGACGAAATTGAAGGCCAATCTTCAGACATTGGAACTGGCAGGAATGGTCAGCAGAAAGAATAAGTACCAGGATCTTCTGAACTCTATAGTACAGGTATTTGAAGGTTTAACTAGTGTTGATGAATTTGTTATTCTGTCTTTTTTCCCCTGTATATTTGTGAAGGTTTATACACTTAATAAACACTCAGATAACCCCATAGGTATTTAGTTTTCTCCCACAGAAAACACATGGATAATCTTAAACATAGCACTCAAAACTCAATAGTACTGGTGAGCATTGAGATGTGTGCACGTGAGAGCTATCTTCTTATTTTCTTTTCTCCTGGAATGCCTCACAGTGTCATGGCAGGAAAGGATCTGTGGAATGGGCCTTTTTTTGTTGTTTGATATATAGTCATATATGGGTGCTATACAAGCTGTAAATAGTCTTACATAATATTTTTTCTTCTGATTGAGCCTTTTCAGCCATCTGTTCAGTCTAATCTATTATGTTTTTAACTGCAGAGGGAATTTTAACATAAAGTGCTCATGCAGATCCTTTTCTTTGCCATTATCTGAGATGGCTATGTATTTGAAACACTGTCCTGTAATCAGAGGGGACTGTACACCCATATGTGTATAGTAGACCGAATTGCTGTGTTGCAAAATTATGTTTGCCTAAAAAGTGTCACCGAGATGAAAGTTTGGAAATCTCTGATCTATAATCTCATTCTTATCAGCCCCCAACTATTGTCTTTAATTGTCATCACAGACAGAATGATGACATTTGAATATCACACCATTCAGCAGTCCATTTGTTCTCACAGCAAGTTCTATGTGGTAATGGTGGTTAACTTGTATTTCTATTAAAAGGATATACGCAACCAGCGCAGGTACCGCAACAACCGCAAGCAGGAACTCAAGCGACTGCGCACAACCATCAAGAGCTTGAGTGAGAAACGCACATTCTATGAATCTCAAATTGATTACTACAACCAGTATGTGAAAACATGCCTTGACAATCTGCAGAATAAAACTAAGTGAGTATAAACATTTGCCCCCCCCCCCCCCCCCCCCCTCTCTGTCTCTCTCTCCCTCATGGCTCTGTCTGTGTCTGTCTGTCTCTCTCTGTCTCCCTCTCTCTGTCTCTCTCTCTCTCTCTCTCTCTCTCTGTCTCTCTCTCTCTCTCTCTCTCTCTCTCTCTCTCTCTCTCTCTCTCTCTCTGTCTCCCTCCCTCCCCCCCTCCCCATTTTCGACCCATTGAAAATAAAGTCTCTCTCTCTCTCTATATATATATATATATATATAATATATATATATATATATATATATATATCTATATATATATATATATATATATATATATATATATATATATATATATATATATATATATATATATATATATATATATATATATATATATATATATATATATATATATATATATATATATATATATATATGTCTCAATCTCTCTCAAAATATCTGTGGCGTTTAATATACCTAAAATATTTTAGTTGTGATATGATACTGGCTTCAGTCGATACTAAATAGATTCAGATCAAAAAATCTATCTTGCAAAGATTATAGATGAATAATAATAATATTAAAATCAAACAGCAGAAATTCCATTACTGGATAAACGCATTATATATTTTATGAGGAGTGTTTGGCAGAGTGGGATCTCATTTGGAAGGACGAGGTTTGAATCCTCAGCAGGTTTCTAGTGTTTTTTTCTCTCTATCGTGACATACATAAAACCTTAACCTGTACAGTTTTGTGTATATGCGTGCGTGCACATTCTCTCTCTCTCTCTCTCTCTCTCTCTCTCTCTCTCTCTCTCTCTCTCTCTCTCTCTATATATATATATATATATATATATATATATATATATATATATATATATATATATATATATATATATATATATATATATATATATATATATATATATGAAACAAAATGTTTCTACAATTGGTCTCATCAGTGTTTATTTGTATGCTGGCTTTGAAAGTGATTAAAAAAAAGGTTATATATTTTTTTGACACAAGATGATGTCTCTACAGCCTGATATTCCTGAACAAATCCTGTGTTTGTTTGTATGCAGGCATAAAAAGAAGTCTGGTCTGTTTCGACGGGGTGGAAATGAGAAGAAGGGAACTGTCACATACACAGCTGCACGTCTGCATGACAAAGGTGTCGTCTTAGAAATTGAAGGACTGACTCAGAATCAGTAAGTTTTAATGTCTACGGGAGCTGCTTCTGTTTTAGAAATTATTTGTCGCAAAGCTCGACTGTTATTCTTTGTGTGGGTTCTGAGGCCCCGTTGCCTATAGTGTGGGGGTTGGTGCCTCCATAACAAGCATGTTGTGAGAGTTGACTAATGAGAGTCTCCTTTAAAGTCACAGTGCATCTGCCTGAGAGGCAAGGAACCAACAGTCTTCATACTAATAAGTCAGATCTGTAAAATAGATGTATATATAAAACTCAAGTTCTAGAACAAGACTGAATTCCAGAAGTGGACAGCCGAAACTTTCCACTGAAGTTAACAGCAAGTGAACATGAGGAAGAAGAAGGCAGTTATAACTGTTGAGTCAGGCATGAATTCAGGTTGTTAAATATCTTTGTTTCTGTGCAGTAAAGAGGAAAAGTGGCTTGAAGAAGGGAACTGGTTATCTCAACTAATAATGTTACAACCTGATGTACGCACAGTCCTTGGCATTAATTTATTTCTTCAACCATAGTAACTGTGGGGTTTAAAAAATATATACTAAAAATAGACTTTGCTTGCATTTTAATTTTTATTATCTAAATGTCAAACTTATAATATGCACCCTGCCCTTTTCCCTTACACATCGTGAACACACACTCACACATACGCACGCATGCACGCACTCACACACACACACTCACATACACACACCTGCACCTTTGGACGTCGTGTTTGCATTCCAGAACAGAATTGCAGGGGTTTTTGGGGGGGGGGGGGGGGGGGGGGGGGGGGGGGGGGGGGGGGGGGGGGGGGGGGGGGGGAGAGAACGGGACATATCTGAGTTGTATATTGTATACTTTCAGTTTTATATTGTATACTATCAGTTTTATATTGTATACTATCAGTTTTATATTGTGTACTATCAGTTTTGTATTGTATACTATCAGTTTTATATTGTATACTATCATTGTAAACTCATCATCATGTGCCCTGCCAACTGATGTAGGCACTCATGCGTCTCCACATATCAGAATCCCTGGTTGCCTTGAACAGAGCTCTCTTGATGATATCCCTCTATGCCATCGTTTCAGCATTATCTCTCTTGGTCTGCCTCTACCCCTTTTCCCACTGATCTTTTTAGTTGTCACGATGTTCTCCAATGTATCTTTTTTCATTACATGTTTGTCTCTTTCTTATTATGGTATATAAAGATGTACTTTCATTAGCTTCTTTCAAGCAATCGTTGTTAGTTACTCTGGGCGTCTAAGGTATTCGTAACATTCGTCTCAGAAACCACATCTCTGTTGCTTCAAAATTCTTCCTAATTTGTTCACTGACATTCCAAGATTTGCTGCCATACAACAGAACAGGTTCTGTGTAACATTTTAGCACCCTCTTTCTGATATTAAATGAGAGCGATTTATGGCATAAGATATTTTTCATTTTCTGAAATGCAGCTTTCGCCTATTTTGCTTTAAATCTGTCACACATTTTCCAATTGATGATATGATTGTAAAATATCTGTTTCATATTGTAAACTGTGTTTTATATTGTATACTATCATTTTTATATTATATACTATCAGTTTTAAATTGTATGCTATCAGTTTCATATTGTAAACTATCAGTTTTATTTTGTATACTGTCAGTTTTATATTGTATACTATCGGTTTAATATTGTAAACTATCAGTTTAAAAGTATAAGTTTTATATTGTATACTATCGGTTTTACATTGTATACTATCAGTTCTATATTGTATACTATCAGCTGTCTTTGGTTTTGTCCTCAGATTTAAAAATATGGTGTTTGAGATTAGCTCTACAGATGATCCTGGTGTGTTTGCTGTCAATGCCAAGTTTATGGGAGTGAACATGGAGAAGGTGGAACTGGTGTTTCAGGTAGGCTGCCCAGATGAATTTTAGTTAACTGATGTTGTCCAAAGCCCGTAAGGAATATGGAGGGCTGTAAAACCAGTTGCAGTCTTCACTGCATGTTCAGTGGAACCTCAAGATACGATGGATCCTTGGTACATGTTTTACAGGATACAAGGTCAACAATTTTTGTGTGTGTGTGTGTGAAATCCAGGATGCGAGCTGCATTGACTGACAGAATCTCTATATCTTTTAATGGATTAGGCCACTTTAGAGTTGCTGAGGGAGGACTTGAGCCCGATGACAAGGCACTTGATGATGCAGGACTGTAGCATCATGTTTGGAATTAACTCACTAAAGCAGTGCCACACACTTAACCTGTTAATTACCCCCCCACCACCACACACCCCCCCCCCCCCAACCCAAATGGAACTAATAGGCTGATTTTTGGAGAACTGGAACGAATTAAATATATTGAAACTTCTTTTAATAGGAAATAAGTTTCAGGGTGTGTTTTTTACCATATGCACTCAGTCATGGAAAGGATTAAATTCATTTTCTGAGGTTTTGCTCTGTTTAGCATGTTGGGGGAGAGGGAGGGGTTCCCTTTAACCTGGGGATTTAAGGCCTCATGGCTAGTGCAGTCACTGCAAACTATTTTTGTTGTTGTTGTTGTTATCCCCTTCCTGTTACCATTTTCACAGTTGCAGATTTTTAAAAAATCTCTCTTATTCGTTGTTCATTCTTAGTGACGTAAATGTGCTGTGTTTGTTTACCGCACTGCAGTTTTATTAGCTTTTATAAGACCAGTTTTTTTTGGGCAGGTTTTTTGGCCAAACAAATCCTGTATTGACTGACCAGATAGCCACTGACTATGAAAAAGCTTTTGACAGCATTGATAGAGAATCTCTCTGGAAATTAATAGGGCACTATGGAATCCCACATGCTATCCAATTTCATCCTTTTTAGGACGACATTTTTTGTCATTTGAAGCCCTACTCTGGCTTTTGCCAGGGGCCGCAATATAGGCAGGCCATACATATGGCAAGATGTCTGAACGCGGTTTCTGGGACCTCTCCACGGCGATCCTCATCCGCATGGTGGCACATTGTGTCATCGGGTGTTTATCGTTTGTGTGATGTCCTGGTGGGATAGAAAGTCAGTCAGTCAGTCATCCCACATAAAATTATTAACTTTGCAAAGGCAATATATAAAGATATTAAATGTTGATTACTTCATGAGAGAAAAGCTAACAGATGCATTTGAAATAGAAACAGGTATACAACAAGGATGTCTTTTATCATCAATCCTATTTTGACTGGCAGTTGACTGGATTATGAAGACATTAACTGCTAACACCAAGAATGGAATTCAGTGGACCCCTACAAAAAGCTTGATGATCTGGACTTTGCTGATGATATTGCTCTTCTGTCCCATTCACGGAATCAGATGCAAGATAAATATACTTGATGCGAGATCACAGCAGCTAGATCTGAAAATCCATAAAAGAAAGACAAAGATAATGAGAGTAAATCGGGCAAATAGTAATGTGGTTTCTCTTAATGGTATTCCATGCCAAGACGTTGAGTTGTACACCTATTAGGGTAGTAGTGAAGATAAAGATGAGGGAACTGATAGAGATACAAATACAATTGGCAAGAGGAGCTTTCATGGCACTGGTAAATTTGTGGAGGTCAAAGGGAATTAAAACTAATACTAAAATTAAATTTTTTTTCTACTGTCAAATCAGATCTATTGTATGGAGCTAAAACTCGGAAAACACCTAAAACACTACAAACATTCATTAACTGGTGCCTGCGCAGAATAGAGGGAATTAAATGGTATGATTAAATCACTAATGTAGAGCTTTGGGAGAGAACTAAACAAGTTCCAGGGGACAAAGAAGTGGAGAAAAGATAATAGCGTTGGATAGGATTCACGTTGAGAAACCTGAGAACAGTATAACTAGAATGTCTTTGCACTGGAACCCATAGGGGCATAAAAATAAAGGATGAAAAAAAAAAAAAAAACCCACATAGAGAAGGGAGCCAGAGAGCAAAGTTAAAAAGACGGAGGACATGGGGAGAGTTGCATATGAAAGCAAAGGATAGAAGTACTTGGCGTGAGTTGGTTGAGGGCCTGTGCTCCATTCCATTGGTGGTTAAAAGGCAGAGGAAGAAGACCATTTAAAGTCCGCCTACCGTGGCAAATATTTAAAAATGCAAAAAATTTGCTGTGATCAACAAGTTCACATAGTATTTTAAAGGAAAAAAAAACAAAACGCATGCGCACATGCAGACAAACCTTGTAATTTTTATGTTTTATTTTTTTTTTAATGTTAAAAAAAAAAAAAAACATGCATATCAGTAGTTTTTGATTGTTGTTATTCACCAGGACTTGCTGCAGCTTCAGTACGAAGGTGTTGCTGTCATGAAAATGTTCAACAAAGCCAAGATCAATGTCAACTTGCTCATCTTCCTGATCAACAGAAAATTTTATGGCAAGCAGATCCTCAAGAAATAAGACGAAGGTCTATTTTTAGCACATGTTTTAATGTATATTGTTCAGTATGGTGCTTATAAGAGGAATATGTAGATGTATTTACCTTAGCTGATTATCACTGCTCTTTTCTCTCTGGATGTTTCTTTCTCTTCATTATGTCATCTTATGTCTCTCACACATCTGGAGGATTCTTGTATTATTTGCAAATGACCCTAATACATCAGCACAGCACATGCAGTCTCCTCCATTCTTACACACTTGACTTAAAACATGTCTTTTTTTTTTTTTTTTTAAACAAGCAATGTGCACACTGAATAAATACTGCCTTTGTTCTAAGGATACTGCACATTCTCCCTTGTCCATCAAGTCCAAACTGGCATGTGCGGAAAACTGCTGTTACAGAAATCATTTCATACTAGGCCACTTGGATGTTGTGCTCCAAAAGGAATATGCTTTTGTTAACTCTTTGAGTCCCAAGGGGTTTAGCATCAGAGGCCCAAGGGGTAGTCAAAAGAGATGTAAAATTGGCGCAACTTGCATTTATTGGGTCTCTAGGTGTGAACCTATGAACATATGATGCGTTCCCTGGGACTCAGATAGTTAATAATGTCCCCCCGTCTTATGATTAAGTTCTATCCTCATAATTATTTTGCTCTCCCTGTCCTAAAAGTTGTGAATTTGAACTTTTTTTAAAATGCAAATAGTTATTACTTCAAAGTAAGACTTCTTAGGATAAAGTAACCTCTTTCTGGGACAGAAAGACATATAGTACCATCTGCAACATGTAACTGTCTTTTACATGGAGAAGGGCAGTTCTGTGGCTTAGAGGCTAGCAATTCTCAAATTTTACCTGGGATTTGATTCTTGCAGTGGATAGTTTGGGGGGGGGGGGGGGGGGGGATACAGTTTTCAGACAGTGGTAGGCAAGTGGCCCTGTGGAGGAGACTGGGGACTGTCCATGTAGCAGTCCTATAGTTGATGGTAAATACATTACAGTCAACCTCTGTTTGAAACCTGAAGCCATGTTTTTTTTTTGTGTGGGTGTACATTTGGGCAAAAACCATTCTTGTAGTTTTCAGAGTGTTACAAGAGGCGCACTGTGAAAGAGATTGAGGTCTTACCATGTAATATTCCCATAGTACCAGTGAATACATTACAGTCAACCTCCATTCTGGAAATGGTACAATTTAAAAATAAATAAAAATAAAAAGTCATGGGGCCATGTTATTTTGATTCCCAGTGCGACTACTACTACTAATTTGTTCGCCTTTAAAAGGGTGACGGACACATTCCGTTGTGGTTTACAGCTAGGCTGTGATATCTATACCTTTCAACACAACACATCTAATTGTAGAAAACATCTTTTATGACATGCTTTTTTTTTTCAAAGGGAGACTGTGGGTCCATTCTTTTTATTCTCCCAAAATAGAGCCCCGGAACCCACAAGGGGACCTTAGTACATTTCATGTTTTCCATATAACCACTATGTCATCTGATGAGTTAATTGTTTGTGTGTGAATGCAAATGTTTCCAGAATGTTCCTCATGTTATAGTTGCTGTGACAGTGATATTGTTAATGATTTTGAGAATATGTTATTAAACCTCATATTTTTTTAATTAGGGACCACAAGTTGCCTTTTTGATGATTTTGTATAATTATATTTTCTGTTTGTATCAACTGTAATTAAAAGAAACAAAATTGTTTATAGGAGCATACACTTCAGTTAGTCACACAGAACTTTCTGCCAGAGTTTACAGCTGGTGAACGCGAAGAAGAAGAAAAAAGTTAGTTACATTCCTTAATTTTTTGGGGTGAGAAGTATCTTCTTAATAAATGTTTGATGGGTCTGTAGTATCTTTAGTTTACCATTTTTTCAGTTTGTTTATTTGTCACTTTATTGTTTCTTTTCCCATGTTTTCTGTTTGGATAGTTAATATATCTCTACTGTGTTATCCAGGAAAATGTGTTTCCTTTCACTTCCTCTGTTTAACTGTTCAAACTAGAAGATGTATACTTCCTCTGCTTTTTTATAGGACAGAGACCTACAAGAGCATATAAAACCGTACAGTTTTGTTGGTGGTTGGTTGAATTTTGTAGTTGACATTTTTTTTAATAGGCTAGTCATTTGTGCCAACCTTTTCATATTATCTGTATAAGATAATCTGGTACATAACCATCACAGAACTTGGTACACATTGAGTTAGGCTGGATCAACAAGGTCAGTTTTGGTTGCCTTGTGGATTTGAACCTTTGACCTTCGGACAGGTAGACAGGCATCTTGCCACTATGCTACCGTGGCTCCCACATACAGACAGACAATACCAAGTGATGAACTAGAAGACCTCTGTGTGAGTGCACTGTGAAGACACTGGGCAAAGCTTGTTGGAGGCCCTTGACCTTCGATATCCAAAACTACAGACAGCACACTACAGAGACTAACGAAGGGATTTTCTGTGTTGTCAAAAAAGGCAGAAAGGCAACAACAGCACACACAAAAACTCACCTGCTGTGGCTCAAAGGCAGTAAAAGCATTGGGGCTTTAGCCAAGCAAGGCAGCAGCAAACCACAAATGTACCAGCCACTATCTTTCCCAGAAGTCAAAACCCTCATTAAGAGAAAAATCAGAAACACTGGAAAAACCAACACAGATTTTAACTATTCAATTTTTTTCCCCTCAAACACCTGAAAAGAACAGACCAAGTCACAGTTTGTTGCTTATGCACTGGAAATTGCAGACAAATAAAATATGGGAAAAAAAAACCACACTAATATAAATTAGGTATGAGCCAAACAGCTCTCTGCCATTGTCTTTGTACTGAACAGACTCCAGAACATGTCTTGCAAGACTGTCCTCATTTGGCGGAGCTGCGGAGCAACATGTGGCAACACCAATTAGAACAGACAGCTAAGCTGAGATGACATTCCAGTTTATGGTCCACGGTGGATTATGCGCACAACCAGAAGATCGCTGAAGAAGAAGATCATTGATATAGAGATAGTACTTGATAATGGTACGACAATATGGTTTACCCTTTTGAAATTTTAAAATTAAACAGATGATAAAACTAGAAAACCTTGCCTTTACTTGTGATATGAGAAACCAGATGTTTACAGTTGATCATATATCCTTCATTTATTCTTAGCTTCTTTGCCCAGAATATTTCAAAACTATTTTAGTGAATTGCTGCTAACAATATTTTTTTCTGTGATTTTTCACACTCCAGGGTCTTTCATTGAATTGCCTTAACCTACAGAAATAATTGTGTGTATGGAATCACCTGTTCTTGTTTGTATCTGTCCCATTTTTTGTGTGTAAATTTCTGTTGTTTCTGCACTTTTTCTATCAATAAAATATAAAAATTTATAGCTCTTTTCAGCTCTTACATTTGTTTTTTTTTTTTTTTTGGAATATGTGAATATGGGAACTGTGTTTATATATTTGAAAGTTGGTTACAAGTCTGATCTTAGATTTTGAAACTATATTTCTCATAAAATAATTTAAATTTTGCTTTTGACCAAAATAGCTGTAAAATACTTTTGCTGTTAATTGGTCATAGAATATATATAAATGTATATAATAATCGGCACCATTGCTGTAGGGACAAGCCCACAGGTGCTGACTCTCATCTGATAGAGGTTGAAGATTGTACCATTATGTTTGTAATACTGAAGTGACTGGTGCACTTGCCTACAATATTTCTAGATATGATCCCAGTTAGTGACATGGCTGGAAATTATACAACCTTTATGGCTCTGGAGTTGAACCCCCTTATAAAATGGCTACCAGATATATCTGATAGTGTGGACACAAACATTACATTACAGAGTATAGCCTGGCACATTTTGCTGTATCTTATCAAATGCATTGCTACAGAGATACCTCAACATTTAATAAAGTATACAAACTGAACTCTGTCCATTGAAATACACAAATCACACAGTCTCTCTCAATACATTGTTAGTCTCACAGGAAGATCAAGATGGTCATGTGATATCAAGAAAGACACACATGGTTTACAAGGCCAAACTTAAATTTACCACTAATTCCTCTAATAGCAGTAAATGAGATTAGCAGGTCTTATTGTTAAGCTTCTGCCAGCTTGAGCTGTTTCCAGATGCAGTGAAATATGCCAGGCAATGAATTGTTCAATTTGTCGTATGTGTCTGCTGTTTTTAAACTCACTACAATTGAACAGTCCCCACAGTGTGCCTGTCAAACAGGATCACAAACACCCGGGGCACATTCTGCAGACTTTCCCACTCTACATATAACTTTGAAAAGACACCTGGCCTCAAGGCAAAGTGTACAGAGCAAGTGACAGGAAACCACGAAGGACCTGCTGCTGACATGCGAGTTCATAGAGGCAACCCACCTGATGGTCTGATCTGAGCATTAGAAATAGAACACGAAGAAGAAAACTCACTTCAGACACACACAAAAAAACATTATTTTGTTTACCTAAGATACCTCTGAGAAAGTTCATGGTTAATGATGTAATATTCACGTTTAAATAGTGAGACATAGCTGTTCTGTCCTGGGCATCATGGGAAAAGGCAGGCCCAACACCACTGTTCCTCAGCAGGTCTTAAGACAGTACTTGGGCTTGGTTTGACTTGAATCAAATTGTTATTATTATGGCTAAGTAATGACTTGAAAACTGTTTTTAAAAACCACTGCAGTGTTGATGTCACTAGTGAGGAAGTGTTACTGGTGTCATCTCCACACGTCTTGTCTCAGGCAGGCATGGGCAGTCACCTTTCTCTAATTGTTTTAGATATCATTAAACCTTTATAAAAATTTATGTTGTGTCAATTGTTTGTTTTGTTTCTTTACCTTCATGTTTAGCTATTTTTATTATTATCTTAACTGGATGTCTTGTCCTGGAAAGTGCACTTTTTCTTGGTGTTGGTAACATGGCTTGATGGCACTCAAGCTGTAAAATTCCATGACTGGTCGGTCTCACATTCTTGTTTGTCAACAAATGAAAAGTAAATGAACAGAGGTGAGATAACTAAATGGAACCTGATTTCTAAAGACATTAAACAATTATTGCAATGACTGGTGATTGAAGACAACAGTATAAAATTCATTTGTTGGGTCAAAGTTATTCATTGGAATAAATTAGTGCACTTTTATAGTAATTTCACAGTACTTTTATAACATCAAAGCATGGATTTACTAGTTTATTTTAGAGAATTCCTCCATAAGTTGACCTAAGTGGGTGAAACAAAAGTGGTATAGTGATATATGGTACTAGTCCCAATATTTTTGTGGATTTAGCAAAACTTCATGGGTAATGGAGTCACTATTGTGTCAGTCATCTTTTCTTACCCAAACATTTCCTGGCACCAGTTTTAATCTGAGTTGATCCAAGAGCACAGGGCAAGATTTTTAAAAAACAAATCCTCACCCTAAAGGAGCTTTGAAAACATTACTACTGGGCTAGCTGGCAAGGATGCTAGCCATTACGCTGCCATGGCTCCCAAATAATCATATTCTGTATTCTATTTTCTTACGCTTTTTCTAATAAACAGTCCATCACTTTATACTGTCAGTTTCATCGTATTTTAAGTCTTTTGATAGCAGAAGTCTTCATCATCATCATCTTCTTGTGCCTTTATGTGTCACACAGGGCTTGCAGACTGTTCCTCCATTCCATTCTATCCTGTGCAGTCACTTCATTGTCATGGATGGTATCCAGTAGATCCATTTTGGCCTCTCTCATCAACAGTCCTTTTAGGTTGGGGGGAAATGTCCTCAATCCCTTCATTTCCCATTTGATCGCCTGTTTGCCATTTCTTCTCAGGGTGTGTCCAGTATAAGTCTTCAGTAAACTTGATATTATATATTTATTTGTCTTGATATATTTCATTGATTAACTACTTGTCTGCTGCCGTTTGGAGATCTTGTGAATAAACAAAGCAGTCAGTTTATGTATGTGTTGTTTGTGAACATATTATTTTGTCGTACTGTATGGTGACACCCTATAATCATCAATAAAAAATACACTGTAAACTCATTGAAATTGTTGCTTGATTTATGGGTATTATAATTATGAATTTTCACAAGTATTTTTTGTTTTTTCAAAGTTGTTTTTCCCTATGAGTAATTAATTTGTTTTCTTTTGCTTAAAAAAAAAATACTTGCACAGGCACACACGTCTTGTACTCCCATAGGTTTTCACACAGCAATTTTCACTTCAGCATTAAATAATTTGGTGGTTGGGGGGGGGGGGGGGGGGGAACCTACTCCAGTACTGCTTTCTAGAAATGCAAAGACCACAGAAATTGCCACTGGAAAAGCCTGAGCCAGATTTATGTCGCATTTACTGACTAAATAAAAAAAACACATAACACGATGTTTGAGACACAGAAGAATAGTCAATCATGAATTAGTTAATACTGAAAAGGTCAAACAGTTTTCTCTCAAAGAAGTATATGTTACTGGAAAAAATTTGCTGCTCTTGAGTGTAGTAATAACAGCTGTCTCATGTCATACCTAACAATCGGATGGTGTACCCTATACACAAGAACCTGTGCTAGTCCCACAGATGACATTCCATGCAGCTGGGGCTGTTATTATTTGTTTGATTTTCCATGGTAATTTCCTTTCATTGACATTTTAGCCCAAAAGGGGGCAACTTATAGTTAACTTCTTTCCTCCTTTACATCATTATGTACATTCTTTTTTGGATGTTTCTGTTATTTTATCCTGTTTGTGGCTTCTTTTCTTTAGCGATATGAAATTAAAAAAAAATTTTTTTTTTTTTTTTAATTGTGATTGAAAGCTGCTGTTTACTAATGCAGACTGGCAACATGTGTTTTAGAGCTCAGTTTGTGATAATTGTTGACAGTGTCTGTTTTAGGGCTGAGTGTTTTGTCAATTGTTGATTGTGTTTAATTTAGGGTTGAGTGTGTGGCAGTGGTTGATTGTAATGTTTTAGGGTTTAGCAGGTTAGAGTAATTGATTGTTTATGTTTTAAGGCTAAGTGTGTGGCAGTTCTTGGTTAAATCTGTTTTAAGGCCAAGTGTGTGACAGTTGTTGATTGTTTCAGTTTTAGGTCTAAGTGTGTGACAGTTGTTGATTGTTTCAGTTTTAGGTCTAAGTGTGTGACAGTTGTTGATTGGTACTATTTTAGGTCTAAGTGTGTGACAGTTCTTGATTGTTACTGTTTTAAAGCCAAGCGTGTAACAGTTGTTGATTGTTTCTATTTTAGGTCTAAGTGTATGAAAGTTCTTGATTGTTACTGTTTTAAGGCCAAGTGTGTGACAATTTTCAATTAATTCTGTGTTAGCACTAAGCCTGTAACAGTCTTTGATTATTTCTGTTTTAAGACTGAGTATGTGACAGTTTGTGATTGTATTTTGTTTTTGTGTGCACTATTTATTTATTGAAGTGTCTTGAATCAGCCAGTGCAATTTTTGTGGTCCAGGCCTTATGGAATTCTAAATGTGTTTAAAAAAAAAAAAAACATTCATTCATTTCGCACAAAAAACAGCAGGGTGAAAACAAATATAATCATCACTGTCATCTTCTTAGACAGTGTGGGCAAGGGATTTGGGCCACATCAGGTCGGGGATTCAGCTCAATGTCTTTTCTGTTTTGTCTTTTTTAAACTGGTGCTGCTGTTCTGACCTTTTCACATGCCACCACTCCCAGACGAACAGATAAATGCCAGGATGAAGAGTTATATGCAGGGGGCTCCTGTAAATCATCATCCAAGTCTTATAGACAGAACAGAGCAGATGTGCAGATCTGTAATGAGTGTGTTGACTACCTACAGGGATAGAACTAAGTGGCATTTCATATCCAGTTTCCCCTTATGGGTTCTGATCCCCCCGCCCTTATCCCCAGGAAAAAGGAAAAAAACAAAAACATAGACACATGGTCCCCTTAATAAACATGTCTCAAAAGTCGACCTATTAG
Organism: Candidula unifasciata; assembly: GCA_905116865.2. Taxonomy (NCBI): domain Eukaryota; kingdom Metazoa; phylum Mollusca; class Gastropoda; order Stylommatophora; family Geomitridae; genus Candidula; species Candidula unifasciata. The sequence goes on from CAJHNH020007913.1 coordinate 274,288, forward strand.
GGAGTTTTTCTCTTCAAAATGGCGTGCATCTGCAGGAGAGGCAAGGATCCAACAGTCTAATTACAAATAAGCCAGATCTATAAAATGGTTGTGTATGCAAAACTGGAACAAGACTAAAGCCAAGAAGTGGACATTCAGAACTTTCTGGCAGAAGAAAAAAAGAAGAACCCAATTCATCAGGTCACATGAGACTGAACATATAATAGAAACCAGTGTTTCCTGTGTTAATACAAGATGTTGGAATAATTCAGAAGCCACTTTTACATTGTTTCAGTACATAACTGAAAAAATAATCCCTTAACCATAAATGCTGTTTCTTTAAGTCAACAATACCAGTTTAAGTTATAGCTGATAAACGAATCCCTTAACCTTTGAGCTGTTACATTAAGTCAAGTAAAAGATGTCTGTTTTATTAATAGCTGACACACATAATCTCTTAGCCATTGCTGCCTTGTTTCAGTAAGTCAAGAAAAAGATAAAATTCTGAAAATATGGGGGTGACTGCAGTCAAGCTAATACAAGGAATTCCAGAAAAATTTTACTAAAAAGCTCAACAAAATGGGGAAGCAGAAAAACGTGCACAAAACAACACAAATAACATAACGTTTCGGCCGGGCAGCCTTTGTCAAACCCTTGAGATCTGTATGCTCTCCTCTCCTCGTTGTTATTTCTGTATAGTCAAGTTTCTCTGGAATTCCAAGAAAAAAATACCTGTATAGTAACAGGTAAACTATAAGAATTTTTGGAACAGAGAAAGCTCCTTCGGGAATGTTTTGGAAGTTACCGGTCAGGAAAGGACACATGGTCAGGTACAGCCATTTTTGTCTTTGATGCCTTCTAACGTTTCCAGAACAGACAGGAAACGGTGGTAGCTGCACTTGATTTAGAAGATGCTTACAACAGCGTCAGATGTAGTATCTTGATGACAGCGCTTATGGAGAAGGGAGTCTGTCCTTGGTTGGTAAACTGGGTAGCAGCTGTTTTGTTTACTTGTCCAGTAGCTCTCTGCCAGAGTTTATGGACCTCCAAACCATGTAATGTATTTTAACTCTAGGACCACCACAGGGATCTGCAACTTCACCTGTACTTTTCAAAGTTTCTATGAGCAAGATTGCAGACCTAGAAACATGTGGGGTTGCAGAATATTGACATTTACAGATAATGTTCTCACATATAGGCAGGGGAGAGATCAAAATCAAATAGCTCAAGAGTCACAGGCGACAGCAGATAACTGGTATTCAGAGATGATTGCTGTAATCAACCCAGAAAAGGCAAGCGTCCTGTAGTGTTCTTTGGACAACTGGATTGTTAGAGCTGATCTTCCAAGCCTTAAAAAAAAAACTGTAAGGAACCAAAAGAGACAGCAGACTGTGGTACCTGGCAATGACCTTAAACAGAAGCTTGTCTTTCAAGGAACACATAGAGGAGGTTGTGACAGAGCCTAAAAAAAGTCTTAATGCACAAAAGATTATGGCAGCGATGGACATGGAGCAAAGAATGTTGTTCACACTTAACCAGCACTTAATCATCTCAGTAATTGATTTTGGACTGGGCGTACTCACTGTCTCAAAGAGTCAACTAGTGAAACTGGAGAGCATGCAGAATGAAGCTTTGCAGGTGATCCAGGGATGTACAAGAGACACCTTGTATCCTTTTTATTGCCGACTATTGCAGATTGGCTAAATGTGCTGTAGACTAAGGAATACTTCAGAGTATCTCTATGAAGCTTTAGATGCGGTTAAGGATCAGAGGCTGAAAGGAGAATATCTTGGATGGCTCAAGCAGAAGACACAATAAGACAAGTATGCATGCTGAAGAACATTGGGTGAGAAGAGAAGTGGGTCAGAGTACCAGAGAAATAGTTTGATCTGTACAGGGTCATGATCACATTACGCCGGGAGTACAGAGAGTGGCCAGCGGGTGCTATGGAGGTGGAAGTCCAACAGCTAATTGATGACAATTTTCGCCAAGATTATCTTATTATCTATACAGATGGCTCCGTGTTGTCAGGGAAGAGAAGTGCCTGGGGTTTTTGTAACGAAAGCCAATGGAAAATCTTTAGTGTAGGACCAGCCTAGCAAATGATACCACAACATCTAGCATAAGAATGGAAAAGGAGGCCCCACTGCAGCTCTCCGGTGGCTGGAGAACAAGATGCATTCACATGTCATAATTGTAACAGACTCTGAAAGCATGCTGAGAAAGTCACGAGTAGTGAGTATACTTTGAATCTTTTCTCTAGGCCATGCTGACATGGTGGGGAATTAACAGACAGACGGATTGGCTGGATCTGCAACACTGGGTGGGGAACTGATAAATGACAAGAAAATATATAAACCCGAACGAAAAGTATATTAGCAAACTTCACAATATAACAAATACAAACAAAACGTGAACGTTGCGGCTATTGAGCCTTCATCAGCACACACAAAATAAACAATACTACATTTAAAAAAAAATCACTTAGCTGGCATCATGATGCGGCCAAGTCGGTTGTTACTCAGAAGACTGACCGCATGTGTCAGCTGGGGAAATAAATACCCCCCTGTGGAGTATCGGGGTTGAAACTGTGAGGGTAGTTCAATCCCCTGGAAGTTCAAATGAAACTGTGATGGCAATTCATTCCGGAGGGCGTCAGAGTCCCCAGAGTATGAATAAAGCGATTCTCAAGAGACTTGCGGACTCTGTCGCTGGAATTGCTGGATTTAATGGCTGTCATCTCCATGTCGTGGACACCTTGGTGATCCTGGGAATTGAAGTGCAACGGTACTGGTTTCAAGGCACCATTTTGCACATCCAAAAGATGTTGTCTGAACCTGTCAGCCAGCCGTAGACCTGTTTCACCAATGTATTCTGTCAGCCAGCCGTAGACCTGTTTCACCAATGTATTCTGTCAGCCAGCCGTAGACCTGTTTCACCAATGTATTCTGTCAGCCAGCCGTAGACCTGTTTCACCAATGTATTCTGTCAGCCAGCCGTAGAACTGTTTCACTAATGTATTTCATGCCACATCTCTTGCAGTTTATGGCATAAATGACGTTGCGGCTGGTTCAATAGAATGCTTCACGTATGTGGAAGGTGGCGTTGGGGAATTCTAGATTGGCCACCTGTACCACATATGGACAGGTTCTGCATACAGGTCTATGGCAAGAGACCGTGCCGAAGTGGGGCTCAGACGCGGGGCGTAACCTACTCTTGACTAGAATGTCCTTGAGATTACGATCATGCCTGTAGGCCACTAGAAGAGGTTCAGAGAAAATTCTGCTGGTGGCAGGGTCGGCTTTAAGGATGGAGAGATGCCTAAGGAAAATATTCTTGGCGCGGATGTTATGAGGGTGGTAGGTAAGTGTGAGAATAGGTCTGTTGTTGTGACGTTTCGGCCTGGAAGCGAGAGCTTCGGCACGATGGAAAGACCGTGCGCGGTGAAAGGCCGCAGATAGGACATGTTCAGGGTACCCTCGAAGCCGGAAGAAGTCCAACATTTCCATAGCCTTGTTATGAAAGTCGTCGTTCTCCTGGCATAGTCTGCGGAGGCGTAGAAGTTGGGAGAGAAGAAAAGCGTGGGAATCAGTAGGCTTGTAGTACACCGAGGTGCTAAGGCCCATAGAATTCACGGTGACAGTGAGATCCAGGAAATGCACCGACGAAGGTGAGATGCTAGAAGTGCATTGGATGCTGGAATGAAATTAGAGAAAAAAAATGAATACAGTTCTGCATTTGTTTTTTGCAATAGTACCAAATGTTTTTGCAGAAGGTACCAAGACAAACCGAAAAGTACAAAACTAATTTTTTTTTTTAATTACAAAAAAAACCTTCTAAAGTGTCTTAATATATATATATATATATATATATATATATATATATATATATATATATATATATATATATATATATATGCGTGTGTGTGTGTGTGTGTGTGTGTGTGTGTGTGTGCGCGCGCGTGTGTGTGTGTGTAGAAAACTGACGCACCTTCTAGTTTTCTTCTGGTAAATTCCATTTCCCGTATGGTGGCGCTAGCTACCATGAATATTTCAAGGCGAGAAGTTTGCGTTTTGTATCGGTTTTTATCGCTTAAATCAAACCTATTACCAGTTCAAACACATGACGGCAATGTGTTCCACCGCTGGATGTTAATACATTTGTTAGATACTAGGCAATTATAAACTTTATGTTGTGTTTGCAACTGGCAGTACGTTACAGTCCTCAGCAGTATAGACGAAATGTAAGCGAATAGCCACCCATGATTATTGTGTACTGGAATACACAACAGTCCTAGAGATCCAGGGATGTTGACGCCCAATCGCTCGCAGCAGTGGAGCACACCAGCTGTTCTGCCATGGGAGCTTGGTATAGCGCTATAAGTACTTGTACCTATAAGGTGAAAGGGGCACACTTAGGTCGTAAGTCCCTTGATCAGGAAAACCCTTCTACGGTCAAGACCGTTGTGCATAACCGAAGAGGCACAAAACACAACAGTTGTAAAGGAGTCAACCTCAATAAAAAAAAAAAAAAAAACCAAGCCTACGATGGACCTATGTGCCTATAGGCTGAATGACTGGTTATACAGGTGAACGTCTGGTTAGCGGGTAGGGCGGCGCCAGGCGTATGGACTCCGTCAGGACATCCCTTGCATTGAAAGAATACCTTTTATGGATTTTGTACTTACCAATAAAAAGAGTCATCGCCGGAGCTACGGAGTGCGTACTTTGAGAAGACGAGGAAATTAGGAGAGAAGGCATAGAAATAGGAGAGCCGGAGCCCGGATAGTCAGGCGAAAAATTGAGCGTCTGGGGATTAAAGCATATTAGAGTGGGTTACTGGAATTGCCATAGTGCCAAGCAGAGATGACCTGTACTGGAGAGACTGATTTATGATTTTGATATCCTCATGCTTCAGGAATTAAATACAAATAAAATTAATTGTCCTGGATACACCAGTTTTATAAATCCTATTGGATAGGGAAGACATGGACAGGTTCTGCTGGTGAAGAATGGGGTGAAGCTTGTGGTTCTTGACCTGTGCCAGTGGAATCATAGCACACTAGATGTTCAGGGTATACAGTTAGATCATGGGAGCACAGCGTGGAATATTGTTAATGTTTACGCTGCTGTTGACTCTCTTGTCACAAGGGAACATTGGGACTGGCCCAAAGAGTTGGAGGAAATCCCTGGTAACAGGCTTCTCATTTGTGGGGATTTCAGTGCGCGGAACAGAGCATGGGACAATACTGTGGAAAATAGACAAGAAAATGCTTTAACAGAGGCTATGGTGGATGCAGACGTAGTCTGTTTAAATTACGGTAGGCCAACTAGAATGGCAATGAGACCTGGTAATGCAGACACGGCCATTGGTTTGGCGTTTATTAGACAGCAATGCTGGACACAAAAACGGAGTGTCCTATGCGATGATGGAAGTGACCAAAAGCTATGCTCAGTCTTGTTTTCTAAAGCTAGCAAGATCAGGGTTGTGAGAACGCACAAGACTTTTAATTTTAAGTACCTTTCTTGGACGCCTTTGTCAGAAGGTATGCAGCAGAACTACCAACTCTGCTTTAGTGCAGCCTCCGTAGTGGCCCCAAAAAGTAGAGCAGTAGTTACAATCACGGAGAGTGCGAAAGAAGCTAGAAAGATTTAGAAAATCAAAAGTAGAAGAGTTCAAGAGGTGTGCAGCAGATGCAAACATGGCTAGATGGGAACATTTTATGAGCGAAATTGGAGGGGATAAATCACTAGGTAGGTTTTGGAAACTGCACAGACAGATGCAAAGGAAGGATCGGCCTATTACAATGGGCATTACATAACTGATAATGATAAGCCAATGACAAGAGACAAAGAGAAAGTGGCAGCATTTTTGAAGAGATTTATAGCCCAAACTGATCATACTGCTAGGGAGCTTAGAAATTCAGTTGGATATTTTTTTTAAAAATGTACTTTTAGGGTATCATTAGGGTGGAGGAAATGTAAAATATGTATTGCAAAAAGCAAAGGACACGGCGCTGGGGCCAGACGGAGTGAAGTAGGCCGACATGAAGAGAATGAGTGATGAAGACTTGAAGGAGATAGCATTTTACTTCAACCAGAGCATCAGAACAGCTTCAATAACCTATTATTTTGTACACAGCTACCTAATTCTACTTCCAAAACCAAGCAAAGATAATTCCAGACTCAGCAGTTTCAGGAATTTCACCCCACAAAATACTTTTGGCAAGGTGCTAGAGAAAATAATTGCTGTTAAACTACAAATGTTTTTGGAAAGGGAGGAGCTCCTGCCAAAATATTTGAGTAGATACCAGCCACAGAAACATACATGGTCATGTTTAGGGGGGGGGGGGGGGGGGGGGTTCCAGAAAAGACAGGAAATGATTGTGGCAGCACTGGATCTGGAGGATGAGTACAAAAGTAAGATATGATATCTTGATATCTGCGCTAATGGAGAATATGGTTTGTCTCTGTCTTGTGAACTGGAGAGCAGCTGTCCTCCATTCATGTGAGAAGCTACCAGGGAATCTGACAGAAGCTCAACACTCAGGGAAAGGGCGAGACGGATATACAATTAGACAGTTACTAGTGCCATCGGAACTGCAACTCTTCTGTTTGCTGCTGAAGATGGAGCGCTTATGGCGGTGTCCCGAGGGCTGTGATGTTGATTCAAAATATTTAATCTAAAGTGCATTTCTTTGTCCATTACATAATCACTTCACCATATTTTATGTTCAGTTCGATACAAAGATGTGGCTACTTCCAGTTGGTGCAAACAATGTTATGATGCCATAAATGTGATCTCATCAATAAATTTGTTGTTGAAGTCTTCAAAACAGAGCGGCTTTTTTTTTCTTCATTCTTTATATTGTTCTGCAAAAAGAAAAACTTTATGCCACTGAGAAGAATGAGGCTTATTAAACCCCCAGTCAAATTTTTTTTAAAGTTTGAACATAATTCAAACATTCAAAATATTTTTTTAAAATTTCTGAAACGTTCCAAAGTATCTAGCGTAGTACCAAAAGTACAAGTTAGCTCGGCAAAAGTGAAATAGTACCACAATAGCACGAAAGTGCGAACTTCGGCAGTCCCACTTTCAGGATGTAAATAACGTACCCAAAGATAAAAACACATACTTTTCCGCAAATACTAAAGACAATTAAAATATTCTGCTTCCATTGTAAGACATATAACTGTTGAAAATCACACTGGAGGGGAATATATTAGAAGGCAAGAGTAGACAAGAGATGAACAAAAAAAAAAAAAAAATTGTTATCTGATTTTTAAGACCCCGTTGGATCTATCTCGTCTCTCGACACACCACTCTACAGTTGAATCACATTCTCACAATTACAAGGTAAAAACTGTAACACGATTTTAGTAACGAACCTATCTTTATTTACGGGAAAAAAAAATCGTGCTCAGTTTATATTAAATGAGCAAAACACAGTATTCCAGTGCACATAAAAAAATTCATCAATTCTCTTTATGCCTAGTGGCACATGAGGCTTCAGAGAGGACTTTCTATGCTCTCCTGTGCAATTTTCCATGTCAGAGATGCCGCATTTAGATCACTCTCCATCGTTCGTCTCCATGTTGTTTTTAGGTGCCCCTTTTTTCGTTCCTTCCGGTATCCATGTGAGAGCTGTTTTGGCAGGCATATCAGGATTCATTCTCATAACGTGGCCAAGCTATTTTCATCTTTTATTGGTTATCATACTGTCTAGAGTTCCAGTACACAGCGGTGTTAAAATGTATAATCTAAAACTAGACGCGGTAGACAGTTGTCTAGTCCCTCTAGATGCTTTCTTCTTCTTCTTTTGTCCTCTACCCCCACCCTCTCTCTTTCCGACACATAGATATCTTCCGGGTAAAATATTCTTTCATGCAACTGTATGCCGACTGGCATGGTCGACCATGCCTCTCGACAACCAGCGATTCCCAACAACTTTTATCGGGTGTATAACTGTTAACAAAAACCAGCACGTAGGTTAGACCACGACCAACATAATTACTGCTTACATGGTCTTGAGAAACAATCGCTCTCATTACTTTATAGTGACTGTAAAATACGTAATGTTTTTTGATCAGAAAAATATAGCAATAATAAATGGTTAATCCATTCTTTAACAGTAAAGCATTCCTGTATCAAAGAATATACCAGAAAATATTTGGAGTATTCAGTTCAGAAAGCTAAGATAACCATCCTCAAAAAGCAAGGACTGTAATATGTATTAATGTGCTATTGGCTCCGTGTTTAGGAAGGCAATAACAAGTACAATGGAAACATATTTTTGTGTGTGTAGACATCCATCGTTAACTGGATGAACGCAGAATCTTTGAATGAAAGGATATAATAGAAAAAGCAACGAATTTAAAATGATAAACAAAAATGGCCGTCTCCGCAATGGGGGTAGGCTGCAATGTATCCAGTATTAAATGTGGAAATATTACGCGATGATGCCCAAGTACACGGTGCGACTCTAGTACCACTGATTGAAAGCCACGAGAAGGACTCGCCTACGATGGGAATGGAACCATGGCAAACATAGAGGATTACGCTGTAAAATGATCTCAATAACTAGTAAGCTAGAGTTGCTGGACTTATAATAATAAAACTTCTTCAAAGAGTTCAGGATGTTATTTTAAAATGTGCCTATTTCAGTCAAGACTTTCAGTCACGAAAAGAAACTGTAGTGCCCAATTGGATCTATTGTCTTACCTTCTGGCCCGGGGGTTCGAGAAGACGTCACGCAACATGGAAATCCGTACATGATGGGTAAACGTTAGGACCACTGTTGAATAATTGCTGACTGACTTTCTACCCCACCAGGACATCACACATGCGATAAACACCCAATGACACAATGTGCCACCCTGTGGGTGAGGATCACCGTGGAGAGGTCACAGAAACCGCGTTCAGCCTTTAGGCCATATTTATGACCAGGCTACACTGCGGCCCCTGGCAAGAGCCAGAGTAGGGCTTCAAATAACGAAAAATTTCATCCTAAAAAGGACGGGAATTATAAAAATAATAGCTTAATGAGACAATTGTTTGATACAATGATACATTTGCGTGACACAAAAAGACGTTTATTTAGCACAGTTGTGCATTGTTCTATAAAACTATGTTTGTGTCCGAAAGGGCAGACTAGTATACACAATGACAACTCACACATTTCTACACACACAAGAAATCCTAGCTTCTCCATTCATCATGCAACGACTATGATATGAAGATCAACAAAGACAAAACAGAAGTCATGAAAAGAAACAACCAACAATATCAAAATCGATGAACACCAGTTAAAGCAGGAGAAAGACTTTACACTTCCGGGGAACATTGCCCCCCCCCCCCCCCCACCCTCATGACGGAAGAATTAGTGAAGAAATCCAACTAAAGATGCAATAAAGACACGGAAGTTTTAGGCCAAATGGCATCAGTTTTGAAAATCATGTCCGTGAATATGAACACTAAAAGAACACTGCTCAACACAATTTACTTACCAACTATATACCAATGTTTAGATATTATGAATTAATCAAGTAACAGAAAAAATTGTAGAAAGAAGAAGAAAGATAGAAGAACACACTAGACAACATAAAAATCGAAAGCTATAGTTACCGTGCCGGGAATTGAACTGTCACCTCCAGACGGCGTCTGCGCCTCGCCATGAATACAAGTGCATAAAGATACATTGTCAACTAGGCACCCCCTAAAAAAATGTGTCTCATTGGCCATGTCTATCGTACAGCTTGAAATCCGCGACTATGGAATACGGACAGAATTCATTTCAACCCATTGTAATGGCACCATAGGTTACATAAATTTATATTAACGAAGCAAATGTCGAATAACAATCACAGCAACAATTTGCGATATGGTGTTAGGTGTAACTAGGAAAGATCGACTTAGGAACGATGATATCAGAAGAAGAGACGGCATGGAACTAATGGTAAACTTTATAGGTAGACATCAAATCAAATAGTTTGACCATGTAACAAGATTACTGTCCGACAGGACACCGTAGAGAGCAATGTTATACGGATATAATGGCAACAGAGACAGTCGACCAAACAGAATATGGACCACATAAATATCAGGCACTGAAAAGTACAATATACGAAGCGAACCGAAGAGCCCGTTTCATATATCTCTTTTGTCCTGAGGCATTCCAGGAGTATAGAAAAGAAGATAACTCTACGGAAAAAGTATACTTCATCCCCAAAAGCAAGGGCAACGAATTCAGTTAACTAAGATATCTTAAGAATCCCCCCCCCCCCCCCAACCCCTCTCCTTTTCAAAATGTGTATAAGGGGCCAGGCGGTCCGTTTTAATCGTGTTTAGGAATTATCTCTAATAGTATTAGTTGAGACCTTTTCAGTTTTTTCGGTTATACTTATTTTTCCTAAGATTAGCTGACCCCCCCCCCCCCCCTTTTCCAGGAAATTGGTAAAGCGAGTGATGAAGTTGAGCGCCTTCCCCCCATCTCCCACGTTTTCCTGGTGTGGGAGGCTGCCCACAAGTAACGATGCACACAGATTAACGTGTCATTACTTTTGTATAATTAAATGTTTATATGTCTAAAGCTTGAAAATCTTGACCAAAATTGTCGGTATATGAACCGTACCGACAGCAAAGAGTATATAATTTCTCTTCAAAATCCTTCTTGTTTGATTCTATTTGAGACTCGAGTTGCCGAATTGGCTCGCCCAATCGTTCAGCAAACGGAGCAGATTTAGATTTCACCAGTTCAAATTGCCATGCTATATCACCATGAATTAATCAAGTAACAGAAAGTATTGTGAACGGCACTCATAGAAAGAAGTAGAAAGATAGAAGAACACACTAGACAACATAAAAATCGAAAGCTATAGTTACCGTGCCGGGAATTGAACCTGTCACCTCCAGACGGCGTCTGCGCCTCGCCATGAATACAAGTGCACTAAGATACATGGTCAACTCGGCACCCCCAAAAAAAGGTGTCTCATTGGCCATGTCTATCGTACAGCTTGAAATCCACGACTATGTGCCGTTCACAATACTTTCTGTTACTTGATTAATTCATAATATTTAACGGCCTCAAATGGTTCCCCTCTCTGTTTATTTATATCACCATGATAGGAAGTTCTTTTAACATTCATCAGATCAATCCTTCTCTTTAAATCTTCAGTAAATGCATTTTTCTTAGCGTTGAGCAAATCAAGGTGTTTTACTATGAATTCCTCACCCATGGGACCTTTTAATCGCTGCTTTACAACTCTTTCCTCTAAACTAATAGTATAGGATTCAATTTTATCACACAACAGACTAATTATTCTATCTAATTCATGGCCATATGAATCTATTTTAGACGATGTCAGCTTTAGTTTCGTTTCCACAAAATGAAGATATGAAGCTGTATTCCGTGCATACACTTGTGTAGACCGGGTTGTTTGTCTGGCTGTGTCGGTTGCAGATCTGGTTGAGTACTGAAAACTGACAATGTTACGTGCTTGAGTGTATTCAAGATTTGGTTGGTTTCTCTTTGGTGTTTTATTCTTGAGCAGCTCCAGTTTCTGTCCTCTAAAGACATAACGTCTGACTGCAGGACTTGATACTGTCATTGAAGCTTGACTAGTGCTGAGTCTTTCTGATAGTGGCGCTCCGGTTCTATGAGACATGGCCATCGCTGAATTGCACGTTTGCCACACAAGTAGTTACAGGAAACGTTTCAGAGAATAGGATTTCAAATTGTCTGCTAGCAAGTCGGTTGATCAAGGAGTGTCTTTTGAGGACTTTTATGTCCAGCGAAATGTAATTACCTGTGAACAAATGAAGGGGTCACAGAATAAAAATCTATTTCTAGACACTGATAATAGGCACATACAACATAATTGAAAAGTGCGTGATAATGTGGGGATAATGTAGCATGACTGGCAAACAAGTTGTTATATAAGTGTAAATCAGTATTAGCCTGGTGTTGTAGAATATAGAGGGTGATGACGTCATACAATAAAAATTACCTAGGACAGTGACCCAGATAGGCAATATGAAAATCGATATGTGCAATAATTTTTAATTACGTATATATAAACGCTGGCGTCTATAGCTTAGGCGTTGCGAACGCGATTCGTAATGCTGGGGTGCCGTGTTCGATACCAGCTGCGGACGATTAATCTTGCATTGGTTTCAACAGCGGTACCGCGAGCTGACCGTTTACAGGCTATGACAAACTACTAAACGTAAAATGTGCCTTAAAAAATCACAGCAGCAAAAAATGCTGGGGTTGGTTCTAAAACGTCTTGTAAAGGATACGCAACATATTTAATAGTGGAGGTAATTTACCTAAGTGAATGGTGCTTGAATTTCTATAGAAGAAAAATTATATAAACAGGGGCGGAGATATGACTATATAGTGAATGGGGTATTGATTGGCTTGTCTCAAGAGATTTACAATAATAGTGTTACATAGTAAAATATAATGTAGGCGTATAAAGCTACACATTTACATGTAAGTTACATATGAAAGATATAGAGTGAGGGATATTGAATAGTTTGGTTGATGGGGATAGGGAATTATTTTCAGATGATGGTCAATAGGGTCAGTAGTAGTGGTCAAGTGCATGACTTTTCAGAGAATAAAATACCCTGCGGAGCAGTGGTAATATATTGGGCTTGTTAGATAATAGTCAGTAGTGATGGTCAACTATGTCTTTGTAAAGGAAAATATGAAAAATTGGTTTGGCTTTTAAGATGACTTGCTGTTTTTTTCTGAGTGGTCAGTGATGATCATTGGTGTGGTCATGCATGACTTTGTGTAGGGAAATATTAAAATTGGTCACGGGTGTGAAGCTGACTTGTTAGGTGTTATTTTGGGATTGGTCAGTGGTGTGAACAAGTATGACTTTGTATAGACAAATCGGGAGTGTCAAGATGACCTGGTAGGTGTTACCTTCTAAGTGTTTATTAGTGGTCAAATTATGACTGTGTGAAGGAAAATCTGGGGAATTTATTAGGGGGTTCAACTTTTGTTATATGATGATTCTGAGTGATCAGTAGTGATGGCATAATTTTTATATATATATATATATATATATATATATATATATATATATATATATATATATATATATATATATATATATATATATATAAATAGGTAAAGTAAAAGACCTTTTTCCACGTCTCTATGCGTATAGGGCTAGACCTATATTTTATAGACCAATCGGCACAACATGGGCGATGTGGTCAGCATCACGTAGGCCGCCTTTACTTACCGAGACTACACCTGGTACCCACCCAAGGCTAGGTCGACCTGGGAGCCAACCCACGATTTCCCTATCCGCGGCGAGCGTCTTGCCGTTCCATCACTGTGACTCCCATATATATATATATATATATATATATATATATATATATATATATATATATATATATATATATATATATATATATATAAACATGAGTTACTGCTCCAGTGAGACTTCTTGATTTCAAACATACATACCCGTCACACATTTATTAGGGTTTTATAGACATCGACTATTAGCCCTGAAAATCGAAGATTGGTGTTGGACCCGTTTTAACAAGTAGCTACAGTGTCACCGGTGCCCTCACGGGAAGCAAAGAATAGTGACACTGCATCCTACCAGGCATGTCCTAGGAGGCGACTAAGGGTAGGGTTGGGCTTGAGGTTGGCTACCTCATCCTGTAAAAACCATAGCCACAAAAACCAACCAACCATGGATAAGTCAAAAAGAGAAGCAAGTAAAATCCAGCCAACCAAGATGAGGGGAGGCTCTTCTAATAGAAGAAGTATGACACGGTGTGGAGAAAGCCGCAAGGAGTCCGGATCGTTGACGTACCCCTCCTCTCAGCTAGGAAAACTTCTAGAATTGGCACCTGGAATGTTAGAACTCTCTATGATATAGGGAGAACAATGGAAGTAGCAAAGGAAATGAAACATTACAGAATTAGTATTTTAGGGTTATGTGAAACTATATGGACCGGGGCAGGGAAAAGTATTCTAAATTCAGGGGAAACTATTTTGTTCTCAGGACACACAGAGGAAAAAATTCGTCCCACAGTGAAGGAGTGGCCCTGATGCTATCAAAAGAAGCAGACATGGCACTAATAGAATGGGAAGCTGTGAGTCCCAGAATAATAAGAGCATCTTTTAGAACAGTGAAACAGAAGGTGAACATGTCGGTAATACAGTGTTATGCACCAACAAATGATAAAGATGCATCTGTTAAGGAAGAATTTTACATGCAGTTTCAAAATATTATAAATAATGAAAGAAAGGGCAATTAAAACATTTTGATGGGTGACTTAAATGCTAAGATAGGATCAGACAACCCAGGTTATTAAGAAATTATGGGAAGACTTGGTCTAGGAGTAATGAATGAAAATGGAGAATTGTTCACACATTTTTGTGCAGGAAACCTGTATGTTCTTGGTGGAAGTATTTTTCATCATAAAAGAATACACAAGGCAACATGGGAATCACCAGACCATAAGACAACTAATCAAATTGACCACCTATGTATTAACAAAAAGTTTAGATCATCCCTTTACGATGTTAGGGCTTTCAGAGGTGCCGATGTATTTACTGACCATTTCCTGGTGGTAAGTAAAATCAAGTTGAAACTAAAAAGATATATAACATCTTATAATCATAGAAACCAATATAATGTAGGCTTTCTCAGAGATAAAGAAATTAAGAAACAGTTCTCAGTTACGGTCTCTAATAAGTACCAGGTGTTGCAGCAGTTAGCTGAAGATGTCAGCACAGAAGTCTGCTGGGTTCAGATCAAAGGAATCTGGAATGAATCTTGCGTAGAAGTTCTTGGCAAGAAAGAAAGGAAACATAAAGCATGGATAACACCAGAAACCATTAAACTAATTGAAGATAGGAAAAGTAAAAAGGCATAATTAAACAATAGCAAAACTAGAGCTGCTAAAGCTAGAGCTCAGGAGAAATAGACAGAAGCCAACAAGGAAGTTAGGAGGCATATAAGGGCAGATAAGTGAAATATCTAAATGATCTAGCACAAGAAGCGGAGACAGCAGCAGCAAAAGGAAACCTCAGAGAACTTTACAGTAACACAAGAAAATTAGTAGGTAAATATAGTCAGCCAACTGGATCAATTAAAAATAGTCAAGGAAAGGTACTTACTAACACTAAAGATCAAATGGACAGATGGGTTGAATATTTTGAAATTCTTCTAAATAGACCAGGCCCAGATATCCAGCCTTTAGAATTGGAACTGGATATCAACTGTGAGATACCATCCACAGAGGAAATTAGAAAAGCTATAAATCTTCTCAAGGAAGGAAAGGCGACAGGCCCAGATGGTATCCCAGCTGAAGCCATAAGGGCCAACATAAACACATCAACAGAATCGCTACATAGATTATTCAGTAAAGTCTGGGAGACCGAAGAAATACCAGCAGACTGGAGAGAAGGATATCTTGTGAAACTGCCCAAAAAAGGTGATCTACAGGAGTGTGAAAACTATAGAGGAATTATGTTGCTGTCAGTTCCTGGAAAAATATCAAGTAGAATTATTTTGGAAAGATTAAAAGATGCTATTGATAAAATGCTAAGAAATGAGCAGATAGGTTTTCGGTCAAACAGATCCTGTACTGACCAGATAACCACATTACGTATTATTATAGAGCAAAACATTGAACTGAACTCACCACTTTACATTGGATTAATAGACTATGAACTAGCATTGATAGTGAATCTCTCTGGAAATTGATGGGGCACTATGGAATCCTACAGAAAATTATCAGCATATAAAGACATGAAATGTCGAGTTCTTCATGAGGGAAAGCTAACAGATGCATTTGAAATAAAAACAGGTGTGCGACAGGGATGTCTTTTGTCGCCTCTCTTATTTTTACTGGCTATAGACTGGACTATGAAAACAGTAACTGCTAACACCAAGAATGGAATTCAGTGGACCCCTACAAAACAGCTTGATGATCTGGACTTCGCTGATGATATTGCTCTTCTGTCCCATTCACGGAATCAGATGCAAGATAAATTAAATATACTTGATGCGAGATCACAGCAGCTTGGTCTGAAAATCCATAAAGGAAAGACAACGATAATGAGAATAAATCTGGCAAATAGTAATGTGGTTTCTCCTAATGGCACCCCACTCCAAGACGTGGAGTCATACACCTATTTAGGCAGTAATGTAGATAAAGATGGAGGAACTGATAGAGATATTAAAATAAGAATACAAAAGGCAAGAGGGGCTTTCATAGCACTAGGGAATTTGGGAAGGTCAAAAGAAATTAAAAGAAATACTAAACTAAAAATTTTTGAAAATTCTAATGTCAAATCAGTACTATAGTATTGGGTGGAAACATGGAGAACCACCAAGGCAATTACTAATAAATTACAGACATTCATTAACTGGTGCCTTCGCAGAATAGAGGGAATAAAATGGTATGATAGAATAACTAATGTAGAACTTTGGGAGAGAACTAAACAGGCTCCAGTGGACCAAGAGGTGAGGAAAAGACGCTGGCGTTGGATAGGGCACACACTGAGAAAACAGGAGAACAGCATAACTAGAATGTCTTTGCATTAGAAACCACAGGGGCATAGGAATAAAGGAAGGCCAAAAAACACATGGAGAAGAGAGCTGGAGAATAAGGTTAGAAAGATTGGGAGGACATGGGAAGAGCTCCATGCAATGGCGAAGGATAGAACGACTTGGCGTGAGTTGGTTGAGGGCCTATGCTCCATTGGGGGATAGAAAGGCAGAAGAAGAAGACAGCCTGTGCTTCCAGAAGCCATCTAAAAGAGAATTAACCAGTACGTTCGATAATTACTTGCTTGAATATTTATTTAAATCTCCCAGGAAACATCTGAGTGAATTGTTTCAAGCAGTAAAGAATTCCAGCAGGTGCAGAAATATTCCCCACTGAGCAAAAGACCTGTGCTTAATGTAATTAAATAATTACAGAGATGATAGATTCATCGGTCGAACATCGAGCGAACGGAGAGACAGTTTGAAAACAGAGTGGCAGAGCACATACCCATATGGCTACATACACAGCTTAATGATTTTTCAATGGTGCTGAGACCAGTCAAGATGAAAGAACCCATTTTTTTCCGCCCATAGAACCTCATCTACTTAATTCCAGACACGTAATTGACACAGACAGTGTTTTCCTCGTGGTTTATCACACTCCACACAGGAGACTGTTGAGAATGGCCGAAGCTTTAACAAATAAAATCAACAAAATCCTTGTAAGCAGACGGAATTTATAGTAAATTTGAAGTTACACTGGTAAGTCACGTGACCACAGTGAGCTTCCGGTGACCAAAACAAACACGATGTGTCGAAAGAAACTATTCGCATTTCATCTGGATTTGTGATTTGTGCTTCATTTTATGCCGATGTAACTATGTAGTAACGCACCGGAGGTGATACAGCGAAATATGCCTGGCAATAAATTGTGCAATGTATTGTTTGTGTCCGCATTATTTAAATTCATTACGGGAAAACATTGTTTTGAAAAATAGATTCAATTAAATATTAAATTCTCAAACAGCCCACATGCAGACAAATTGCCTCCTACCTAGTGTGAAACTTATTATGATTTGATGATTACCTATTAAAAATAAACAGTACAATTAAGTGTCAGATTGTCAAGACGACATCAGTTATGGAATTTCATTGGATTTGGAATTTAGGTCCAAAACATGCGGAGTTGACCAGAATTTTTCACAAGGTTGTCTAAGACTATTTCCCTGGCCTATTGCCTGGTTGTATTATATGTGAGTTTGCCTTACTGTACATCTACAAGTCGTATCACCATTTTTTACATGGCAGCCCCCTTACTATGTGACTTTTTGAACGGGGTTGGGGGGGGGGGGGGGGGGGGGTAACAGGCACGTCGCTGCGCCAAAACAAGACTTTGTTGTGACACGAATTTAAATTTAAAGTTTTTTGTTTTCGTTAAAATCAAACTGTGATCACTAGCCTCAGTGAAAAGATGTGCAAGGCATTCTCTCAGACATCGCTGTGTGAATTTGAAAAAACCGACTTGAAAAAAAATTTCTCAGTGCCGATACTCAAAACGAATTAGTAACTGAATGCTTCTCACTTGTAAAAAAACAAATGTTGGAGAAAAGAAACACTGTAAATTACTCTGCAGATATTGTTGATACCACGCCAGATAATCACATTTTGAATAAACATTATTTTTGCGTAATGAAGACCAGAAAATTGTAGAAACAATGATTGACACAAGGCATACAACATGATATGATAGCACAGAAAGTATTATTTGTGGGGTAATGTTTTGTGTGTGCTACAGAGTATTAGTTGTATATGATGTCTGTAACAAGTTAAAATCTGTGACTGTTGAATTATTTGTTGAAGTATCAAAGTGTTGGTGTGGGTGGTCCATATCAGTCTTAGGTCGGCATTTAATAACTCCCTCACAGGCCCTGCGAACAGCAGTCAAAGATGTAAAATCAAGACAACAGAATATTGGAAATTTCTGCAGTAAACCGGCGTGGAGACACCTACCTGATTGAATATCTCGCCTTTTTCATGATTATAATTTGTTTGTTCTTTGTTTACATCTGTTCGGGAGGGGAAAAAAAGAAGGGGGGGGGGGTGGTGACATGTTCTATGTGTCAGAATCACTGTGAAGGCTACAAGTGAAAACACTGGTCTGGGACATGAGCTGCCCCCCCCCCCATTTATAAGGCGGTGGGGGGGGGGGGCTTAATCCATCGCCAGTTGAGTGGGGTGGAACCTGGAAATTCAGGATCTTGAGGACCCCCCCTCCCCTGATAATTCGTAGGGGTGTATATATATTTGCCGTAACTGAGGTCTACGCCCCCAGAAGATTTAAACTTTTATCTGAATTACACACACGGGCGCATGTCTACCATCACATGTGTCTACAACACCACATGTTTCTACATCAGCACAAGGTGCGTCTACAGCCCAACAATGTATGTCTACAGCACAAAAACATGTATCTGCAACATCACAATACATTCAGCACAGCATGTGTCTACGGCGAAGAATGGATACGAGTGCCGGCAGAGTGGGGTACATCCTTCTCAGCCTGCACAAAACTGGGTGAAGATTACAAACAAGGTCCGTCGATGGTTGAGGCAGACGTCCAAGCCTTAATTCTAGAAAACTCTTCTCACGAATGTGTAGTTATCTACACTGACGAATCCGTCATTCGTTACGCACAAAGCTCATGGGCTTTCGCTGTCCTGGTTCAATGCAAAACTGTAAAAGATGGTAGCAGGGCTTTTGACTCGCCATAAATATGTCCTAGCAGCTGGAAGGGGATTCTGTGACCTCTCCGCGGGTATTCCTCATCCGTACTGTGGCACTTTGTGTCACATGGTGTTTATCAAATGTGTGATGTCCTGGTGGGGTATAACAAGAGAGAGAGAGTGAGAGAGAAAGATCCAACTTGTTAAATGATAGCAAAAGAACTGAATACTGAAAACATTTTAGTGATGAGCTATATTAAACCACTCCTGCATTCTTCTTTCTATTCAAGACTCTACTTAATCATTTATCTATTTGTAATCATATTTCAACTCTTTAACAGTAATACTAAAAATAAATATTTACTTAAATTTAATAAACTAAAAGGAGTAATAAATTCAGAAAATGATAAAAGGTGACTGCACACTGAAAACCGATGAGGAAAGCCTAAAAGTAAAGCAGTCTACACGCTTGAGATGTTACGGTAACGACAGTCAATGCACTAGAAAACTGGCTGTAATCGGCAATTTTTTACTTTCACTTCAAATAGATGGTTCATTAAAAACGTTGCTGTTTCTTTAACTGATTATTTAAAGGTATGACATTTTCCATACAGAAGTAAGAATGGTTGAAAAACTCAAATATGCAAGCATAAAATTAGTCGTTATAAAACATAATCATCATCATCAGTTCTCGTTATGCCTAGTGGCACATAAATCTTCAGAGAGGACTTTCCATGCTTTCCTGTCCTGTGCAATCTTCAATGCAGTTTTCCATGTCAAATATGCCGCACTCAGGTCACTTTCCATCGTTCGTCTCCATGTTGTTTTTGGGCGCCCCTGTTTTCTCTTTCCCTCTGGTGTCCACGTGAGAGCTGTTTTGGCAGGTATATCAGAAGTCATTCTCATAACGTGGCCAAGCCATTTCCATCTTCTCTTGGTAATCATAGTGTCTAAAGTTTCTTGGTTTGTGGTTTGAAGTAGTTTAGTGTTTGAGATTGTATCTGGCCAGAACATTTGGATAATTCTACGTAGACATGTGTGGTGGAAGGTGGACAGCCTGTGTGTATTCTTTTTGGTCATTCTCCAGCATTCCGCTCCATAGAGAAGAACTGGCAAAATGATGCTCTTGTAGAGTCGGAGTTTTGTTCCTCTGCAGTAATTGTTCGATTTCAAGATTTGCCTCATCCTTCTAAAGGCAGCTCTAGCTTTGTCCAGACGTGACTGTATGTTTTCCTCTGCCCCTCCCAGTAGGGACACCACACTGCCAAGATAGTGAAATGTTCTACATTTTCAAGTGATTGGTTACTTATGGTCACTGGTTGTTGGTCCTCCAGGCTCGGGGGTTGGGCACAGTGTTGACATCTCTGCCATGTAAAAAATCTACAACGTTACTGAAACTTCAAGAGGAAATAAATGCTCTAAACGTCCGGTGGTCTTGGGACAGAGTCCCTCTGTCAGCATGAACAACATGGGTGAAAGCCGAAAGGACGCCCATGATGGGAAAACAAGTCTGCTGGATGTCAAAACCAAATTAAGAATTGGCTTCTGGAATGTAAGAACCATGTTTGAAACGGCCAAAACCGCCCAAGTAATTAAAGAAATACAGAACTATAAACTGCATATTCTTGGAATTAGTGAAAGCAGGTGGACAGGGTTTGGACAATCGAAAATATAAAACCTAACGTGAATATTAAATAATTACAGATTATAATTATGAAAATCTTAAGGCAAGGTTGCGTGGCTTTCAGATTAGGCAATAATGTTTCCTATTTGAAAGCTGTTTCCTCACAATATCGTTATAATTCCTCCCGTAAGAAAAACCCACGGCCATCTTTAGATATAAATACAGCTCGGCGTGGAAAAACCACAGATGAATCGTAGCTTCAAACAGTTTAGTGGAAAAAAAAGTAAATAAGAGAAATTAATAAGTAATATTTTATTGATCGGGCTATGACAGATATATCAAGAAAAGATATAAAGCAGAACGAAAAGTATATTAGCAAGCTTCACAATATAACAAATACAAACAAAAGGATGACAGGTGTACACGGTCCACACAATGGCGGACATTTTCCCCCCGATAGAGCTACAATGGTGGGCTATCTTCCAAATAACAGTCCCAACTTGCCATTGCCAGTTGTCCAAGAAAAATTCCAAACTTGATCCTCTTTCAGCCGCCCGAGGGCCTGCTATATCGAAGAAGGGTCCTTTGCTGTCTTATATGGTTTCCTTTTATTTGTGGTGTGTAGTCACACCTGATATTATGGTTGTTTGCTTCCTTGCTGTGCTGCGTTGTTTGCGGTTTTGGGTTCTGGTGTGATCCAGATCTCTTTGCGATGATATTGACGGGTACTAGCTGATTGTTGCTGGTGCTTGGTTTGCCTCGTGCTGGTCGCTGTGCTGGTGCCCTGTTGCTGCTTGGTTGCCGATCTAAAAGCCGCCGGAAAAAGCCAAACAAACATCCGTTGCGCCGTCGATACGAACAATGTTCCTTTTCAGGACAAACAGGGCCGTCACAATCTGTTGTTGTGATCGGCCCAAAAAAAAAAAAAAAAAAAATTTTTTTTCCCCACGGAGTGTGGAGAAGTAGTGGAGGTAAGATAGACTGCAAATGAGAGGTCAGTTTGCCCGAATGTGCCAGGAGATGTGATAGTTAGGTCGGGAGAATGAGAGTGACAGATAGAGGCAGGATCCATCCCGGTCGGCTGAGGTCACTTGGTCTGAAATAAAAGTGAAAGGCAATTGTTAACATACACGTGGGGTGGGGTGGGGTGGCATGACGGTGACTGGAATTCCCAAGTGCTGGTCCCCTTAGGTGCAATGCCCTCGGCTGTCTGCTTCGGGGCGTCGGGCGGCCTGTGGTATTTTCCGTTGTCTTCTTTTTTTTCTGAAAATAAACTAGATTAAGATTTTGGTTAGTTCAATGGTGATTACGTGGTTATTTGCCAGTGGGGCGGAGCGGGTGGGAGTGGCTCCGGTACGTCGACCCGCTGTCCGGTTGGTGGTTGTTTGCTTAAGGCTGTCCTTAAAGATGGCGGCTTGTTTGGTGGGCTCTTTCTATGGCTCTTTAGATTTGGCGGTTGCCTCTTCTATTCGGTGTGCCATTTTTGCCCTGCTTTCTCTTTGACTCCCGGAGCTGTCTCACTGCTGCGTTAATCTCTTTGCAGAGTCGGTCAACATTCTTGTACCTTAAGAGTCGTTCAGGTGTTCCGTCTTCTTCTGCGTAGTTGATAACGTATTTGTCGAATGGGCCGACAAACTCCAGCCTGTGTGGAGCCACCTGCTCGTTGATATCTTCTAGCATCGCTTGGAGGTCAGCCTCACAAGTTACAACGGCTGTCGCATTCTGGTTTACGCGTGGGGTGGCTGGCTGCCTGGTAGGTGTTTCGCTTCGTTCTTCGATTGTCGTGGCATCAGTCATCTGTGCCTGGTGCTGCATCACTACCGCTTCGGTAAGTGTGCTTTTGTCGGTATTTGGTTGTTTTATAGTTTTGCTGGAGGCCTCTCCTGCTTTCTCTAGCAGGGCGCGCTCTGTTCTTGCCGCCAGCACTGCAGCTTCGGCTTCTGCTTTTGCCTGGATTGCCATTGCCAGTTGTCCAAGAAAAATTCCAAACTTGATCCTCTTTCAGCCGCCCGAGGGCCTGCTATATCGAAGAAGGGTCCTTTGCTGTTTTATATGGTTTCCTTTTATTTGTGGTGTGTAGACACACCTGATATTATTGTTGTTTGCTTCCTTGCTGTGCTGCGTTGTTTGCGTTTTTTGGGTTCTGGTGTGATCCAGATCTCTTTGCGATTATGTTGAAGGGTACTAGCTGACTGTTGCTGGTGCTTGGTTTGCCTCGTGCTGGTCGCTGTGCTGGTGCCCTGTTGCTGCTTGGTTGCCGATCTAAAAGCCGCCGGAAAAAGCCAAACAAATATCCGTTGCCCCGTCGATGCACAATGTTCCTTTTCAGGACAACCAGGGCCGTCACAATCTGTTGTTGTGATCGGCCCAAAAAAAAAAAAAATTTTTTTTTTTTTTTTTTCCACGGAGTGTGGAGAAGTAGTGGAAGTGAGATAGACTGCAAACGAGAGGTCAGTTTGCCCGAATGTGCCAGTAGATGTGATAGTGAGGTCGGGAGAATGAGAGTGACAGATAGAGGCAGGATCCATCCCGGTCGGCTGAGGTCGCTTGGTCTGAAATAAAAGTGAAAGGCAATTGTTAACATACACGTGGGGTGGGGTGGGGTGGCATGACGGTGACTGGAGTTCCCAAGTGCTGGTCCCCTTTGGTGCAATGCCCTCGGCTGTCTGCTTCGGGGCGTCGGGCGGCCTGTGGTATTTTCCGTTGTCTTCTTTTTTCTGAAAATAAACTAGTTTAAGATTTTGGTTAGTTCAATGGTGATTACGTGGTTATTTGCCAGTGGGGCGGAGCGGGTGGGAGTGGCTCCGGTACGTCGACCCGCTGTCCGGTTGGTGGTTGTTTGCTTAAGGCTGTCCTTAAAGATGGCGGCTTGTTTGGTGGGCTCTTTCTATGGCTCTTTAGATTTGGCGGTTGCCTCTTCTATTCGGTGTGCCATTTTTGCCCTGCTTTCTCTTTGACTCCCGGAGCTGTCTCACTGCTGCGTTAATCTCTTTGCAGAGTCGGTCAACATTCTTGTACCTTAAGAGTCGTTCAGGTGTTCCGTCTTCTTCTGCGTAGTTGATAACGTATTTGTCGAATGGGCCGACAAACTCCAGCCTGTGTGGAGCCACCTGCTCGTTGATATCTTCTAGCATCGCTTGGAGGTCAGCCTCACAAGTTACAACGGCTGTCGCATTCTGGTTTACGCGTGGGGTGGCTGGCTGCCTGGTAGGTGTTTCGCTTCGTTCTTCGATTGTCGTGGCATCAGTCATCTGTGCCTGGTGCTGCATCACTACCGCTTCGGTAAGTGTGCTTTTGTCGGTATTTGGTTGTTTTATAGTTTTGCTGGAGGCCTCTCCTGCTTTCTCTAGCAGGGCGCGCTCTGTTCTTGCCGCCAGCACTGCAGCTTCGGCTTCTGCTTTTGCCTGGATTGCCATTGCCAGTTGTCCAAGAAAAATTCCAAACTTGATCCTCTTTCAGCCGCCCGAGGGCCTGCTATATCGAAGAAGGGTCCTTTGCTGTTTTATATGGTTTCCTTTTATTTGTGGTGTGTAGACACACCTGATATTATTGTTGTTTGCTTCCTTGCTGTGCTGCGTTGTTTGCGTTTTTGGGTTCTGGTGTGATCCAGATCTCTTTGCGATTATGTTGAAGGGTACTAGCTGACTGTTGCTGGTGCTTGGTTTGCCTCGTGCTGGTCGCTGTGCTGGTGCCCTGTTGCTGCTTGGTTGCCGATCTAAAAGCCGCCGGAAAAAGCCAAACAAATATCCGTTGCCCCGTCGATGCACAATGTTCCTTTTCAGGACAACCAGGGCCGTCACAATCTGTTGTTGTGATCGGCCCAAAAAAAAAAAAAAAAAATTTTTTTTTTTTTTTCCACGGAGTGTGGAGAAGTAGTGGAAGTGAGATAGACTGCAAACGAGAGGTCAGTTTGCCCGAATGTGCCAGTAGATGTGATAGTGAGGTCGGGAGAATGAGAGTGACAGATAGAGGCAGGATCCATCCCGGTCGGCTGAGGTCGCTTGGTCTGAAATAAAAGTGAAAGGCAATTGTTAACATACACGTGGGGTGGGGTGGGGTGGCATGACGGTGACTGGAGTTCCCAAGTGCTGGTCCCCTTTGGTGCAATGCCCTCGGCTGTCTGCTTCGGGGCGTCGGGCGGCCTGTGGTATTTTCCGTTGTCTTCTTTTTTCTGAAAATAAACTAGTTTAAGATTTTGGTTAGTTCAATGGTGATTACGTGGTTATTTGCCAGTGGGGCGGAGCGGGTGGGAGTGGCTCCGGTACGTCGACCCGCTGTCCGGTTGGTGGTTGTTTGTTTTAGGCTGTCCTTAAAGATGGCGGCTTGTTTGGTGGGCTCTTTAGAATTGGCGGTTGCCTCTTCTATTCTGCTTTTTCTTTGGCGCCCGGAGCTGGTCCAGGGCTGCGTTTAACTCGTCGCAGAGTCGGCCAGCTCTATTGCTCTTTTCAAGCAGTTCAGGTGTTTCGCCTTCATCTCCGTATTCCTCGAAAGAGTAGCCGACGACGTAGTGGTCGACCTCGTCGAAATACTCCAGCGTGTGCGGAGCCGCCAGCTTGTTGTACTCTTCAACCCTCGCTTTAAGGTCGTCGAAGCTAGTTATTTTGGCTGCTGCTGTTTGGCTCACGCGTGGGGTGGCTGGCAGTCTGACGGGTGCCTCGCTTCGTTCTTCAATTGTCGCGGTATCTGTCATCTGTGCCTGGTGTTGTGTCATTACTATCTCGGTAGCTGTGCTTTTGTCGGCTTTGATAATCGGTTGCTTTACAGCTTTCCTGGAAGCCTCTCTTTCTTTCTCAAGCAGGGCGCGCTCTGTTCTTGCCGCCAGCACTGCAGCTTCTGCTTCTGCTTTTGTCTGAATCATAAGAGTGACTTCCTTGTAAGTGCTCTCGCGGGCTTCCCTAAGTGCGTCGGTTTCTTTTCGTCTCTCCTCCCTTTCTTCCTGTCGGCGGGTCTCGTCTGCAGCTTTTTCTGCTTGTAATTTTAGCGTCATTTCTGTCAGGTTTTCTTGCATTCGTGCAGCCTCTGCTAGCCACTTTGTTTGCTGCAATACTTGTTCTTGTCTGTCGTCTTTCAATGCTTTGATTTCGTCACGCATCTGAGAGATCAGGTCTAGCATCTGCGTTCTGTCAGCGTCGGTGTCGGACTTTTCTTTGCGGAGAGCTCTGATTTCCGCTAAGATTTCAGAGATTTTTTCAGGGTCCATTGCGGCTGTGATCGTCTTGTCGGTTAGTCTGTCTGTTGTCCGTTGTGCTGGCTTCCCACTCGGTTGCTTTGGTGCTGCTGAGGACCTGGGTGCCACGTATCTCTGTCTGGCTGCTTCGTGGGTGGTTCTAAGTGACCTTTTGCACTGCTGGAGATACGGGCAGCCCATGTATCTCGCGCCGTGCGCACCGGAACAGTTGGAGCACTTGCGGTTGCTGTTCGGTCTTTTAAAATTGGTGTCAATTTTAGCCAGCGGGCACTCCTTGAATTCGTGCGTACCAGAACAGTATCTGCACGAGAGGCTGCTGCGGCAGGACGAAGCTGTATGCCACGCCTTATTGCAGCGTGAGCACTGCATGATGTCTGGTATGCTGGTCATAGGCTGCCGCTGCTTGCGTTGGCGAGGGGGTCCTTGCGTCGCTACTGAGGCGGCATCAGGCACCCCTGAAGGGTCGGCTCCCGGAGGAGCGGTCTCCTGTGCTGGTGATCCTGGTGATTCGATCGTAATGGGCGCAGTGTCCATTTTCTACGACGATTATAAAAAGTTCTCGAATTTATTTAGAGGTTAAACGCACGCCCTAGGTTTCGGTTTAAAGAGTTTATAATGTAAATTATAATTACCTAGGGCGTTGTTCCTTCCTCTGTTGATTCTTGTAGATCTTTGTTGCTGGTCGTTGGCTAGGTGCGTACACGGGCTGCTAATGACCCACCCGCAGCCGATTCCGATAACTCAGTCGAGACAGACTCAGCCGAATATCAAGCGATTCTGTCCAGTAGCTGGTTATCGAAAATCAGGCAACGAATGGATAGTTAGCGGGGCAACGTGTTCAGGCGAGGCGGGCTTGAGCGTTCAACGTGTTGCTCGGGCGAAAGCTGTCAGCGAACTGGAACAGTCCCAAATTATCGATGCGGAAAATATACCCTAACAGAGCCTCAGTCACGTGTCAATTGCGAACTTCCGGCGACTGAAAAATATTGCGCATTACTGGCGACTTTCGCCACCGACGAGAGTATCGCTCAAGCAGCGTGGATTGGGGCTAAACTAGATGGCTGGGACTCACGAGCAGCAGCTACCGCATCTCATGCAGCTTCTTTCATTTTATTTGCTCGTGAGTCCCAGCAGTCTAGTTTAGCCCCAATCCACGCCGCGTGGGGGATACTCTCGGCGTTGGTGGTATAGTCCCTGGAAGATCGCAATTCGGGGGTGGCGGTATAGTCCCCGGAAGTGCGCAATTGACACGTAACTGAGACTCTGTTAGGGTATATTTTCTTCCTCGATAATTTGGGACCGTTATTCGGAAGATAGCCCAATAGTGACTGCCGATTTTTTTTAAAACTGTAATTCAAACCGTACCTTTAAGGGAATGAAATGTTACCCACTAATATAAAAAAAAGGACATTAAATTCATTTATTACTAGCATGTTGAAGTCAGTTAACGTTTTAAAGCCTTAAGGTATCAGCAAATAATGACCGCTATATTCAGTCACAGAGACTACATAGTAAACAAGGCGAAAGGCTGATCAGAGATGTGCTACCACAAGGGAAATCCTTTCTGACGTATTCAGCTTTATCAAAGTCTCACGATTAGTACGATTTCATCGGAAAAATTAATCCCTAACAGGGCCTAAGTCACGTGTCAGTTGCGTACCTCCGGGGACTATACTGGCGCCGCCCAATTGAAACAGCATCTCCTGCAGCTGCCATCGTTTTATTTGCCCGTGAATCCTAGCCATCTAGTTTAGCCCCAATCCATGCCACGTGAGCGGCGTGGGGAGTACTCGTGGCGGAGGTTGCCGAAAGTCCGCAGTTCGGCGGCGGCGGAAGTCGCCGGAAGCTCGTATTTCAAGACGACGGAACTGCACAATTGACACGTGACTGAGGCCCTATTAAAGATTACTTTCTGCGGTCAATGCGTCAGTGACGTGAAAAGTGTCCACTAATTTCCTTTGAGTATTCATGATCACATACCAAGTAAATAAATACTGACCTTATGAGATTCAACATGCTTTTTAGTAACATCCCTTGTGTCTGTTGAGTAGCTGTTATCTTCTACTTGTGCTTGCTTATTTGATATTTTGAAAATCGCAAGCAAGCGTTATTTCTCCAACGATTTTGCATCCACTCATGTGGTAAGGAATCCGACGAACTTTTGAAAGAAGGGGACACGGTACAATGAATTTGAATCTAATCAAGCGTGGTATCTAGGCCTCTACCCCTCTCCGTTGGTTATAGGTCTGACCTAACACGCGAAATCACTCCGCCGGGCACACTCTTCCTCTAAAAAGGTAAAGTCGGGAGATGTGAACCAGCGTCATTGCACACGGTTATAAACCATAAGTGCTCTGCAACCAGTACGGACAGCTGATAAGAAACTGTCCGCCTGCGTCGCCATCCGCACACAACTCCGTAGCAACAGCGACGTTTCTCCATTTTACCCCAGAGTGTTAACTCTGGTACCCATTACCTAGAGGCTGGGTGAACCACGGGAAACGCCTGACGTGGGCTGCGGCGAGTAGCATATGGATTTGAAAGCGAGTCTCTTATCGACTGCGACAATGCGGCCTTCCTCTTCAACACGTTAACTCTATACTTTAATTATTGTTTGTATTTGAAATCTAATTATAATTTGTGGTAACTATTGACTTAAAATTCATATCTGAATTTTCGAAATTATACAGTAAAATTATTTTTAGTAAGAATTTTGAGCAAATAGTTTGACTGATTTTGATGCGCAAGTTTCTGTATTCTAGGCGCGTGTGTCGGTGAAAAGGCTAGGGCGAGATATACGGAAGACAGCCTTGAGTCATGAATAAGTATTTGGACCTAGGCGAGTGACATGTGACAAGAAACGTAGCCCGACTTGTGTAAGTTCAGCGAATGAAAGTCTTCTGTTCATCGAACAAAAGCCACGCCCGCACTGACTGGTATTGTGTAATAGTTTCCGCCGAAACCTCATTGTTCCTGGGCGTGTTTTCCCTCTTCCACCGTAGTTAAGCTTCTTTGCCACAGTTTTATAAATTAATTTCTTGGTATTAGCTTGACTGCAGTCGTCCCTGTTTCATCACCTGAGTAGTAGTAGTACTGTCGGGGTTTGTGGCTTAGGCATTACGTCTTGAAAGATACAGAAAAATCTGAAGTTGCCGAAGAAGAGGCTGCCAACTCTGCTCAGCTAAGACAGCAGTGGACTGAAGACATCGCAGCGGCCATTCATGATAGACGGCCGAAAGTCTTCGAAGCATAAGCAGCAGCAGGAACAGCAGCAAAAGCAGCCGCAGAAGCACCAGCAGCAGAGGCAAAAGCATAAGCAGCAGCAGAAGAAGCAGAAAGAGAAGCAGAAACAGCAGAAGCACCAGCAGCAGAAGAAGCAGAAGCAGCAAAAGCAGAACCAGAAGCAGCAGTAGAACCAGAATCAGCAGAATCAGAAGCAGCAAAAGCAGAAACAGAGCAGACAGTCCACCAGAGATGACACAGTCCACTAGAGATGACAGAAAGTCCACTAGAGATGACAGGCACTCCACTTGAGATGACAGACAGTCCACTAGAGATGACAGGCACTCCACTTGAGATGACATACAGTCCACCAAAGATGACAGACAGTCCACTAGAGATGACAGGCACTCCACTTGAGATGACAGAAAGTCCACTAGAGATGACAGGCACTCCACTTGAGATGACATACAGTCCACCAAAGATGACAGACAGTCCACTAGAGATGACAGACAGTCCACTAGAGATGACGGACAGTCCACCAGAGATGACAGACAGTCCACTAGAGATGACAGACAGTCCACCAGAGATGACTGACACTCCACCAGAGACGACAGACAGTTCACTAGAGACGTCAGACAGTCCACTAGAGATGACAGACAGTCCACTAGAGATGATACACAGTCCACTAGAGATGACAGACAGTATACCACAGATGACAGACAGTCAACCAGAGATGACACAGTCCACTAGAGATGACAGACAGTATACCACAGATGACAGACAGTCTACCAGAGATGACAGAAAGTCCACCAGAGATGACTGACACTCCACCAGAGACGACAGACAGTCCATTAGAGACGTCAGACAGTCCACTAGAGATGACAGACAGTCCACTAGAGATGACAGACAGTCCACTAGAGATGACAGACAGTCCACCAGAGATGACAGACACACTCTCTACAGAGAGAGAAAGAGAAATGTTCCAACTTGTGAAAAATAGTTTTAATCAACAGATGAAGCCACAGGAGTATCCAAAAAAATGCATTCTCTCACAACAGTCTTTAATCTGGCAGTGAGTGAGTTACCCATTCAGTAGTGGAATCACAATAGCGCAAATTTTCGGTGGCTAGAGACCACACATGTCATAATTGTAACAGACCCTGAAAGCATGCTGAGAAAGGTGAAGACAGTGATGCTTCGAGTAAAGTGGCAAGCTTCACTAGAAAGGTCAGGGGTAATGAGCATACTCTGGATCTTTTGTCATGACAATGCTGGCGTGGGGGGAACGAACAGGCAGACAGATTGGTTGGATCTGCACCACTGAGTGAACTGATACATGAAGACAGATGTGGTCGGGACCATTTGGGAAAACACAATGGAGTCAGAAGCGAAACAAGATTATTATGGACTGGAGAGAATGAGGCATGTGTGTATAACCAGAAGGTCTAGCCAGCTCACTACACTCAGAGGAAAGACGGACATATTAAATTACGACCGGTATCATTATGACTGGATCTCTGCGCTGGCTGCTGAAGATGAGGACGGAGCATGCATGGAAATGTCCCGGATGCTGTGATGTCCATTCTTGACTCAACTCAACTCAACTAGTGGATTCAATTGTCTACCAAATACTAACATGAAGATATCCACCTACGTTTTGTTCAGCATCCAATGTGTCGTGACTTCAACTGACATCTATCCGAGATGAAGCCTTGCCATCAGTAGTTGAAGTTGCCTTGGAGCTGTGGTCTTGTTTGATTTTCTTGGACTCCTAGCCATTAGACACCAGTGGCTCATCGTTGTTTGGCTTCCTCTGTAGGTGAAATGTGTCAGAAGACACCTAATTAGCAGTGTTACTACATGTGTCCCTATGATATCTGGCGAATGACAGCATGGGTAAACGAGCAGTGATTGAAACTGAAGAGACATGTTCAAATCCTGTCTATCATCCGTTTTCACTCTTTTTCGTTCTAGTGTGACTTACAATGGCTGCTTCGCCCACTTAACAGGTAACAGTAATACCTATTTGTGTGCACTTTGACTGCTTGAAGTCCTAGATCAGGTGCTACTTCAAAAATGCTAAGTAAGTAGAATTTAAAAGCAGCTGTCATGAGAATGACATAAGACCTGCGGTGTCATGTCTAGGTGTTGTTACAACCTTTGCCCAGAACTGGACCCTTCAAGGCACAGAAGTCAGCATCTGGACCCATACTTAATGATGCAATTTTGTTTGCTAAACTGTTCGCTTCCTTATTGTCCTGGATGTCATTTTCATTACTATATTTCTTGGGGGCCTGTTCTAGGACAACCCTTTAATTACAGTAAACTGCATTATCCAGCCTAATGGATACCGTAAGGGAAAGCTGAATATCAAAATAGCCAGATATTACGGAGTTCTATAAATACTAAGTCTCAACCCCACCCAAATAATTAAAACCACCCTCTTTATACCAAAACCAGGTCTTATTCAAGTGTTTTTATCAAAACCTCTTATTGCAGGCCAGTACTTTATAAATGTTTCTTTTGTTTTGTACTGTATGTTTTAAACATTTGTAATGGAAACAAAATTCATGGCAGTTTTACAACTGTTCTCTAGAAATTCCCTCGTTTTCAGTGAGCTAAAAAAAAATGTCTCTGAACAAAGGTGCAGCCTTTATATCACCAGATAAAGTCTCCGCACTTATGTTAACCTGGTGAGCACTAAATCATTTTCTTCCATCGATCCAACCATCCATTATTGGCAATAAATTGTTAATCCTTTCCTTCAATTTGTTGCATAAATTACCATACTTTTTCCTTCAATACTGGCCCAGTAACAGGCAAGCCTATTCCTCTTTAGTGTAAATGCTACAAAATCAAGCTTCCTCCACTTCTCTATGTTTGCTTTTCACATTTTTATTTTCATTCCACTTACA
This sequence comes from Candidula unifasciata, assembly GCA_905116865.2. Lineage (NCBI taxonomy): Eukaryota > Metazoa > Mollusca > Gastropoda > Stylommatophora > Geomitridae > Candidula > Candidula unifasciata. The sequence goes on from CAJHNH020007913.1 coordinate 306,474, forward strand.
TTAGACTGGCCAGCACTCCAGTTTTCAATGTCTGCCCGATTTGTTGTCCAGCCTCCAACTGTGCTCTTCCCCAATTCCTAGCAACAATCTGATAAAATAACCAGGAAAGTACCAAACGTACTCTGTAATATTGAAATCTATATATAACGGATAAGGTGAGGAGTTAGTGGGAGTGTCCCACATTCTGATGTCTGTCTCAACTTGTGTTATGTACACACGATGCACATTTGCAACAACTTGGGAAGGAACTTATTCCTAATACAGATTTGTTTAAACTAGGCTGGATAATACAGAGTCTGGATAATCAGGAACCAGATAATCGAGGTTCTACTTTATGTTTTTCTATACAGAATGACAAATTATCAGTGAAATGCAAGCTGACAGACTTCAGGTAAAGCTACAGTGAAGGGCAGACATGTCATAGACCAGACTGATATACTGAATGCTCTACGAGAAAAAGACATTTGCGAGAACCAAGTGATAACTTCGAATCTGGAAACATAACAAGACTGAAATAACATGTTAAAAGGAGTGTGGCCAGACAAAAGAACTATGCAGGTAGCCAAAAAATAAGAAAATAACACAAAACTGGAGTGAGCCCTTTACAGTGAAGGATTTATTGAGAAGGACATCCAAACACTTATAGACATAAAAATTTGATACGCAGCGTGGGAATTCTATCCACCAACTAACTAAACTCATAAACAAGCTGACTGAGGAAGACATCTATAAGCTTCGAGACAAAGCCAAAAATGGCAGGCAAGAAGTGGTTGATGACAGACTTTAAGTAACAAAATGCATCAGGTCCATGCTGTATCATGCTATAGCTGACAGGAGTAGTTGTGCTTTTGTATACAAATGTAGGAAGGGGTGGCAGCAGTGAATTTACACAAGGTATCTCGAGGGTGGGTTAAAATCTTAAAGGGACGTTTGACACATTTTAATGTGGTTTACAGCAATGCTGCAATATCAGTTAACTCCTAATCAGTTGTATTTATTCACATTATTATCAGAAAGCAGGGGCTCTATTCCTTTTCCACTTAAAATGGTCCCAAGAAACCCACATGGGGATATCAAATATACAAGACCCAGGAACCCCCACACACACACACCACCAACCCACACAACCACATGCACACGCCCAGAATTACACACACGCATGCACACACGAATGCGCGCATGCGCACGCTTGCACACACACTCACACCCCCGATCCCCTTTTATATCCGGGTCTCCAAACACTGCATCTGTGATAACAGGACCTAACACCGTTAACTAGACTTCTCGGAGACAGGCTGTATCTGAAATGCTTGGTAGGTGGCATTTATGGAAAGGAGACAGGTGGAAGTGCTGCGTAGGTGGCATTTGTGGAAAGAAAACAGGTGCAAGTGCTGGAGCAGCTTCTCAGGGCATCAGGATTAAGTTCCCTTTAGGAGAAATTAAAAATGTCTGAACAAACCCTGTAATGTGTGTGATTCTGAGTTGACTCATTTCAAATTCCGTTTCTCAGACTGAAGACTCCAGAGAAGAGGTTCAGGATATGGAAAAAACAAAGAACATGGCAAAGGAACTCTTGGGATTTTCAGGATTTTTAATGGTTTGTTCTAGTGGAATATTATTGGTAACTATTTTTATTGGTGTTGTTACTGATGGTTATTTGCTACAGCGGTGAACTGAAGGGGGTTAGTATTTTTGGAGTCTTCTAGTGGCTAGTGTAGATGCTCTTTTCATTCCATGTAGTGTTGATGAGTCCATGCAATAATAGAGTTGTTATCATTTACCCACATCATCTGTGGAGTGTCCATGGATCCATGCCAATATAGATTTGGCATCATATGTTTTCGCATTCTCCATCAAAGTGTCAATGGGTCCATGCAGATATAGAGTTTCATCATATATCCACAGCATCCATGAAATGTATACGGGTCCATACAAATGTAGAGTTATCATCGAACATGTACATCATCCATGAAGGCTCAACAGGTCCATGCACTATAGCAGTAATTCCCAAACTGTGCACGGCTGCACCCCGGGAGCCGCGACCACTTCACAGGGGCGCTATGAAATATTCTAAGATACACGAGTTTTAAAATATTTTTTAAGTTTTTATTTTAAATCTCTTACATATGAATAGTCACACTTTTACTTAGCTTAGGGCGCCGTGGGAAAAGTTTTAATTTAAAAAAGCCGCAGCGACTAAGAAAAGTTTTGGAAACACTGCACTATAGTGTTGGGCATTATATAACCACATCATCCGTGGAGTGTCTATGCAGTTATAAGAGTTGGCATCATCTACTATCATCTATGTTGTGTATGTGGGTCTACGTACATACTGAATAATCAACATAAATCTACATCATCCATGGAGTGTTCATGGGTCCGTGCAAATGTAGAGACAGTTATAGAGTTTGAATCACTGACCACAACATGGAATGTTGATGGGTCTATGCAGTCATAGAGTTGGCATCATATATCCACATCATTCATGAAGTGTCGATGGGTCCATGCAGTTATAGAGTTGGCATCATATATCCACATCATTCATGAAGTGTCGATGGGTCCATGCAGTTATAGAGTTGGCATCATATATCCACATCATTCATGAAGTGTTGATGGGTCTATGCAGTTATAGAGTTGGCATCATATATCCACATCATTCATGAAGTGTTGATGGGTCTATGCAGTTATAGAGTTGGCATCATATATCCACATCATTCATGAAGTGTTGATGGGTCCATGCAGTTATAGAGTTGGCATCATATATCCACATAGCTGTCAGTGACCATTTACAAATTTAGTTACTTGTTTTAAAAATAAGAATACTTTCATTCCTAGGTATTAGTTACCACAGACTGACTGACTGAAGGATGCAAAACATAAAATGTTTTTAAATGTTTACTATTCTGTACTACATTTTGTGAAGTAAAATGTCAGCGTACATTTGACATTATGAATGTGTTTTTTTTAGATCTATTTTATACACTATTCGAAAGTGGAAGAATGGGCCTCAGTTTGAATAGTAGGAAGACAGAAGTAATGGTGATATCAAAGAAAAGAATTATTCCTGAATGTGTAATAAAAGTCAATGGTGTTATTTTGGGACAAGTACAGAAATTTAAGTATCTGGGCACATGGATAACATCAGATAGAAAATGCATTACTGAAATAAGAAACAGAAAAGGACAGGCAAAAACTGCATTTTATCAAATGAAGAACATCTTATGCAATATATCTTTGTCATTGTAGGTTAGAAAAATAATTCTTTCTTGCTACATACATCCAGTTTTAACATGGCTGTGAGTCCTGGACAATTGGTAGGCAGGCCAAACAATTTCTTGAGGCCTCAGAGATGTGGTTTTACAGAACAATGCTTTAATACCTTGGACAGCCAAAAAAAAAAAAAAAAGCAACCAAGAGGTTTTGAAAGAGGCGGGAGCCTGAAAACGACTAATCACAGACATCAGAAGGAGTCAGTCGTCATCATTTTTCGGCCATGTAATGAGAATAGGGAAAATAGAACATTTGGTGACCACTGGAAAGATCTGTGAAAGGAGGGATAGAGGAAGACAACGAGAAAAGATTCTTGACAGTCTTGTTGCATGGCATGGAGGTGTGTCAGCACACGAACTAATACATGCTGCAGGAGATCGCAGATTGTGGCAAGGCATAATCGCCTACGCCAGTCAGCAAGGCACCTGATGATGAAAATGCAATATTCGTATTCATATTCAGCCGAATAGTTAGTCCCGCTATTCGTATTCGGCCGAATAGTGAAAATCACTATTTGATGCAGCCCTAGTTAGTACAAATGATTTATCCATAGCTGCTTGCATTTATTTTCAGTGCAGCTGAAGTATAATTTAACGAACTTCATGTACGTACAAAACCACCAGTAATACGTATTACCAGACTCAAAAGCAACAAAATGCTATAACAAAATACACTCAGTATGTTTAACCACAGCACAGCTAGAAAATATTCACTTTTACAACGAACTACATTTCTTTCATTTTTTATAATAGGAAATAAATTTATTTAAGATCTGAATTAAATGAAATAATAAACAACCATGATTTAGAAGAAATATCCCAACAAGAAAATTCATTTTACTTGTCAATTTTTAACCTTTATTTCTTAAAATTAACTGTCTTTGCAGTAACACAACCAGTGACTAATATATTTTAACATTGTGCCCCTTTTTATAACTGAAAACTTGTCACTGGCTTCTGAAGAAGGAGATGAAGCACACGCAGAAATGTCCCAAGTGTAGGGTTGTCAAATCTTGCTTAATTAATTCTTCTGATATTGCCAACACTTGCGGCTGCTTCTTTCTGATGCAGGTGTCACAGATTTGAATGTTTACACCATGTTTGGTTTCTTAAAAATTCATTTTCTACACATCTCATAATAAACTTGTTTCATGATGTTTGGGGTATTGAAAAAAAAAAAGTAAAAAACCCTTTACCAAGCATTCAGGGGTATTGGGCATATAGGGCTAGACCTATATTTTATAGACCAATAGGCACATTGGTGAGTGATGTGGTCAGCATCATGAAGGCCACCTGATTTTTGGAGTAACCTAGATTTTTGTTATTGTAATTAGAGGGTTATGTTCTTTGGAGTTTTCCATGAGGTTTGCTTCATTTACTATTATGGGTGTCACATTTTTTTACAGAATCTCAGTGGGACAAATGGTTACAAGCATGTCATAAGAGTTGACTCATTTGGGATTTTCTTCAACGCTGGAGTGCATCTGTCTTGAGAGGCAAGGAACCAAAATCTGCATACAAATAGATCTGTACACAGCAGTAAGGTTCTGGAACAAGACCAAAGTCCAGAGGTGGACAAACAACCAGAACTTGCTGCTGGAGTTTACAGCCGGTGAACACGAAGAAGAACCATGTGTCCAGATAAGTTGAACTTCTGCTTGTTTCCAGTTAATGCCATTGACTTTACTGTAGATCAGTCAGGAGCCATTTGTTGCAAGTCATCCAGTTCTAGTTATGACAGGAAATGGTTACATTGTGGGAACATTTATACTGTTGTCATAAAAATCCTTTCATTGATGTGCATGTAAAACATAAATAGTTTTAAAAGATCTTAAAAAAAAAACGAAATAATAGTTCCAAAAAAAAAAAAGTATCACTGTATGAAATATTTGCTTTATATATTAAATATGAATACATGTGGTCTTCTACTCACACGGACTACAGATTAATCTCTACTTCATAAATCCAATGAAAATTAGGATGACCACTCTGTATTTAATACATAGATATATAGGTACAACATGATAAACTGAGAAATTTATCTCCAGAAACAAAAAGAAAAGGAAAAAAATTACTGACTGGTGCAAAAAGGAAATGTTTGTGAAACATTCTCATGTACCTTGTGAACTTATAAGTTTACCATTCACCAGCATCCAAAAAGAGGCTTTGGGTCAACATACACTGATTAATTCAAACATTTTCCCTTTTTCTACTCTTTTTAAGTATCCTCAGAAATACTGAAGGGAAAGTGGAGAGACATTTTCAGCTGAATGGAGAGAAACTCCTAGCCCTACCTCCTGGTGTTGTTGGATCGGCCATGCACTAAATGTAATTCCTGTGACTTGTTTCTTGAGTAGTCTTGCAGTCATGCAGCTGCTGTGTAATTAGGTAAACATTTTTGGCAGTCCGTGCAGACATTTCTGTCACCCATGGACCTCCGGTTGAACAGCAATGATACAGATCACTGGAGTGAGACCATTTGTCTGATAATTTTCTCCTAAAAACAAATTATAAATAAGTCTGTTAAAAAAACAACAACCCAGATAAGCATTTGTTGAATCACTAGTTGTTTGGCATCTCTATCCAGCAGATAATAACTGTGAAAGCTATAATTTTTAAAAATGGTTTTAAAACACATGTCTCCACCCCCAAAACTCATTTTCACATGTTCATCAATCATTATCAACTGATACTATCATTTTTATATATTATATCTTGATCTCAAGCCACTTTGTGATGTCACTCAACATAAAAACATAAGAAATAACCAATAAGACAAACATTTCCAAGGCAAGAAGTGCTGATGCATAAACATGATGATTGTGTGGGGACTGACACTATTTACAATTTTCCTAGGCCTTAGGAGGATATAATTATATACATGAATATCAAAATGTCAATATTGTAAGAATCAAAGTTTCTTTTGAATTAGTTACAAAAGTGACCACTCTAAAAGAGGTAGTACCATAGGAGATGTTGATGCAGGTAGGTTATATTATGAAATTGAACTTTACATGAAATAGATTATTTCAGTATCAATGTCTTGCACCCATTATATAAATTTAGATCTACTAAACAACTATTAAGTGAAGCTATTCATCTTTTACAAAGATTAACATCAAATAGCTTATAATAGGTCAGTCATTTTGCTGTCTCCACAACTCACATTCACATGGCCAATCATTATCAAATGATATGCATGAATAAATACAAGCTATGCTTTTTTTTTAATTACTGCTGATTTTCCTAGTCTGTTGCAGGTTATGTTTGCTGCTTCCAAAATAGTAGGCCTATACTATTGAATATCATATCAAATAGAATATTATGAACTTTTCTTTTGTATTTCAGTACTGTGAGATATTAAAAACTAATTGCTTACAAGAGATATAAAATACAAAATTATTATATATTTACATTAGACATATTGTTTTAGAGATGTTATGTTATCACTATCGACATCTGTGCACATTAGGCAGCTCCATGCATGCTCAGTTCTCCAATGCAGCAGCCACTCCAAGGTACCTCTACTGATTGTTCCCATGAGGAGTTGGTTATAGTATCTCCTATCTTTACCTTGAAGACAACATAGACGGGCTTCACTAAGCTCAACACCTTGGTCACCCAGTAGTGTTAGCGCCAGAGATATGCTGTTATCCCCTAGCAGCAGATTGTGATGTATACAATCTTTACTATACATTTTACAGACGTCATTAAAATTATGAGTTGACCAAGACAGCATTCTCAATGAGCCCGTTATACGAGGACATAAGAGTGCATGGGCATTTACAGCCTATTCTTCAGGCAGAACAGTTAAGGAGGCCAGCGGTGCCTTCTCCATGACCACCAGCAGTATGACGATGGAGGTGATGGCGGTGACACGGGCTTTCATGCGGCTGTGATCACAGGACTATTCCCGCGTGTGTGCGCTCAGTGATTCTTTGAGTATGATCCGGCGGGTCGAGGCAGGCTGGTTACGCAGACAGTGGCTTGAGTCATTGCAAAATTCTCCTGTGGGTGCAGTAACTTTCGTATTCGTCCCAGGGCATGCAGGCATTGTTGGTAATGAGAGAGCTGATAGACAGGCAGGCACTGCATTAATTGAAGTCCATGGATCACGCAGACATTGTCATTGTCCTTAGAGAGATAGGACGCTCTGAGGATTTTTGAAGCAACGTGTCCACATCACTTCTAAGAATATGCGAATTGGGAGTAAAGATCAGCACAGCCAAGCATGAGAAGCACACTGGACGCACACAAAGTCTTGTTAACCAACATAGGACTGGTACTATTAACCGCACGACACTGACGAATATGTTGAGAGGGAAATCTGAGCGCCTATGGATGTGTCCGGAGTGCTGTGAAGATAATCTATTTCATAACTCATAACTCTCAATGATATGTCAAGGCATGATAGCCATGCTTTTTTTTTTAGCTAGCTTAGGATTAATTAAAACTTGTGCAGAAGGATATAAGTCTATCTTTACAGTAAAGCTTCATTTATTTCACTAATTTCTTTTTATCCTGTTCTTATGAAAATTTGACGGAGTAGACATATTTTTTTACATCTGTTAAAAAAAGGTACACATACAGTGTGATAATTACAATACGCAATGATTTTTTAAAAAGTTCAAAATTCATTCTCAGTTGAACTATACTGACAAAAGACACAATTTAACCCTGTGGCCCCTAGAAGCCACAAAAATGACACTTTTGTTTGGGTCCAATTCCCCAAGAAAGTCACTTTTTCAACTTGATTATAGTGACCTATTCAAGAGATGTCTAGCTAATAGGGCTGTTATCGCTTGTGCACATGATCAGAAGGGCCACAGATGATATTTCCTAAAAAAAAATAGCATTTAAAAGAGTTTTCCTGTAAAAAATAAAATGGCTTTATTAATACAACTATGACATCATAATTTTCTCATCGGTAACAGTGTTAACCAGCGACCCGATTACAGGGTTATAAACTCACAGAGATGTCACTCAGTTAATTCTCAGCTGTATTCATATTTACTGGTGACTCCCCATATTTTTGTATGGCATTTAATATTTTGGTCAATAACTGGAATTGTGATTTTGTTTCATGACTTGTATGCTTTTCTTCAAGGTTTTTTATTCCTGGAAATCCTTAATTTCAGGTCACTGGCATTGGTCTTTTCCCCTAGGTCACAGGGGAGATAGGGTTAAGTACTGTTGTATTAAAATTGTGGTTCTTTTGAAAAATTTGACCCATATTAGTTTATGAAAACATGCAAGCACAAATTTTCAATATAAAGTAAATAAGAATATGAGACTAATTACAGATACAAACACAATCAATGTGATTGCCAAACAAACTTAGTGATTTTTGCAGTGATCTAATAAAGAATATTCATTTGCATAAATACAGTTCTATTCACATTATAATGAAGAACTTTCAACAAACTTTCAGAATGAAACATAAGAAATAATGTCATTTATCTTATATAGAACTGCCTATATTAACATGCCACATGGAAGACATAATCAGGCCGGCACTTAAAAATCAGGCTGTCTTGCACGTCATGTCATGTAGCTGTCAGAGATTTTGAGATTTTTTTTTTTATAGACAATCATTAGAATATTTTATTTCTCTCAGAGAGAGCGAGAGAGAGAGGATAATTTTGAATGTAAAAACTAGGGTAATAATTAAATACTAAATCACAAAGATCATCCAAATACACACTAGCTGAAATTAATATCACAAATAAATAAAAAAAAATAAGGTAATCAAAACAAGAAGCAGAACTAGTCAACTTCACAATTCGACAATCACTAATGACAAAATAAACTGCTGAAATCAATCACAGAAATAGTCTATACAGTCTGACTTTTACCAATAAAAGCAGCTAAATGATCTGCAGTATCATTATAAAACAACAGCAGTTTACTATGAACTTCACAGACACAGAAAGGACACAGGCCAGCATTCTCAGACATACACCCTAGAACAATCTGATCCCCATGTTCCAGGGCCCCACTGTGTGGAAAAAAGATTAGATCCACTGTTCCCCAACAAGCATTTAGAAGAGTCGACTAATTAGGGATGTTTTCTTCAAAGCTGGAGTGCATCTGCCTGAAAGGAGAGGAACAGTTGGAACTGGTAACAAACTCAGGCCCAGCTCGGCCCATCTACACACTAGATCATCTTTCATTGATACTTGCTCAGGCAGTTCAACTTTTCTCAAAGTTACAGGGGTTTCCCAGTCTACTGCTGTAGACTGCACTCGCTTGTGGGACCTAGATTTAGTGTGTGGGGGGGGGGGGGACTTGGATTTAGGGCCAGTTGTACATGTTATGTGGTTATTAAAGGCGCTCACATCCTGTTATATAGGGTACGTGTGGTCGCTGGTAGGAGGGTCGACCAAGCTGACGTCCCTGCCACTTACACTTGGACGTCTCACAGGTTAAGGCGGAGACTGAATGTCCAATCACAGTGTCCTGACCGGACTATGTCAATCATAAGTGTGTAGATGGGCATGAGTTCGTTACGTGTACCAAACAGTTTGCATACAAGTAAGTCAGATCTATAAAATGAATGTGCATGCAAAAGTCAGGTTCTGGAACAAAATCACAGTCCAGAAGTGGATGAACAACCAAAATTTTTTGCTGGAGTTTACAGCTGGTAAATGCAAAGAATTGAGAGTTTGAAATATCTAAGAAAGTAGAAAACTTAATCCAAATCTATATAAATAGTACTTCAGACAGACCACAAATGAGGAATAAACTACGAGCTGTGTATGACATATAATGGCCCAATAGAACATTAATGACGATAGATAATACTTCATGACAAGTGTATAATCTGCTGGATGTAGTAAACATTAAAAGCAACAATATGGCTTAGAAATGAACATTTTAAAAGGCTCATGACAACTTTCACTAAAAAAGAAACAAAGACCACAAGTTGGCATTCATACAAATATTGACAGATCGCGGCAAGTATAAGTCGATATCTTCCCAGCTCAGTGACAGAAAATGGCACATTTGATAGGGAAATCATAGAAAAAAAGAAAGAAAAAAAAGCTATTTAACAGCATAAAATAAATGTCTTTCTCCCAAAATCACAGAAACTGAACTTCAGAGGCATAAAATGTGCATTCAACACTACAGAAACAGAAACAGACCCTGACTAAAACAAAGCAAAAGACTTTTGAGATGTAATTTTTCATCGATAGGCAAGTTTTTTCATGAATTAAAACAGTTACATTCTAGAACAACATAAAATAAAAAGAATGTTACTGAATGAAATAATCATTAGACATTACTACATTAGCAGTAGTAATTTTCAAACAAACAATATTCTGGTCAAAGCCTAGAGTTATGATTGGTATTTAAAGTGTCAACTGTATTTAAAATAATGAATATCCAACAATTAAAATCCAATAAAACTAAAGTCGAGAGGATCAACATCACTGCCACTTCACCACACTGAGTTGTCTCCTACATGGCTCATTCTCTCTCCACAGAATGTCCAGCTGCCTGTCAAGAACACTGCACAAAGCACAAACTCTGTAGTTCCCGTGATGATCCCCAGGTTTTCCGTAAAAATTGCACTTTTGAAATGAATGATGCAGCTGTGAAACAAACCCACAACCTTCAGAGTATGAGGCAAATGGACTGACCACTTTGCCATGGAGAACTTCTATCAATGTTGAACATATTTATGGAGACTAGCAAATAAAGAATGCATAACTGAACACATTCAGGGTTTAAGACCAAAAGGACAACCATGAGGAAGGTGGAGAGCCAGTGTGACTAGATCTAAGACTAAATATCATGAATTTTAATTACTGTCGACAGAACAAATGGAACAGATAATGTGTGCAGTTAAGAAAGAGCTGACCACGATACAAAATATCTGAATAAGAAGAGCAGCATATAGCATTAGATCTGATACAGTTTTGAAATTAAAGAAAAACACATTAGAAGGTCTCATAAATAATTATACAATAGTAAACTTTACTAGAAAGGATACATAAACAACAGTATCTTGCAATGATAAATTTATCAATAATAGCATTGAACAAACATTGAAAAAAAAAAAAGATGATAAAAACAGCTTTGAAATCACTAATAAGGAAAATAATGATAAAGGTAGTGATTTGAAAAACAAAACCTATGCACAATGTGTATCAGGTTTTATAGGGTAGAGCACCCTTTAGCAAGATGAATGATTACACAAATTGAGTAAATACACAGACAAAATCTGTTTTTGAATTTAAAGAAAACGAAAATAATGTCTACAGATAAAACTGGCTGTCACCCAAAAATAACAATAAATGGTGAATAAATGGTGAAGAAATTGAAAATGTAACAAACTTTGAATATCTAGGCTCTATAATAAAAAGCAATGGAGACTGTTTGACAGAAATTAAAAAGGAGGATGGCTATAACAATGCAAAGATTAAACAGCCTAAAAAGTCTATGGTCAAGCACTAGCAAGGAGATTAAAATTTGAATTTTGAGAGCATGCATCTTCCCTGTAGCTACATACGGATGTGAGTCGTGGACTATCTCTCAGTCCTTAAGAAAGAGAATAGGGGCTTTTGAGCTGAAATCCTACAGAAAAATTATCAGAATATCTTGGACGACAAAGAGGAGAAATACTGACATCTTGAAAGATCTGAACATCAAGGAAGATTGGCTAATAAACAGCATCCTGTCTCGGAAGCTGAAATATTTTGGTGATATCAAGCACCACGACGGATTGGAACAAATTATAGCAGAAGGCATGGGGAGGGGAAGGAGGGGCAGGGGCCGACCAACACGAAGATGGGCACAGGATATAAGTGACTCCTTGAGTATGCAAGTGCATGAGGTGGGAGAGCTGGCGAGAGACTGAGTTTCAGGCAGACCGTGATGAGAGCGACGTTCTGCAAAGGACCTGCTACATGATGATGACACAGACCAAAAAATAATATTCCCTTGTGTATTCATATATAAATAAGAAAATTCAGTAGCCTGACATTTGATAAATTACTCAATGAAATTTCAGCGAGCAGGCATATTGGGGTGTGTAGCACACTTGCTTACCAACCATGTGGTAATATATTTGGATCCTCTTTAATGCTGGGATATTCTTAATTCTATGCGCTCCCAGTCAGATCCTGTCTAAAACTGGTGCCTAGAAATTTCTTGGAAACAAAAGGGCAAGATATAGATATAATCAACAATCAAGATTGTTTGGTTGGATAAGAAATGTAAGGTAGCACAGTATGCCAAAAATAAAAATAAAGAATTTCATTTTATTTCCCTTACTTGTGTGTAAAGAGCTATGTTAACACTACATAACTGCGAGCTGATGGCACAGTTGTCTCAATTCAGTTTTTAGCTTCCTCATTTGTGTTCCAGAGCCCCATTTTGAGGGAAAAAGGGTAGAAGAAAACAGAAGAAAAGTCCCCAAAAGAATTTTTATGACATTACAAATATGGTTGAGAGTTGCCCCAAGCTCACAAAATAAGTACTAGAACAGAGCATAAAACTTCTGATTTGAAAAAAAAGTTGCTAAAAATGGCACCAACAGTACAAGCGAGAAAAAAGTATATAAATTAGAAGGTACAGACCTTGCAATTATTCGACTTACCCAGATTTTTATCGTGAAATATTTCACAATTTGTTTGTGGCTCACAATTTAGTGTTATTTTTTTTAAGTAAATGTCACCCTGGAAGCATCGTATCTGATAATTTTCTTTGAAAGTGACACAGGACAACTCAGGCCAAAAAGGAAACTAGGTAAAGTGTTAGGAATCAAATACGGCTGATGTGATGCTGACTACATCACCAATCGAGAGCCAATTGTCTAGTATAATATGCCTGATACGCCACTGGCATAGAAATTGTCCTTTTTTGGTGTGTGTTTAAATAACCTTTGAAATAATACTTAAAGCTGGCAATTTATACTGAAGATATGTTTCATTTTCTATCCTAGGAACATTTGAAAAAAAAAATTATCTCAAATTAATGTGATTCTCTCATTATAATCTTTGTAGAGATAATAAATTCGTACCAGCTTCCGTTGGCCAGGACATTTCAAGGTGACCCAGAATGACCTTAATGGTGTGGTAGTGGCCCCTGGAACAAGGTCACACAATACTGCAGGAGTGACCAGAAAAGATAAAATCAGTGATAAGGTCCGGCAAAAAGGTACCACAAAACCGAATCCAAATTACATACAAAGACAGTAGACAAAATCGTTTGCCCACTTAGAGAGAGAGATGGCCTCAGCACAAAACCAATTCTAAATTACATGAAAACAAAAAAGGCTGCCAACTTAGAAAGAGAATACCTTGTGATGCCATACCAAACAAAGACTATCAAAGAAGGAGAGGGATGAAGAGAAGGAAGTAGACCAAGAACAAGATGGAGAAATGCAATTTTTAACTCCTTACAGCAGCTCTATTTTCATTTTTAAAATTTCTCTAAACTCTCTTTTTATTCCCAGTCTTCCAGAACCTCTATTACAAATGTTCAAGGAAAATGTAAATGCAAGATTTGCAGTTTGATTCAATAGAATCTATAACTTGTTTTGAGATTTGTATGCACCGAGATTCTGCTCTCATAAGAATATTTTCTAAATGCATTTTAATGGTTAAAAATTAAAAAAAAATTAAAAAACAACAGGTGTATGCCAAAGCAAGTGTACCGTTTTTGTGGTAAATTTCAATACAAGCAAACTTATCAAGTCAAAATAATCTATCTGTGAAACATTAATGAAATATTTTACATTAAAAATTTTTTTTTTGTCTTACTGTTTTTGTCACACCATTCTTTATGTCTGTGTATGTCGGTATGTGTGTTTATGAGAATCTCTGTGAATCAGTTTGTCTGTGTATGTGTTTGTGTATATGTAAGCAACTTCGATTAATGAAACATTTAGCCACTTCATGGTACAGACATTCACTCAAAAAAAAAAAATCTAGCCTGTAAATCAATGACTTCAAATTTGTTGGCCTATTAGTTGTATGTCCCGTACAGCAGACATGTCAAGCTGGCAGCCCTCTGCAAGCTCACCTGTGGCCAGCACAAAAGGAAATATGCTGCAACATTTTTGATTAGATAACCCCAAATAGCTGTCCTGTGTGCCCCTCAAGACAACACAAATATGACAAATATGCTGGTTGGAGGGGGTCATTGCAAATCAACCCCACCATTTGTGGCAGTGTGTGGTTTTATTAGACAGTTTTATATTTAGTAATAACAGCGTGAAATACATGTAACTGCTCAGTGTTTCTTTCTTCAACTTTCTGACATTAAAAAAAAAAAAAAACTATCTTTACTGCCTACAGTATTTATTATTTTTGAGGAGGTGTAGGCCAAGGGGAGTTTTTGAACCTGAGGATTTAGGTCCACATGGTTAGTGCAGTCGTCATGAAATGTACAGGTTATGATGTTTATTTCTGCTCTCCACAGACTTTTTCTAATCAAAGAGAGCCCAGCATGTTTACACATGTGTTTACCCCCCCCCCCCCCCCCTTCCAAAGGTGCCTCCAGAACCCCCACATGGAATCTGTTTCACTGACTTATGAGAAGTAAAGATATGGTAAGGAAGAGTGACATTTGCATTTTATGTGTACTAATAACAATGCATGGTCACATCTGTGTGTGTGTGTATATGCAGTGTTTATCTGTATGTGTGTTTATTTGCAAATATGCATGTGTGTATTAGTTTATTTATTTTGAAAAAAACTACCAATTTAATGTTGATCAGCATTCAAAACTTTTGGCTACCTGCTCATCATTGACTGACATAAATCTCTAAAAGAAGTTACACTTTCATCAATGAATAAAATATGAAGATGAACTGGATGGAATTCAAACATTCCTAGATGAAATCTATGACCCTATTGTGAAATGTCTATACAACACCTAAATGCTTGTGATTAATGACAACAAATGACCAAGACTAAAACACATATACTGATTATTTAAAAAGTATGTTGTTTGCATTGCACTTAACTATATACAGCATGAAAATTAACAACAGAGTCAATTTCACTATGCTGACCTCTCTTTTGTTCATGTTACATTTGTTAAAAAATAAATAACAGCTTTTTTATATAAATATATCCTTATTTATAACACTGCTTCCAACATGATTACATCATACGCACTAAATTAGCTGCAGCTTTCATACGTCTGCTAGTCTAGATTGCTTAAGAATAAAAAGTCAGAACACTCTCCTGGTTACCACGGACCAATAAAATCGGTGGCATGTCTCGAGTAAGGGTGTCAATCCAACACATGTACAACCCAGCAGCACAGGTACCTTTGCGAGGCATTGGCAGTGTCCTAGAGAAATGTAAAAACAAATTAATACTTGGGTTACGGCCAGATGGAAATGAGAATGGAAGAACAGACAGCATTCATGTCACATGACATCAAGGTGTTTACAAGGTACTAAGATGGGAGCGTCTACACTCATGAGTTTTCCATTATTGTCTGTAATCAATTGTGTGTATACAAGCAATGGTATCATACCATATAATACATTACAATATTTTGCGTGTGTGTGTGTGCATGTGCGTATGTGCATGCATGTGTACGTGCATGTCTGTGAGTGTGTGTGTGTGAGTGTGTGAGGGGAGCTACTATAGGACCCCACCTTACCATTTTTTTTACATTTTTCCATCTCAACAGCAACATATGCATTGATTCTATCTATTTTACAGCACATAAACAATCCTTTTATAATATTTGTGGTCAAAAGTCTAGATATTCGGCTACAAAATAGTTTTTTTTTTTTTATTTAGCAAACTCCAAATTTAAGATTTTCAACAAAGTATGATTTCCATAAATACTTTTCACTGTTCTCAGTTTTTTTAAAATATTATTTTACAAGCACATATGTACAAGAGTATCTCAAGTACAAGAGTTCTGAACTTACATGACAATAAGTGAAGCATCCAGCGACCTTTCTAGGAGCAGTTCTCTTAACCTTATGTGCCTCTGGGTCTGGGGGGAAAAAACAACTACATAGAATCTGTGCAATACTCACATGCTTGTATGTGATGATGTTGTTGCTTGTACACAGTTACTTACAAGTCCATGACGTAAATATATTCTGGTGGCTATGAACTAGGTTACATATCAAATACAGCAAGTGAATACACCAAGTATTATTCATTTTAGAGATCATCCTTATCGCACACTGGACATTACTATATATGCTCCGATTTCCTTCTGAGGATGTCTCCAAGTGTTTTTAGGCTAACAACTCCCCTTCTGTTCTGGCTTTTATAATGACGGGTGGCTCCAGCATGGTTTTCCTGTCTCCATGCTCCCATTGGTACACCCAGGGTATCCAGTGTATACTTTAAAAAAATCATTTTCCATGAAACTGAAAGCCTCACAGCGTTTGCTCTCTCGTATGGCATTGATGATGTCTCTCCTGTCTACAGATGGCCCATTCATTGCCAGCCAGGACATCTGCTCTCTCACTGCCTTTCCCACTGGCATACCAGGGGGAAAAAAAGAGGTGATTTTGCAAATCGCTGTGTGCTGTATCAGATGGAGCAACTGTTTCTGTATCTACCCCACCGTGACTTCTGTAACATGCTCACTGAGTCGCTGAGCAAATATGCATTAGTGAACTCCTGAGCTGTCGGCCATTCAAGGGCCTTTGTCACAGCCATGACTTGCATTATCATGCTGGTGGTGGTAGAAGCAAAGGCTCCACTGTCTTCTTCAATGACTTTCCCTTTGATTCTTGCCATGAAAGCCCATACACTTCGCTTCTGCTGAACCACAGAACCATCTGTATATATATAACAGCATCTTCCAGTGATGTGTGTTCCTCCACCAGTACTTTCACTTCTGCATCAATTACTAGTGGCACCAAATCACGGCACTGTCTTTTCAGGGTGATAACCACAAAGTACTGCTTGCATTTATTTGGTATGAGTATCCATTCCTCTCCACGATTTATGACTTGAAGGGAAATCACACACTGAAGTACTGTCTATGCTGTCCCAACCAAGACTGGCCTTGTTTAAGTTTGTTGCCTTTATGTGTGTATGTGTAAAAAACTTAGTCATTTTGAAGTAGGCACATGCTTGTCACATTTCAAGCCTGCTGTTTATATCTGGAAGATCTAGTAGGTATCTCATTGTTCTACATGATGTGTCTTTGGTGCATCCAGGTATGATGCGCATTGCTTCATTTTGTACCTTTTCCAGTCTATCGATTTGTATTTTGCTGAGGTTGAGGATTGCCAGTGCATATTCTATGTCAGAGGATCAAAAGCTGATAGAGAATGACTAGCAGATTTTGCTGACCACACAAGGCAGCCATAACTCTTATTTTAGCCAAACAGTTTCTGGCCTTGTTGGACATAGTATCTACTTAGAATCTGCAGCTAAGGCTCTGATCAAAATTTACTCCCAAGTATTTTAAAAAGTACAGTTCTGGCTATCTCTTCACTATATGCACAGTCTCTTCACCATGTGCACTGAGGGCATTATTGTGTGTACTATTTGGTTGTTCAAAGAACCAAGTTGCAGTCACTTTTGCAGAGTTAAATCTGTACTTTAAGTATCTAGCCTATCTGACTCAGTTTGTGACTGGAATCACTGGCATAAGCGGTTGAGCAATTATGGGCTAAGCTCATTTGCTGTCTTGCCAGAATCATAACGACTAACTAACTAACTAAGAGTTAAATCTGTGCTCCGGAGTTCTGACACCAATCTGCTATGCGCCCCAGTTCCATCATCTCTGTGACTGGTCTTTTTTTGCCAGTTAGTGACTCCAATTGTTTGTAGGTATGTTTGTAGGTCTGCTTGGATATCACTCTCTACCATCTTCCAGAGAATATCAACTTCATTGCACTGGGTTTGATCCTATACAGCTTGACCTCTCTCCACAGAACAGCTAGCCACCTGTCAAGAGCATCACACAAAGCATGAACTCTATAGCTCCAGCAACAATCCCTAGAGATCTCTGTAAAATTTCAATCATGAACTGAATTGTGCATCCGTGAAATTAACCTACGACCTTTAGAGCCTGAAGCAGGTGGCATGACTACTTTCCCACACAGACCTCCATCTTCCAAGATGAAGAAGAAGAATTATAAATAGCAATATAGCGCCATAAAGTGGACATCAACAATTTTTTTAAAGCTTACTGAAGGAGTATTATCTGCAAATAAACAGAAACAACAAACTATGCAAACTGTTTCAGAAACACTGGTCAAGGGCCACTAACCTTCTCTTTCAGAAGCTCCAATTCATCATCTGTAGTTTTCCATGGATACTGTTCCTTTGTTTCCCCTTTTTGTGTATCAAGTCTCCAGGGTGCCAGATAGGAGTTGAAAATCTTTACGCTAATTGAAGATGAATGTTAGGAGATTATGTACACAGCTTTTATCATCATGATCTGCTTTACGTTTTATCAATTGTTATACTCAAATTTGGTATGATTTACTTCTGTAAAGTCATTTATACTCTACCCAATGTGCTAAGGGGAAGAAGGAAAAAGGAAAACATGGAAGTAGGGGGAGATAAGGCTAAAGAAAATTGTGGTAAGCACAAATAAGTTGTAGTTCCTCGCTGAACATCAAAAACAGGAAAGGTACAGAAAAGACAAGGGTTCTTCTGCACAGGGACCATGAAATGAAATGTTCAAAGCCTAGACAAGGGATATCTGTATGATGAGTTACATAACAACAACCTAACTACAAGACTAATTAACACCTTGAAATACCACGTGGCTATCGAACTACCAAAATCTATCTTGAATCAAGCAAATGAATATAAGCTTCGCATTTAACATATGTTTATTTCACTGAACACAGAATGAAAGCCTACTTCACAGATAACATTACATTAACAACCATCAACTAGCCAAGCACTTCACTAATAAAATGAAATATCTCCGAGCGATGATACCCACTGATATATCTCTCTACACAGTTTAACTACTAAAGACAAATTCAGATTTAACTATGGAACCATACTACCGCCATGAAGTCAACCAGTCTACCATCACTCAGCCGGCCTGGTCTGACACACCTGCTTTGCGTTGAGAATACGTGCAGACAGACAACAGCAGACAGGGTGACTGACCATACCAAATCGGCCACAGAGCAACAGCGAAACAGACAACTAGGCAAGGTCTTTTATTAATTTATGGTGGCCAGGTTTCTTTGCATGTGCAATCAAACTAAATCAAACTAAAATCAAGTTAAATTCGTCGTAGCCCGGCTACACCAAGAAAAATATGCTAATAACTGTATATAACAGAATTCATCTGTTTCTGTTCCTCTGCATTCTCTTATCTGTTGAGTTGCAGCTTACAGCTAAGCTGCAATATCTGCACATTTCAGCCCAACACATCCAATTTCAGCAAACCCTTAATTGCTCATCTTTTTATGTCATGCTTGTTGACAGGCGCCGTGTTTACCCCCCCCCCCCCCCCCACCTCCCCCTCTTTTCCCCTTCCAAATGTGCCTCCAGAACCCCCACATGGAATCTGTTTCACTGACTTATGAGAAGTAAAGATATGGTAAGGAATGAGTGACATCTGCATTTTATGTGTACTAATAACAATGCATGGTCACATCTGTGTGTATGTGCATATGCGGTGTTTGTCTGTCTGTATGTGTGTTTATCTGCAAATATGCATGTGTATTAGTTTATTTATTTATTTATTATGAAAATAAAAAACAATTTAATGTTGATCAGCAACCAGCTATAAAATGACACTGGTTAAAATTACAGTATTGCAATATCAATGTTAGTTATATTGATGTTATACATTTTTTATCAGAATATACATTTTCTATGCGGAAACTGAAGCAATAAATGCCATTACTCACCTTTCCTCAGTTGGTTTTTTGTTGACCTCAGGTAGTACAGTCATATCTTTACAGTCAATTCTGAACTTGGCTAATAGGGTTGCTAATCTAAATATTATGAAAAATGTATATATATATATTATAAAAACAACAACATATATGTATATATAGCAAACAGCTTGCTTGTGTAGAGTTTACAATTTGCAATGAAATATCATTTACTTCATAAATCATTTAGAAAAGACAAAACTAATATTTAATAATGTGACAATCTTAAATTCTGTCAGTTATCATACTTTGCTTACAGTACTTAAAAGTAATCCTATAGGCCTTAAAACAGTGGTTTCCAACCTTTTTTCAGGTCACACCATCTTGACTCCCATGCCAGCTTGAGTATACAGCAAGACCCCCATGCCCTCCTTGAGTATACAACAAGACCCCCATGCCCCCCTTGAGTATACAGCAAGACCCCCATGCCAGCTTGAGTATACAGCAAGACCCCCATGCCACCTTGAGTATACAGCAAGAATCCCATGCCACCTTGAGTATACAGCAAGACCCCCATGCCCTCCTTGAGTATACAGCAAGACCCCCATGCCCTCCTTGAGTATACAGCAAGACCCCCATGCCACCTTGAGTATACAGCAAGACCCCCATGCCACCTTGAGTATACAGCAAGACCCCCATGCCAGCTTGAGTATACAGCAAGACTCCCATGCCAGCTTGAGTATACAGCAAGACCCCCATGCCAGCTTGAGTATACAGCAAGACCCCCATGCCCTCCTTGAGTATACAGCAAGACCCCCATGCCCTCCTTGAATATGTGGCAGATGCCCCTCCCCCCCCATAACAAAATGTGATTAAAAAGAGGAGGACAGTAGCTTCCGCAAAATGGGAAACAGACAGTATGGACTTACATTTTTTTGTGAAAATGTGTTCTCAATCTATAATTAAATTAATTCGATTTTAAAATCTAGATATTCAAACTGCATATGAAAAAAATTCTTTGGCTTTTTTATAAATAATGTTAAAAATATTTTTTTATAAATAAATGGAAAAAAATTATCATCATTATAAAGTGCCTTGCCAGCTGGTGTAGGTGTTCATGCGTCACCATAGAGCTCGGTGGATGATGTTGTCAGTTTCATTTCTGTGACCTTTACTTCCCAGGAGATTTACTAGTACAAATTTGAGGCTAGGTTGACACCAGCATCCATGTCAATGAAAATAAAAATCCTTGCTCTCAAGAGGATAAAAACAGATAAGCACCAAGCTGACAGGCAAACATGTTTTAAACATTAGTGTTATCATGGCTGCCTTTAAAAAATGGACTAAGTTTGAGTAAATCAGAAAGTAATCATGGAAAGATTACTGTTCTGAAACCAACTAATGTTAGGATTATGAAAAATAACTGGGATTAGGAATATAAAATTATATTATGATTATAATTATTATAATTATGATTATGATTATTATTTTAATCTTAATTTCCAATCCTAATGCAACTCTCATTTTCCTAATTTTAATTAGTTCACAACATTAATCTTGCCACTTGCTGCAGGACCTGCCTTATCTTACAGATGTAGAAAATGTGACAAAAAAGGTCATTCCCGCATCAGACTATTTATCATAAGCGGTGCTGTCAGGTAATTTCAAAATCCCAATCTTAGTTTCATAATTTTTGTAATAGTTTCATAATCCTTATCTTAAAACTAACTGAAATAAAGATTATGAAACTAACTGTCTCTGTTCGTATCCCAGATCTCCACTTTTTGTTCCAGCAGCAAATACCCTCAGCCTGCAACCTCTCCAATGGGCTCTAGTGGTGAGGATGTAGGGCAGCAGTAACGTTAGGCCTGAGACGGAATAGAAAACATTTGCTTATAAGTCTATTCATTAATATAGGTTCATATTTGTTCATTGTTTTTTAGGACACATTTGATATACATTGCAAGAACAAAAATATGCATCAAGGGTATTATTTTCATATTGCAAAATAGTAATAATAAGAATACATTTTAAATATACCCATAGCTAGAAAAATTAACACTTAAATGTATTTAATATTAAAAAGCCAAATGTATTTAGATTAAACATTGAGTATCAGAAAAAAAAAAAGATAAAAACTGAATTTATCCCAATTATAACCCAGTAGTGTCTTTTAGTAAAATAGAAGAAAGCTGAACATGAGGTATATGAAGAACAACATGGAATGATAAGATTAAGAGAAACTCTACAACAGCACAATGTGTCTGTGGTTGAGGCAGCCAGAGAATAAAGAAGCAGAACCTTATAGCTCCCTCGACACCTGAAACAATAAAAAAGGAAGTGAAGAAGAAGTGTTCAACAGGATTCCTGTGATTAAATTACTGCTACTAAAGACATCCGGACATATCTAACTACATATTAGACATACATTATCACTCAGATAGAATTATTACTTTGAAAATTAAAAGGGGAGAACAAGCTGAAACATATATACAGATATATGCACCATGCAATGATAATTATACAGAAGAGCAGAAAGATGAATTCTTTGACGATCTGTCTGATGAGATAAAGAAAGTTGAGGGAAGCAGCATACTATATGTAATGGGTGACTTCAACGGGAGGGTAGGAAATAACAGAAGAGAATATGAACAGTTTTTAGGTCCATATGCAGCTAAGAACAGTGCTAGAAATGGAAATGGTCAAAGAATATTGGATCTATGCAGCCAGCACAATCTTTTTATTACGAACACGTTCTTTGACCATAGAGATTCACAACTTTACACTTGGTACAAATGGAATGATGTCTCCATCAAGAGCCAGATTGACTTTATACTTACCAGAGTTCAAGGAAGAAGGAGAATTCTTGATTCAAGAGCAATCCCTAATGGTCTATGTGACACTGACCATAAAATAGTTGTGTTAACAGCAAAACATCTTACATTAAAGAAACACAGAAAGAAATTAAACAAAAACAAGGATCTCATCAAGATAGCAAATCTTAAACAGGAAGGAGTAAAAGAACAGTTACAACAGAAAGCAGAGACAGCATTCAAACAACTTCCACATGTAGTTGGCAATATTGAGGAAGAATGGAGTATATATAAAAACACAATGCTTAGTTTTGCAGAAGAATTATGTGGAAAACGGAAGAGTGGAAACAGACGGGGAAATAACAAATATTCACCTTGGTGGTGCGAAGAAGTAAAAGAAGCAATTAAAAAGAAAAAAGACTTATATAAACAGTGGATAAAATCAAAGAAAGAAGAAGATTATATAAACTATAGACTGGAAAGGAGAGAAACCAACAGGAGTGTCAAGAAAGCAAAACAAGCATCCTGGGAACGTTTCGGTGAGTCACTAGCAGAAAATGAGAAAACAGCCAGCAGAAAATTTTTCAAAGTAGTTAAAAATATGCGGAAAAGAGATGAGAGCTACAACCCCACTGAAATAATAAATGATAAGACAGGAAGGCCATTGATAGATCCACCTGAGATAGCAGAAAGATGGAGGGAATACTTCAATGAGCTCTTTAATCCTCTAGGAGATCATCAGGAAAGAACAACTGAAGAGCACAGAGCAACAGTGTTAGAACCACACATACTAATGGATGAAATAGAAAAAGTCATTAAACAGTCTCCCAAATATAAAGCACCAGGAGCTGATAGATTACCAACAGAAATAATTCAAGCAGCAGGTGAAAGCAGCATCAGATGGCTTCACAGAATATTCAATGCAGCATGGGTACAACAAACGGCCCCTATTGATTGGCAACATGCAATAGTTATTCCATTGTGGAAGAACAAAGGAAGCAAACGAGAATGCGGTCAATATCGAGGCATCTCTCTTTTAAGCCATGTTGGCAAAATGTATGCCAAGATAATAGAAACAAGACTGAGACCAGTGAAAGAACCACAGCTGGCAGAAGAACAGATAGGATTTAGGAGAAATAGAAGCTGCACAGATGCAATCTTCACACTTAAACAGTTAATAGAAAAGAACATTGAATACAATAAGAACTTATTTGTGGCATTCGTAGACCAGGAGAAGGCATTTGACAGAATCGACAGACAATTATTATGGAAAATAATGGCAAAATATGGAGTAAGCGAACACCTCATCGAAGTGTGCAAAAGTTTATACAGGGATTGTAGAAGTGTAGTGAGAATAAATCAGGGAACATCTCATCCTTTCACAGTGACATCTGGAGTAAGACAGGGGTGTGTCTTATCACCACTGCTGTTTATCACCTACATCGACAGTATATGCAATGATGCCAAGCCAATGAATGAAGATCTTAGTAAGATCAACGAATTACTCTTTGCAGATGACCAGGCCTTGATAGCAGATAAAGCCATGAAATTGCAACAACATCTAACATCCATGAATGAAGAATGTAAAACAAATAATATGAGAATCAACACTGAAAAGGCAGAAGTAATGTCAATAGGAAAAAAGAAGACAGATCTAAACATAGCAATAGAATACAAAGGCATTAAACAGGCATCTGAGTTTAAATATCTGGGAACTACATTTACCGAAGATGGGAAATTGGATAAAGAAATTGACATTAGATGCAGTAAAGCAAACCAAGTATTGGGACAGCTAGCCCCCCTCTCTTACAGCATAAGACAATCCCAATCAGCACAAAGAGACATATTTTTCAAAGGATATTTATTCCAACTCTGTGCTACCAGTGCCAGACATGGTCACTCACAACAAACCATAAAAGAAAATTAGTAACCACGGAAATGAGATGTCTGAGAAGGGCTGTAGGAGTGACCATAAGAGATAAGATCAGGAATGAGATCATAAGAGAACAAGTCGGCACAGAATCCAATTCTGGATTACATACAAAGACAGCAAGTGAAATGGTTTGCCCACTTAGAGAGAATGCCTTGTGACACCATACCATACAAAGCATACATGGAAAGAGAAGAAGGACGTAGAGCACGGGGTAGACCAAGAACAAGATGGAAGGATAACATCAGAGAAACTCTACAACAGCACGATGCGCCTATGGTCGAGGCAGCCAGAAGAGCTAGAAACAGAACCTTATATCTCCCTTGACACCCACAGCGGTAAAAGAGGAAGTGAAGAAGAAGAAGAAGAAGACTAAAGACATCATTTACTCATGATTTGGTAGTAGAATAAAAAACTCCACAAGCCCTATGTGCTTTATGGTCATTGCATCAGTTTGGATCCACCAGCTCTAAAATCTCATTTCAGTTTGTTCCAAGTCTGTACTGGATGCCTCATGCCTTCTTGGAAATACACCCTTATTATGGCCCCAATTCTTCGAATTGGCAATGTTATGAACGACAAATTAATATTTTTGCAGCGATTATTGTCAATGTCCTTACCTCCATCATCAAACAGCCACCATACATCAATTGATCCTTTTTCCTTATACCTAAACTTGTTCATTGTCTTTAACACCTGGAATGGAGAGTGCATTTAATTTTAAAAAATCTGAAACATGGAAAGAAAAACTATCTTTATATAGATCCTTTTGGGCCATTATACATCACATACTCTTCTCTTTCATTCTGTCCTAGGCAATTGTTTCAACAGCATGAATGGAAGCAAATTCAGCATTTGTGACTTCTCTGAACAATGTTTATTTTAAGGTTTCTTCTGAATGTCTTCACCTTCTCAGTCCATTCATTTCTGTTTTAAACGCTTGTTTGATGTCCCTGTTCACTTCTCCTCAGGATGTGCTTAATATATCACCTTCTTCTTTGTCTTCTAACTGTTTATACAGCGGTTGTCCAGGCAATGATGTATATATATATGTATATGTATATGTATATGTATATGTATATATATATATATATATATATATATATATATATATATATATATATATATATACACACACACATACATATACACACACATATATTTATATATATATATATATACACACACACACATACATATATACACACATATATTTATATATAATAGATGCATTTGTATCAAATAGAGTAATTATAAAAACCTGACACAAGGAAAATAATGTATAGAAGAGAAACAATTTAAATTTGTAACCTCGAACAAATTATATATACAAGAGACAATATAACAAATAATAATAATAATACAAAAATCACAAAAACAAATAAATGAATACAAATATGGGTAAATTATAACTGCAGTCTAAGTAAGATATGGCTAAGTATATTATTTACATCTGCAGGCAATAACAGCCTGTAAAAACATTTATGTAACAGATAACACGAAACAAACATTATTTTTGGAATTCTAAGGAGAAACTGGCACAAACATAAGTGAATACCTTAAACAGACTGCACACCTTAGGAGCTGCAGTTGATCAGTGAAAGTTTTGAGTTCAAATCAACAGACAGATTTTTATAACTGACCTAGGTTACCCGCTTAACCCATCCTAAAATGCATACCGGCAAAATGTCTTGCAAAGTAAAAGTGGCCAGGATGATTTTGTCAACATCAGCCATCAAGTGGTCTAACAAAAAAAATATAGGTCTGGCTCCATATGCTTGATGTGCCTGTGGTGTGAAAAGGGTCCCCTAATTAACTTTTTAAACCACAGCCTTATGGGTAGGGTATCTACTTTGTTTAAAAAGAGGAAACAGGTATGTTCAAACAAACCCTTAGATCAGCGGTTCTCAACCTGCGGGTCGCTACCATTTTTGGGGTTGAACGACCCTTTCACAAGGGTCGCCTAAGACCATTGGAAAACACACAGTTACTGAAGTTATGAAGGAAAATAATTGTTTGTGGGATGCCACAACATGAGGGAACTGTATTAAAGGGTCACGGCATTAGAAAGGTTTAGAGTCACTGCCTTAGATGAACACTGATGAGAGGATGGCCGAAAGTGTTGAACTGGATTCCATACATGATATTGAGGAGAGTGGCTGAAGCTGCTGGACTGAATGTTTAATTAAGAATCAACATCACAGCAGTCAGGACACTCCCACAAGCATTGTGCCCCCATCTCCAGCAGTAAGCGAAGAGTTCCAACAACAGTAACTGTCTGACTGTGAATCGGTCTCGCCTTTCCCTTGAGTGCCATTCTCCTGAGACCGTAATGATCTGTTTGTGCCTTCTCACTGTTCATTTGTTCCCAAAGAGCCCTCACAACATCTAGCTTGCCATACATCAATTCACCACCAAGTGGTGCAGAATTAACCAGTCTATCTGCATGCTCATTTCCCAACACACCGCAATGACCTGAAGAAAATATAAAAAGGACCTCTGAAGCGATGCTTGCCACTCTGAGCAGAGCAGACTTTCTCAACATGCTCTGTGAGTCGGATGCTGGACTAGATTCCATCCATGATATTGAAATATTTGTGCATGAATAATAAACTAAAAGCCCTATGTGACATGTAACTGCAGCACAGGATGATGATAATGATGTAAGTTATGTTTACTGTTACATCACAGGATTCCTACATACCTTTTTTTGTTTCTTTATTAAATGATCTAATACCACCCTTTTGCATTCAAGATATTTCTCACACCAATGACAGACAATTATTTTTGTGTTCAACTCACCTGAGTGTTTAGTTTACTTAACATACGGGGATTGGCATGATCATCGCCATCAATCTGACTACGTGCTTCATCATCTTCATCTTCATCAACTTCAAGCATTCCCTTGCTAGCAGAATCTTTCAGCTGAGTGCGGCCATTTTTTCCACTTTCAATGTCCTTCCCTTTCCCATCATCAACTTTGGCTACAGTAACATGTTTATCTTGTTGTATGTTTAATGTGACATGTGGACTTTCATCATCACTTTGGTCTGGGTCTGTGAACATACAAATCAAAATGAATATTAAAACTGCATAAATCATGATAAATATTAAAACTGTACAATCCTGATAAACACTGCAGCTGTAAAAAGTCATGGTAAATGTTAAAACTATACATGGTAAAAATTAAAACCATTTTTTTTCTTCTTATCATTCCCTGGCTATAAACTCCAAAGGAAAGTTCTTATTCCTAAACTTTGCTCCTGATTCAGAACTTTGGTTTTGACAGATTTGGTTTATTTATAACCAGACTGCTGGTTCTTTGTCTTTCAGGCAGGCGCACTCAGACTTTGAAGAAAACACTCCTAAATTAGCAGCCTCCTATGACATGCTTGTTAGGGAAGCAGTGGATTTATTCTTTGCTCTCTGAAATGGAGCCTTGGAACCTACATGGGGAAAATCGATCAATTCAAACCATGGAGAACACTGTACCCTATACAAATCATGATAAATAAAAAAAAAAACAGTTATACAATCAATAATAAGCATTAAGGGTAAAAGGTCTTTCTTGTGAGAAAAACAGAGCTACATGTGACTAACCTTCATCATGTCGAGTGTCAAACACTGTTGTATCAGAGTCGACATCCAGACCAAAACCTTCCTTCACACGCAGGATCCCCACACCAAATTTCAGATCAAAGGCATCACTAAATTGTGTTTATGAGAAAATACATTTTTACTGTGACTATAATGTATGGATAAAAACACAGAAAAATTGAGTATTAAATGGGAGTATATGTAATCGTACTAAAGATGATGACCTCATTTTATTTTTCTGCACAAACTACAAATCAATGGCTGTCTAAGTCTCTTTTTCTTTTGCTCTCTCTCTCTCTCACATACATACACACGCACACATGCACCCACACACACACACACACACACATATATAAATTTACATTATGCAACAGGTCCTCGGAAAAATGTCACCACCATCATGACTAAATCTCTCAGTTCCTTGACAACTGTCTCTACATGTTTAACCTATCTTTAATTTCTGTGTTTCCCTTGCTGATAGACCCTTATATCTTCTTTCAGGACCTGTGCCCTCCCACATTTTTACTTTCTGTAAATCACAGCAATATTTCGTTTACCCAGCTATTTGAGTATCCAAGAAATGATACAGTTTATGAGCTAGTTGTTTATGAGCTAGTTGTTTATGAGCTAGTTGTTTCCGATCTTGCTGTGTTACAGTTAGTTTCTTTTTTAATTTTCTTGATTCACAGACATAGTAGATATATACAAGAGAGAGAGAGAGAGAGAGAGAGAGAGAGAGAGAGAGAGAGAGAGAGAGAGAGAGAGAGAGAGAGAGAGAGAGAGAGAGAGAGAGAGAGAGAGAGAGAGAGACAGAGAGAGAGACAGACAGAGACAGAGAGTGAGACAGACAGACAGACAGACAGACAGGCAGGAGGGCAGGCAGGCAGGCAGGCAGGAAGAGAGAGAGAGAGAGAGAGAGAGAGAGAGAGAGAGAGAGAGAGAGACTTAGACAGCCTGGTCTGATCTGCGATAAAATAAAGTTTTCAGGTTGCATTTCCTCTTCCAAGGATAAGCCTAGTGTCCTCTCCAATGTGCACCTCCTGCCTAAGCCACCAGATAGTATTATATTACAAACAAATCCAACAGAATTTACCCAGAAGTATAAATCAACAAGTGAACATTAAGACTGCCTGCATAAGTCAGCTGTCTTATTTAAAGAGAAGAAGTTTATAAGAAACATGATGTGCTTATTTCAGCCTCACTACAGGCTTAAGTTTGGGGCTTAGGCGTTGCAAAGGCGCTTTGTAATGCCGGGATGCCAGGTTCGTTCCCTTTGGGGGACTATTTGTCTTTTGTTGGTTTTGACAGTGGCATGGAGAGCTGACCATTCAGAGGCAATGGCAAACTACTAAATGTAAAATGTGCCTAGAAAAACCCCAACAGCCAAAAAATGCTGGGGTTGGTTCTGCAACGTCATGTAAAGAATAGGCAACTAACTTTTATAGACTAAGGAAAATACTCTTGTAACTTACTGAATAATCCCCAGATACTGTTGTACATTATCTGGGTTGTCTGTTTGCCAGTTGGACTTGAAACCAAGGATAAGAAGATTTGGACGGAACTTGCCAATCCCAACATTCTGGATAATATAATCAGAGAAAAATTTAGAAGCAATGACGCAATTTATAATCTGCTTAAATCCTCATTAATTAGCTACATCATGATGGGCTAACTGAAGGCAATGGTTAGGGCGTATAGATAGAATGGCAGCAGAAAAAGAACTGCAATGGTTGGGGTATATCGAAAGAATTTCAAGAAACAGAGAGACAAAAACTGCACTTTTAAAAGAGTTGACTGGGAGTAACTGGTGAGGCAGACAAACAGGACAATGGAGAGATGCCACAGCAGCTACAAACAGTCACTAACCGGAAAGAGGAGGCAACGTGATGGTTTGTGTGTATGTATGTGTGTATGTGTATGTTTGTGTTTGTGTGTGTGTGTGTGATATCACAGATCTTTTAAATTTTTTCGCGGATCCAGGAAGTCTGCAGACCCACAATTGGAAACTATTGTTCTAGAGTAAAAACAATTATTAAAATAAAAGAAACAGCAGTGTATAGATTAGTTTTTCTGTAGAATTTTAAGCTATGTTATTGTTCAAATTTCTTCAGACTAAATTTACCTGCATTAGGGCCTCAGCCCCAAGCTGGAATGTAGCAGCTGTAGTAGCAGAATAGAAAGACTTGATACGACGATGACGGAAATATGCATAAGCATCATCTGATCGCAGCTTACGGAGGTGTTCATGTTGCTCTCCCTTAAAAGATCAGATGAATTTTTGAATTAAATTTCTTGATAAGGGATCTTAAAAATCCTTACATAGTAAATAAAAGTTTGCAGAATATTCTGTTTGAAACATACATTTCAAAAGCATGCAAACAGAATTGAGATTGTCAACAACAACAAAATATAAAATATAAAAAATTAATGTATCTAACTTTATGAGGACGTACAGCCACTTGTGTGGCCCTGGCCACATGAGTTCTAATATTGTTTTGTTTGCTAAGAAATGAATTTGTATGAACATGTTTTGAGAAACTAGATGGTGAGGATACAGATTTAATGTTTGATTTGTTTTTAATTTATTTTGTGTGATACAATTTGTGTGCGATTTTTCCAGACCAAATAATAAGGAAACAATCTAGAACTGTCCATACTGCAGCTGTCATTGATGAATCTGAACTAGACAGTGGCCTAATGAAGTGTGAAACCAGAGAATGTCTACAAGTATATGACTCAGGAAATGTGAATAAAACAAGTTGAACTAATGAAGATTCATATCAGTATTATTCTTCAAACCACATTTGGAAGTTGGCAGTTGATTTCAGCCAGTTTTATTTGCTGACCCATGTTTGTGGTCTAGCGTGTGTGGTTGTACTTAAGTCAACATTGTTAAATTTTCGTTGTGCTTTATTCACTCTGAAAAGTTCTGATGTGTATAATCAGCAACCTGTGGTAGTGAGTGAATTAAGTTATTTTGTTATCAGCAAGAGTGTATGTTTGAATAATTGGAGATTTTGTTCTGTGGCCAGATGTTCCACCAGCTGGTGTACACTAGTTGTGTCCAAACTGATTTAACTCTCCACTTGGGAGTGTCAGGGGTCACCATCCTACTCATCTACACTAAAAACTATGTCATTTTGTGTGTGTGTATAGTATACAGCAGGGAATTTGTCTCTGTGCTACATCACAAGCCATCCAAATTGTACTGTGAATGTTAATAGATGCCAATGTTGTCTTTGAGTGATCCATGTTGTTTGATCAAATCTTTTTCTTCTTTGTTCACCTGCTATCTATAAACTCCCATGGAAAGTCCTGGTTGTTCATCCATTTAGACTTTGGATTTGTGCCAGTGCTTAGTTTTGCGGGTACATCTGTTTCACTGGCTTATTTGTGTGTAGTTGGTTGTTCCATGTCGCTCGGGCAGAAGCACTCCCACTTCAAAAGAAGTCCCAAATTAGTTGACTCCTACGTCATGCTTGTTGGGGAGGCAGTAGGTCTACTCTTGTTTTCTCACAATGGGGCTCCAGAACCCACATGGGGGGGGGGGGGGGTTGATTGAATGACTATGTATGTTCTATTGAACATCATCATCCTACATACTGTCGTATGTGATTCTTGATAATAAACCTTTGTAATGGCCATCTGTGTTAGCATTTGTGCAGACTCTCATTTCTGCTGTCATCAGTTGCTGCTCTTTGCAAACCTAGGAGCCTTATTCAGTTTGTAAAATCTCTGCCCCAAAAGACTCATTTGTGTAAGGACATCAGTAAAGAAACATATTTGTGCCATCTTCACAATAAAAGTTTGTACAGTGCACCAACTGGGAATACTATGTGGCGAGGTCCCAATCTTTTTCACAGTGTGACTCTCATACCAGTGCCTGAAAGTCATGAGAACCATCTGCCATGGAAATCAAACCCTAGTACTTTAAGGGCTGAGGTATTGTAAAAATGCCATTCAGTAAACTCTAAGCCACATATGTTTAAATAGGTGTATGGTTCTACTTTCTGAAACAACTTTCAGAGTGTGTACATAATTGTAACTCTTTGAGACCAAGAGGGTTTAGCATCAGAGGATGAAGGGGTGGTCAAGAGAACTGAAATATCGGCGCATCTTGCATTTACTGGGCTTCTATGTAGAAAGCTATGAACGTATGATGCAACCCTTGGGACTGAAAGAGTTAAATGACTGAAGAAACTATACTTACAATAATAACATTGCCACAGACCATGAGACCCATCTTCTTGGTGAGAGGAGAGCAGAAATCTACCAGGGCAGGTCGTGTGTCAGGTTCCCCAGATAACACCAGCACCTGGGGCCTTCAAAAGAAAACATGCAGGTCAATGTAACATAAAGATAAAAACAGCATTTTGTTTATATATTTTGGTACAAGCCCTAAGAGAGTCTGTGAACAATGTAGACAAAACAACAGATCATCGTTGTCTAGAAAGATTTAAGCAAGTGGGAGAGACCAGAGGATCTTGCAGACACTGAACATTCAGAGGAAAGGCAATATGGAAATATAATCACATTACAGCTGGTACTTTCAGTATTAGAACTCTGCAATGGCTGCTGAAAATGGGGATTGAACATTTATGGAAATGTCCTGCATGCTATCAGTTAGTTCTCAAGTTTTAGTAGTTTATTATTGTATTATAAACACTGTGTCCTGTAATTTTTGTTACCTTCTCACCAATTCATGTTCACGAATTGCATTAAACATGCCTTTGCCACTTTAGAGTAATGAGACAGGTGAGTCTGCATGAGGATCCCTAAAAAGACCCAAATTGTGGAAGGGTCAGGCAGAGGACATTATTCAGAAGGTGTGTTCTAACTTATTAACTAACTAACTAACTATTAACTAACTGACTGACTGACTGACTGACTAACTAACTAGCTAACTAACTAACTAAACTCCACCCTTATATCTATTGACATATCCGGCTACCATTTAGACTAGGGCAGCCTGGCAACTCAAGTCAGTTGAAAAAACAAAAACCTGTATCGATAGGCAGCTGAATACACAATCACTGAGCTAGTAGGCAAGCCTGCTAATACAATGTATGTTTTTGCACTGAACCCGACAAATATTCACATTGTGATTGCTGTACAAAACTTTAGACTCAAAACCAAGAAAGAACTTCACAGCAGATTTCTTGTTTTTGTACCTGAAATTTTTGATGTGTTCTCCAACCCTGATCAACTTCAGTGCTGAATGTAGGACACTTCTGTAGACATGAGCTTGAGTGGAGGAACCCCAGTTGACATCTGAAGGTGAAGAAATCAAACATGCAGATTGAAAATATATGTTGTGAAGGAGTGGCTGGTCAAGTGGTTAAGAATGCTGGATTCACATTGGAGGACCCAACTCAAGTTCAAATCCTCAGTAAGGTGACGGATTGTTTCTGCCGATGGCAAAAATAAAATCCTTACCTGCACAGTGCAAGGCAACTGCACTAGCCATGCAGGCCTACATCTTCAGGCTCAAGACCCACCTGTCTTACACCACCTTAAAAAGTGGT
This sequence comes from Candidula unifasciata, assembly GCA_905116865.2. Lineage (NCBI taxonomy): Eukaryota > Metazoa > Mollusca > Gastropoda > Stylommatophora > Geomitridae > Candidula > Candidula unifasciata. Next base: position 340,406 of record CAJHNH020007913.1, read on the forward strand.
ACATACAGGTCAGGCATTAATGACTTTAAAAACAAATATATGTTGTGGAAGTCATTCAATTTCCTTCATCAATTTAAATCTTTGCATCTGTCATACATAAAGTTTTATTTTCTAAATATTATTTGACAAGTATTTTGTTCACCAAACCATCAAATAACTGGGTATATATATGGGATGTTTAAGTTGTTCAAGTAGCATTACATCAGGTCTGTAAGTGAGGAAGTAGTTAAAAAAAAAAGTTTGTTACATGTCCTTTGTTGCAGAACCAACCCCAGAATGTTTTGGCTGTTGGTGACTTCACTAGGCAATTTTACATTTAGTAGCTTGCCACTGTTTACTGAATGATCAACTCTCAATACCACTGCTGAAACCAATAAAAGGTAGCATGCTGCCAGGTCGCTTACCTCTGGACCAAACCCAAACCACAGAATACAAAGTGCATTCACCATGCATCACAAAAAGTTGCTACAAGTTCGAAAGTTTAAATTTGACAGAACTGAATTTATGGTACTGGATATGACCCCATATGACTTCATATCTATCCACATGATGGCTATATGTATACTAAGAGTGTCACACAAAACACAAACTCTATAACTCCTGTGACAATCCAATGGATCTTAAAAAAAAAAAAACCCACCAGGAAGGAAGACAAGGAGAAGACCAAGAAAGAGACAGAAAAATGGTGTAGCCGAAGTCTTTAAAAAAAAAAAAGAAAAATCTACCACCCACGCAAGACAAATACAGACAACCATGACACTGGGCTACAACCTGGCATCAGTGAGATGACAAAAGATTATGAAGAAAAATATGAAACACGCAATAATATCCACTAATGAGAAGACAAAAACTATATATCCCAATTATAACTCAGAAAGGTTGAACATAATATTTAGAATACAATTACTACTACTAAATTTAAATAATGTGAACTGTTTTACCTGGCTTCCAGTGCCGCACATACATAAACAGACTGCCAACACAACCAAAAGTAACTAATGCTGTGATCCAGTTAATGATGAACATGACAGCAATGCATAGCAAGGCTCCAAACAAACTGAGCCACATGTTGTAAAAACGAAACGCTGGACGCCAACCTGCAGAAATAAATCACAGATATACTTTACACAAAAGTGTACACACTGAGAGGTAGAAAGACATATACACATAGTTAGAAAGACATATACACATAGTTAGAAAGACATACACACATAGTTAGAAAGACATATACTCATAGTTACTCAAAAGTGTACACACTGAGAGGTAGAAAGACATATACACATAGTTAGAAAGACATATACACATAGTTAGAAAGACATACACACATAGTTAGAAAGACATATACACATAGTTAGAAAGACATATACACAGTTAGAAAGACATACACAAAGTTAGAAAGACATATACACATAGTTAGAAAGACATATACTCATAGTTAGAAAGACATATACTCATAGTTAGAAAGACATACACATAGTTAGAAAGACATACACACATAGTTAGAAAGACATATACTCATAGTTAGAAAGACATACACATAGTTAGAAAGACATACACACATAGTTAGAAAGACATACACAAAGTTAGAAAGACATATACACATAGTTAGAAAGACATATACTCATAGTTAGAAAGACATATACTCATAGTTAGAAAGACATACACATAGTTAGAAAGACATATACTCATAGTTAGAAAGACATACACATAGTTAGAAAGACATACACATAGTTAGAAAGACATACACATAGTTAGAAAGACATATACTCATAGTTAGAAAGACATACACATAGTTAGAAAGACATACACATAGTTAGAAAGACATACACATAGTTAGAAAGACATATACTCATAGTTAGAAAGACATACACATAGTTAGAAAGACATATACACATAGTTAGAAAGACATACACATAGTTAGAAAGACATATACACATAGTTAGAAAGACATATACACATAGTTAGAAAGACATACACATAGTTAGAAAGACACATACACATTGTTAGAAAGACATATAGACATAGTTAGAAAGACATACACATAGTTAGAAAGACATATACATATTTAGAAAGATATATACACATAGTTAGAAAGACATATACACATAGTTAGAAAGACACATACACATTGTTAGAAAGACATATAGACATAGTTAGAAAGACATACACATAGTTAGAAAGACATACACATAGTTAGAAAGACATATACACATAGTTAGAAAGACATATACACATAGTTAGAAAGACATATACACATAGTTAGAAAGACACATACACATAATTAGAAAACAATACATATAGTAATATAACACAACAGGCCCTACACCTAAAAACATCTAGTGAAGGAGCAAGAGGAGAATATGGACTGATGACATAAAAGACATTATACATACACACTGAAAGACAATGGTCAATACCACCCACTGACAGCTGGATCATAAACTGTTCCTTTTCATAATAGGTAATGGCGAATGATGATTCCCAGTGTGAATTCCAGGGCCCCAATTTTGGGGAACAAAAAAAAAAAAAATAAAATAAAAAATAACAGACCTACTGCCCTCCAAACGAGCATGTTGTTCAAAACAAACATGTTGTACAAAACTAGCATTTTTTGTACAAAACAAACATGTTGTACAAAACAAGATGTTGTACTAAACAAGCATGTTGTACAAAACAAGCATGTTGTACAAAACAAGCGTGTTGTACAAAACAAGCATGTTGTACAAAACAAGCATGTTTACCAAATAAGCATGTTGTACAAGGCGACGAAGTAAGGAAGTTTCCATAGAAGTTAAAGTGCATCTGCGTAACAAGCAAGGAGCCAACAGTCTACATACAGATCAAGCCAGACCTGTAAAATGTAAAGCTCATATCCTGCAAAAAGACCAAAGTCCAGAAGCAGATAAACAACCAGAACTTTCTGCCAGAGTTTACAGTCAGTGAATGTAAAAAAAAAAAAAAAGAATATAATGATGATGATCAGTACACAGTTGTTGAAACATCACTATGTGTGTGCATCATTCTACATGTTACCGTCTGCATGGACAAACAGGTTTTTTTAAATTTAAGCTTGAATGTGAATTAATTATGCAGTATATATTTAAAATTGTTAGGGTGCATACAAAGTATCAGTTAATTTTAAACAAAACAAAATATAAACTGTCCTACTGAAATGTCAAACATGAAAAGCACTCACCTGGTGACCTGGCGATGGATGCATCAAAGCATGAAAAATTTATCAAAGCATAAGACATAAGGAAAAAGTTGGAAATCAAAGGAGCAATAGCATTCAGATCAGCTGGGGGAAAAAAAGAACAAGAAATTCAAATTAGTTGTGTGAAAACATGTACACATACATAGACTAAACACAATGTTTAAATTGTATATTTGATTTAGAAAGTTTAAAAGCATGTGGGTGAACCACTTAATTTTGTTAGTTCAGGAAAGTTTGCAGAAGGTGATGATACTATCTCTAAACTTGTATTCTCACTGCTACAAGAAGTAAATAGAGTCATCAACAAAGAACTAAGACATATGGTAGGCACAATACCAGTAAACAATTTCATGAACATCAATCCAAGAATCAAATGGTTTGGTCATCTGGTCAGAATGAAAAAAGAAAATCAGCCAGCAGCAAGAGTCTACTACAGGAGAACAGCAGGTTACAAAGTAAGAGGCCAGCCAAGAAAGACATGGGTGGATGGAGTAAAGGAAACACAATATGCAAACATGACATTGACACAAGCTACACAACTAGAACAGGAAATTACATCTAACTACTCTCTGCGACACTACACTGCATAAGCAGTAGGACAAAAAAGAAGAAGAATAAAGGTCATGAGCATACAAGTATACATTTACATAATAATAATTCTGTTTCATCTCTGCAATGAACGTTGGCTATGGTGTACCACTGTGGACTTTAGGAATACAGAGGGAAGTCCCAGTGTCTTCCATGGTGTGATTCCCATACCACAGTCCTACAATCATGAGATGTTTATTTAAATAAACCATCAGCCATGGAAGTGGAATGCTAGTACTTGAGGAACATGACATTGTTCAATGCATTCACTAACCTCCAAGTGGGTATTCCTCAACCTTTTTGGCTCACCAAAACAATTAATTATTTTGAATTAATGGACATGGAACAAAGCATGTAGTTCACAATGTTCCAACATGTGATCCTGTCGGTGACAGATTATGGATTTGGCATGCTTACCATATCAAAGAGTCAGCTAATGAAACTTAAACCCATACAGAATTAAGCCATGCGGGTAATTCTGGGATGTACAAGAGATACCCCGGTGGTATGTATACTTGCACTGCCTACTATTGTAGATAGGCTCAAAGTTATGCAAGCAAAGTCATATCTCAGAGTAGCTGCAGACAAGAGGCACATCCTGCATGAAGCCCTTGGTAGAGCTAAGGGTCACAGACTGAAAAGAGGAATGTCTTGGATGGCGCAAGCTAAAGACACAATTGGACATGTGTGCAGGCTTTATAAATTTAGGCAAGGAGAGAAATGGGTCAAAGTGTCTGATCAGGTTTTAGACCGGTGTAGGGTTCTAATCCCTTTAGGACGTCAGTGCAGGAACTATGCCCTAATATTACTGTTTCATGAGGTTGAATGGGGTTTCTGACATTTGTACCTGTTAGATTCTTATTATTAATCCCACAGACTGCAATTCTGGAAATGAAAAACTACCTACCATAGCCGGTTATATTATTAGGCAGACAACTGAGGTTTGAGGTTTTTAACAACCGATCAGCATCATGGCCCACCGGTAGTAACCTATAAGTGCTCCGTTCTTCTTCTAACTCAAGCCTGAGTCCGAAGAAGCTCAGCATAGTGCACAGGCTCTGTAGCACCAACAAGGATCCTGAAATACTTTGGGTAGATTTTTTAAATCCAAATATTTCCCGGGCAGCGCCATTAGGCTACTCTTTTCAATTTCCAACTGCTAAGTGATTTTTTTACATGCGCAACAATGCACGCAGGCGACCAATCTCACTATCCAGAGGCCAGGGGGAATTACTAGAAGTCCAAGTCCACGTGAAAAAATCACAGCCCTTACCGGGATTTGAACCTAGAACTTCCAGCACTCGAGGCAGACATTTTGCCTTGAGACCATGCAGTCCCCTTAGGCAGACAATTTTGGCAACCCATCTGGACTTTTCCATAGCTCACCAGTTGACAGCGGCCCACCGGTTGAAGAACACTGCCATTATAATTTATCAACTAGTAAGGAATTAAACTGAATACAAAGATGTTTGTCTATCACATATTTTCCATATATACTATTTTCATCCTTAAATATATTGGATGACGGACGTATGTACATTTTAAAAGCATTTAAATATAATGCAACTCATTTCTGATTCTCAAAACTAGTTTTATAAAATGCCATTATTTTTTGGAGCCACAGTATTCTAAAAATGCTTTTGTTAACATTTAAAAGCTTTAATTTTTTTCAGCATATATTGTCACAGGAAAGATGCATGTTCTCTAATTTTCTGTTGTTGCTTGATTGCATTATTTGCATATATTTAAGACTGGTCTCTGTAGATGCGGGTTTACAGATAAATATGTCGTATTTCATGGAAACAAAAACAGTCCAATACATAGGTTCTGGAAAGGCTACAAATGAAAAGAGAATTACTTAAATAAATAAAGAAAGAGACAATTGAAATACCTTGGCCACAATGAAAGACATAACACACCTTTAAAAACCATACTGTAGGTAAAGGTCAAAGGCAAGCGAACAAGAGGTAGGCAACGATACAAGTGAGGACAACATCAAGAGATGGAAGGGCAGCAGCCTAAGAGAGTGTAAAACCAGGACAAGAGACAGAGCCTGTTGGAGATTCATTGCAGCCAACCTTCACTGTGGAGACGGCACCTGATTGACTGATGATATTTAAAATTTAATGTTGAGTTACAAGAATCATAATGAAAAAAATCTATACCAGTAACAGAAAACCCACAGTAAATTATAAATATAATTGAACTATCAGACATACCTATTAAATTGAATGACAGTGCAATAACAAAGCACAGGATGAAGGCTCGATGGGGATTGTCATTTGGTCCATGTCCTGCACCAAAGTAAGCAAAGAATGGAAATATTCTATCCTTGCAAAGGGCCTGTGAAAACAAAGAAACAAAATGTGCTGCACAATGTGTTACTTTACAAAGAAAATAGTAAGAAGTTTAGAATTATTAACAGTGAAATTAATTGCCCCATCCAAACAAATGACCGCATGCAAGCTCACACTCTTAATTTTTAATTTTATTTAAAAAGTTTTTAATATATTACTTACTGATAAAAAAACCTTTTTTTTATTTATCTAGCAAACGTTTTAAATTCTGTTTTGATAATACAATACACGACTGACAATAATAATATTACAATTAAACAAGAAAAAATACCACCATAAAAAAATTTATTCAGATTCTTCTTTTTTTACATTTGAAAAAAAATGAAAAAACCCAAATTAGCGCTCAAAACCTAATAAAAAGGTAGAAAACAGTACACCACTAAAAGCATTATATTAAATTATTTCAAAATTATTAACAAGGATAAGAAAAGATGAAGAGTCAGTAATGAGGTGGAATTTGGAAAAAAAAGAGTGACTGATAGTACAGATTAGCTGATAGGAGCACAGAAAAGTATAATTATAATAAGCACAGTAAGTTTAGAAATGGCATTTATATTCCCAGGCTCAAGGGCCTAAGCCTTTTTTAAACTGATGAATAATAATGAACTGAGTGGCAAATATATACATATATACATATATACATTTATCTGAAATAATATGATCTGTATAAATGAAAACTAAGAAAGTTAAGCGGGAGAGTGCAGCTTTCACCTCTTCTCCCTCTAAAAATTTAAGAAAAAGGGGGGGGGGGGCGGCAAGTAGTCTCAATCCTCAGGTTCTGGTGCTCCTGTCAATAACACAGAAAACATGGTTCCGAACACGGTTCATCAGGGTGTAAGATCTGGCTGGGGATTTTCAGCTAGAATGAAGGGAAAAATTGTGGCAGAACAAAATGGAGCTTTTTTATTTACAACATCAAGCATGACATAGAAGTGGAGGCCATTACTGCAGCTCTAAATATGATAACAGAAAACAAAGTTACCAGAGGAATTATTGTGTCTGATTGTCAGTCAGCACTGCAGAAGATTCAAAATAGACTAATGTGGCATGAGTGGATACCATGCATCATTATGCCAACATTGCAGGGAATCATGTGGATATACTGTCTGGGATATGCAGGAGTGCCAAGAAATGAAAGTGCTGATTTTCTGGCTACAAAAGCAAAAACTATGCGAACACTCACACTGGACTGAAGACCATATATGAATGACTGCTGACAGAAGACATGAGATTAAAATGAAATAACAGGTGCAAGAACGCGTGAATGAGGAATTAAGTGTGGATCCGGCAAGGAGGGATGGATGAGAGGACGAGAACAACATGTGAATAATCAGTGTGCTACGGGAACAGTTGGCATCTACACCTTAAGATATTTGCTGCAGGAGTTGGAGCATCTATGGGTATGCCCTGTGAGCTATGATGTCGATTCTTAAATCAGTAATCAGATTGCCAGCATTACCAAGTATGGTACAAGATAATGATTCTCAGTAATAAAAACTTGTAACCTGTTACATCAACACATAATAAAGCACAAAAACTGAATAGGTTTAATTGAAATAAAAATGGTCTCTCATGAGTTATGAGTTAGATTATCTTCACAGCACTCCGGACACATCCATAGGCGCTCAGATTGTCCTCTCAACATATTGATCAGCGTCATGTTGTTAATAGTGCCAGTCCTATGTTGGTTAACAAGACTTTGTGTGTGCCCAGTGTGCTTCCCATGCTTGGCTGTGCTGATCTTTATTTCCAATTCATGTATTCTTAGCAGTGATGTAGACAGGTTGCTTCCGAAATCCTCAGAACGTCTTATCTCTCTAAGGGCAATGACATGATCCATGGACCGGCCATCTTCAAAATAATATAACACCTGCCAGTCTATCAGCTCTTTCATTACCAACAATGCCTGCATACCCTGGGATGTATACAAAGGTAACTGCACACACAGAAGAGTTTTGCAATGACTCAAACCACTGCCTGCGTAACCAGCCTGCTTCAACCTGCCAGATCATGCTCAAAGAGTCACTCAGCACACACACACGGGAATAGTCCTGTGATTTTAGCCACATGAAAGCTTGTGTCATGCTGCTGGTGGTCATGGAGAAGGCACCGCTGGCTTCTTGAACTGTTTTGCCTGAAGATCAAGCTGTGAATGCCCATTTACTCTTATGTCTTCTCAATACACCATGTTCAACTAATACAGTGAAATATGGCGAACAATAAAATGTGCAATGCATTATATGTGTCTGTATTATTTAAGTTCACCATAGGAAAACATTGTTTTAAATTTAAATCATCACCCACAGAAAGCCATAACAGACAATACAGTGCCTAACACACATACAGTGTTTGTCACCTCAGCTCTTACCTGAAAGACTTTTGGTGCGGACATCAGGCTGGCTAAAGCTGAAGAAAGAGTTGCTGAAAATATGCCAGCTAGAATTAAGGGACCCCATGCTGATGTCATCTCAATAACCTGAAATTAGACCCGGACATAATTAAACGAAAATAATTAAAAAAAAAAAAGAAAAAAAGGAACAAGAAGGTTATTGTCTACATCATCATCAGGTGCCTTGCCAACTGGCATGGGTGATCATGCCTCTCCACGATCTGCAATCTGCAACTGTATGTATCAGTTCATGTGTTTACACCCCTCCTTGCCATGACAAAAAACTGTCCAGAATCTTCTCATGCTGTCTTCCTCTGTCTCTCTTTTCCCAGATCTTTTCAGTGGTCACAACATGTTTCATTTTCCCTCTTCTCATAACATGACCGAAAAATACACAGTAGAAACTTTCTCAAAGTAGAGTTCACCACTGTAAAAAGATGCTTTGTTTTTTAATTAGCTCAACTTTATAGGAAATTGTCAAGAAAAGAAAGAGAAGGAGGAAAGCAAGGCAAGTAAAGCATCCTTTTCCACACCTTCAGGTGTATTGGGCATATAGGGCAAGATCTATATTTTATAGACCAGTCAGCACTCGATGGCAAGGCGTAAGGGAAGTTTATATGTAGTAGCATAAATTAATGTGAGGGCGTGGCACTTCATAATCCAATGCAATATCTGCTTTGCAACGTTTACAAAAACAGATATGTTTCCTCACCATCATTTCCTCTTTTACTGCTTCAGGTGTCGAGAGTGATATAAGGTTCTGCTACTTGTTTTTATGACTGCCTCAACAATGGACACATTGTGCTGTTGTAGAGTTTCTCTGATGTCTATCTTTCTATCTTGTTCCTGGTCTACCTTGTGCTCTACATCCTTCTTCTCTTTTAGTGTATGCCTTGTATGGTATGGCACTAAAAAGGTATGTTTACTGACAAGAATGCTGTAAATTCTTTGATAAAGTTAGTTATGTAACCTTCATATGATGCCGAAGAACCAGTCGCAGCATTCTGGGCTGCCTGGTTTTACTAAGCAATTTTACACTGAGTAGTTAGCCAATTGATTCAAAATCAATGCAAAGCAGTCTGCTGCCAAATCACCTGCAGTTGGAATCAAATTGGGTATCTCAGAATTATGAAGCGTGTTCACAAAGCCTGAGAAATCTTATTTAATTTTGTTATCAAAGCGCCACATTCAGTAGTTTTAAAGAAAGACATTGTCTCTAACAACAGGAAAACTGGCATAATTAAATTTACCTGATATGAATGAATAAGTCCATACTTGCATCCTTCGGGAAGCAGGGAGCAGTTTGCTACAAAGGCCATGTTATAGCTAAACTCTTCAGTTGTGAACACCGGAGAAACTGAAGAAACAAACAAGGCAGGACTTTGGTATAAATGTCAATACATACATGGTGAGTTGTTTTGGTGCTGAAAGAGCTAAAGTGCTACCTTGTTTAGCTTCAGAGTTACAACTGTGCTGATATTTTGGAAAATGAACAGACATATAGACTGGCTGGTTCTATGCTGCCTGGTGGTGAATTTATGCCTGAAAAACTAGATGTTGTAAGAGTGCTTTGGGAGCAAGTGGACAGTGCAGAGGCACAAATAGATGGTTGCAGTATGAGGAGAATGGTGCTGCCAGGAGTGACCAAGGAATCCCGGTCAATGCTCAACACTCAGGGGAAAGGTGAGATAAATATACAATCAGACAATTACTAGTACCACCGGATTCGGAACCCTGTGTTGCTGCTGAAGATAGGGATGGAGCGCTTACGGGAATGTCTCTAATGCTGTGATGTTGATTTCTTAATTCAGCATTCAGAATTACAATAGCTGCATTGACATTTATACCAAAGTCCTGCCTTGTTTGTCAAAGGGTGCAGATATCGCAGCATGGATGTAAACCACAAAATCACATGACAATCATTGAGCCAAAAGGTGTAGATATTGCAGCCTGGCTATAAACCACAAAACAACCCGCCAGTCACTTTTTTAACCCTTCCCCGCTGGGCTAATGGCAGCTACACAGAAAACTTATAATCAACAACATCATTAATTTGCTTGGTTCCAAAAGAAATGTGCTCTTTAGTTAATTTTATTTTCAGAAATTGTAATTCGCCTGGCAAAAGTGACTTTTAGCAATATGCCAAAGCTACTCACCAGTAATTTGTCAGTTGCAGTAAGGAATGAATGAATCAAAAACTGACATCACTACACATAGGACATTCCCACACATGCTCCGTCCCCTTCTTCAGTAACCAATGAAGAGTTGTAATAGTGCCAGTTGCAACCTGATTAAAAGTCTGCCACTGTTTTTCCTTCAGTGTTGAATATCTGTTCTTTTGCACTGTCCATTTGATCCCTTGAGCCCAGAGGAGCGGCAGCAGCTAATCGGCAGTGAGGAAGAGAATATTAAAGTGCTACATAGAACCTGTGTTCTTATATGTATGTGTTCCCTGTGTGGGTTCCAGGGCCCTATTATAGGGAAAACAAAAATAAACCCACTGCCTGCCCAAAATCATGTCGTAAGAGTCGACTAACTGGGAGCTTCCTTCAAAGTTGGAGTGCATCTGTCTGAGAGGAAAGGAACCAACAGTCTGCATAAAAATTAGTCAGATCTGTCAAATGGATGCACACGCAACACTCAGGTTCTGGAACAGGACTGCAGTCCAAATGTTGATGAACAACCAGAACTTTCCGCTGGAGTTTTCAGCCAGTGAACGCGAAGAAGAAGAAGAAGAAAAAGAAGATATGTATGTGACATGGACAATAAGAGAACACACTAAAAAAATATTCGTTGTTCCCTCACAGCATTACATGAGTTTTTTTTAGAAGAATGCAAAGAATTGCCTGAAGTGATAGAGAAATAAATAAAGCACCAGGAGAAAGTCATTAACTTATTAGAACAATAAGACGTAGACAGTCTGTGTTTTTTGGGCACATTATGAGAAGCAACAGGCTTGAGAACGTGGTAACAGCTGGCTAGACTGATGGAAAGATAAAAACGAAGGCAAAGACATAAATACTTGGATGGCTTGGCTGCATGGATGGATTGAGACAAGAACATTGACCTGATCAGTGATTCTGGTTATCGTGTAAGATGGCGAAATATGACAGCCTATACTTACTGCCATGGTATATGAGAATGACAGTGGTGATGATGATGATGATATTTAAAAGACGTTCATAGTTACCTTTCGTGGGTAAAACAGATGCAGTGGTTGGCACAGAGTAAACCGAGTCATTTAACGAAGGACTCCCCACAAAGTGCAAGCTGGCTGGTGTTGTTGTATTGGCAATGGCTGACAACACAGAAGTCGTAGAGCTTCCCAACATGCTGGAGACACTATCATTAACTACTGAAACCAGGATGATGCCATTTGCTTCCCGCAGGACAAATGCTCCAGCAAACACAGCAATCAACAGATATACCAATGTTGTGATTAGGATCGCTAAGAAAGTGCCCTTAGGAATCGACTTTGATGCATCCTGTAAAAAAAGGGACATAGTATTGCTTCAGCTATAATCAAATTTATCTCTACCTAGAATACATAAACATGATCTGAACATCGGGGATAATTGGCTCATAAACAGCATCCTATTCTGAAAGCTGTGGAGTTCTGGCCATATTGGACATCATAATGGCCTGGAGAGAATCGTGATGGAGAATGCAGTGATTAGAAAACGAGGCAGAATCCAACCTGGGCGAAGATGGATACAGCACATTAAAGATACAATGGCTATGAAAGCACACAGAGATGAAGGCATAGCAACAGAAAGAACAACTTTCAGGCGTGCCATGAAGAGAACAACTTTCTGTAGAGGACCTGATGACTGATGATGATAAAAATATATTAATGTGTTAAGTTAGCTGCATATCCTTTATAGGACATTGCAGAAGCAACCCCAGCATTTTTTGGCTGTTGTGGTTTTTCTAGGCAGATTTTCGTCCAGTAGCTTGTCATTGCTTTCTGGACGGTCGGCTTCTTGATGCAACTGTTGAAACCAACGCAAGGCCCACGGCTAGGATCAAATCCAGCATCCAGGCATTATGGAGTGCATTCGCAATGTCTAAGCCACAGAAGCCGACTATATTAATGCGTGGGCAACAGAAATGAGTGATCTATATAATTTGCACAATTATGCAGCATATAGTTTTTAAAAAAAAATAAAGCGGCATTCACAAACACAGGAAAAAACAGTGTACTGGCACAGAGGCATATGTTGCTAGATCTATAGTTTTATAGACCAGTCAACAACTGGTTGTAGTGTGTGTATGTGTGCAAGATCATGTGTATACATGTGTGTGTATGAGTGTGAATGTGTGTGTTAGTGTGGGTGGGTAGGTGTATGTATGTGTGTGTGGGTGCATGCGTGCATTGTTTATCTTTTAGTCTCCAGCACCCACCATCCCTAATCTTATGCATTCATGCATGCTTCTTCCAATCCAACATTTAATGTTGTCTATCCATCCATTCAAATACAGTGTGACTGTCCTCATGCATGCCTCTCCTTCAGTATTTCCCCCCTTTTAGATTTCTTTATGAAAAATATCTTATGCAATAAATCGCTCTCATTTAATGTCAGAAAGAGGGTGCTAAAATGTTACACAGAACCTGTTCTTCTGTATGGCAGCAAATCTTGGAATGTCAGTGAATAAATTAAGAAGAATTTGGAAGCAACAGAGATGTGGTTTCTGAGACGAATGTTACGAATACCTTGGACGATCAGAGCAACTAACAACGCTTGCTAATGAAAGCAGATCTCTATATACAACAAAAAGAAAGACTCAAACACTGTTATCTGGGAACATAATAAGAGACATTGAAAATATCATGACAACTGGAAAGATCAGTGGAAAAAGGGGTTAAGGCACATGATGATGATGAAACATTTCTTTCCATTACATTATCTTATTTCACTGAGCACCAAACAATGCACAGTTGTGTTTCCTTACAAGATATGTGTTTCAATTATTTTATATGTTTCAATAACTCTATGAGCTCCAATCAGTTGTATCATTAACTCACACTATTACTATTGTTACTTCAACCTCTTTTGTCCACAGTATATTACTTTAACCTCTTCAGACCTAAACAGTTGGTATTTAAAGCAAAAACTGTTTAGTGCCGAGGGAGTTGAGAAAATACATACCTAAGGTGGGTTGAAACAGTTACTATAAAACATTTGCTATAACAAACTGGTACCTTCAGATCCCCAGAAATATTAGCACCAGCAAGGATGCCAGTGGCAGCAGGAAAAAATATGCCAAACACACTGAAGAATGACTCTTGTTCTTCATAATGGGAGACTAAATTTGTAGTAAACACCTCTGTTGACAAAATGAAGATCATAGTCAATTAAATATAAAATTATAAGGCAAAGAAATACTAGGAGGGTAAACAGAGCTGTGTTGAAGATAACAATACTGTGCAGTTACAGAGAGAACTTTTTCTATATATTTTAAAATAAACTTCACTTCACTGTTCTCTAATGCAGTGGCTCCCAACTATTTTGACTTACAGTGCCCATTTTATAATGCATTTCTTTTGCGGAGCACATAAGGCCCAGTTAATAACTAAACTCTTAAATGATATTTACAATAGCGGGTATATTCCAAATGACCTTTTAAAATCCATATTTATAGCTCTGCCAAAGAAACCAGGCACTTTAAAATGTGAAGACCATCGCACAATAAGTCTTATGAGTCACATGACTAAGATTTTACTGAGAATAATTATGAGAAGAATAAGAAACAAAATTAAACCAGAAATCAGCGATGAACAATGTAGACAGAAGTAATGGTGGTATCAAAGAAACGAATCATTCCTAAATGTGTAATAAAAGTTGATGGTGTTATTTTAGGACAAGTACAGAAATTTAAGTATAACATCAGATGGAAGATGTATAACAGAGATAAGAAACAGAATAGGACAGGCAAAAACTGCATTTTATAAAATAAAACATCTTGTGCAATATATCCTTGTCATTGAGAGTTAGAAAAAGAATTCTTGCTTGCTACATACATCCAGTTTTTACATATCGCTGTGAATCCTGGACAATCGGTAGGCAGGCCAAACAATTTTTGGAGGCCTCAGAGATGTGGTTTTACAGAAGAATGCTTAGAGTACCTTGGACAGCCAAAAAGAGCAACCAAGAGGTTTTAAAAGAGGCGGGAGTCCGAAGACAACTTATCACAGACATCAGAAGGAGACAGTCATCATTTTTCGGCCATGTTATGAGAAGATGGAAAATAGAACATGTTGTGACCACTGGAAAGATCTGTGGGATAGAGGAAGACAACGAGAGAAGATGCTTGACAGTCTTATTGCATGGCATGGAGGAGTGTCGGCACACAAACTGATACATGCTGCAGGAGATCGCAGATTATGGAGAGGCATGATCGCCCACGCCAGTCGGCAAGGCACCTGACGATGATGATAAAGCCCAGTGTACCCTATGTCTTACAAGTTAATGATGTTTAGAAGTATTGTGTGTTATGGAGCAGAAGAGGAGAGGGTAGACAGTGAGGGAATTTAGAGTATAGAGATATCTATTTATTCTCATCTATCACCAATATACGTGATACTGACAAAACTTGGTCAAACATGAAAGTTCTTCCACAGTTCAGTAAATCATATTATTTGTATTGCAAAAGATTTTTACACCTTTGGTGAGAACAGCAATAAGGTCCATGAAATAATGAAAAAGTGTTTAATGGAACATATGTGGTTGAATTGCTCTGCACAGTTTTCTTATTTCAGGTTCAATCAACAACAATTGAAGGCAATATCTGGTTCTGCATCTAAGTGGATTCTGTTTTGTTTATTTATTCATTAAAAAAAATTTTGCTAATAGCTGTATAAGCAGAGAATCAAATTTTACAGAGACGTGTAGTTGAGAAAGGCAGCATTAGTAATTTTATTTTCTCAGTCAAGATTTTGAGTTCATCTTGTAAATGCAACCCAATCTCTGATAGACTTTGGTTTTGAAGCATGATGTTTTAGTTTTCTGTGAGATGTCAGATCCGGAAGGGATAATGAATAGGCTATAATACTTTCTGACATCTGCAGAGTGAGCCTCAGCTATACTGTTTTTTCTTAAGTGCAGCCTGCCATTTTGCCTAATTCTTTCAGTCCGAAGCAAAGCATAGTGTGTGAGTGACACTATCTCTTGATTGCCCTGGGTAGCAGAATGTGATCTCTTAAGTTTAATATTTAGTCAGAATATGGTTTTTTTAATGTATTTATTACTGTGCGTCTTGCCACTTGGAAAGCAGTGCATTTTTGTTTTTTCATTCTCGTTATTTCTTTACTTTTGCATCTTCTTTGAAACCTTCTGGTACTGATGAGCTAAGTGTCCAACAATAATTCTATGTACACAAAACAAACAAACAAAAAAGGTTGATACATCCAAAAGAAAAAGTTTACATTTACCTTTAGGTCCTAGCAACCCTTTAGACATTTGTTCTGAGCTGGGAGGGATGCACAGGCCAACGAAAAAATTCACAATTGCCAGAGTAAGAATTATCAAGAGAACCAACTGTGCCTAAAAAGAAGAAACCAAACATTACTGTGTACTGAAACCGAATATGTTTTTAAAAATAAATTAAAAAAAAAAAACTGACCCAAGTTTTTTTTTTTTTAAATACATTCAGTACTCACTAAAAATCATAAAGTAATACTCTTGAGCTGTTCAAAGATACTGTTTAAATATTTTTGTATGTATTTTTTTTCATGAACCTGTTTTCATCTAAGAACTTTTTCTTGAAGAACTGTGTTACTGACAAGCAAAGGAAAATAAATACTACCAAGACAGCCATACACTCATAATCTTCCTCATCATCATCATGTAGGAGGTCTTTCACAGACCACTGGTTTCACAATGAGCTACTGAAAAGCTTCTCAATGCCTTGGCATCCCAGTGTGGGTTTCAATGCTTAATTTTGGAGAATAAAGAATACACCTACTGCCCCTCTAACAAGCATGTCACAGAAGGCAACTAATGAGGGGTGTTTCCTTCACAGTCAAAGTGCATCTGCTTGACAGGCAATTAAACAACAGTCTGCATTTAAAAAAAAAAGCAAGATCAGTTTAACGTATGTATATGCAAAGTACAAGTTTTGGATCAAGACTAAATCTAGGGGTGAACAAACAACCATAACTTTCCGCCAGCGTTTACAACCAGTGAAGTTTAAGAAGAAGAAGAAGAAGAAGAAGAAGAAGAAAAAGAAAAAGAAGAAGAAGATATAAAGAACCAACTAACCAGTCAGCCATACTCACCCTTGACTCCCAGTCCATGCCTATCAAGGCAACTGCCAGTAGTACTGTGATAGTGATACTTCCAATAATACGGATGTCATTCAAGTCGTCAACCATCACCAGGTCGTAGCGCTATGGACACATTTTAGAAACAAAAATGTTTTAGTAAATTGAACTTCCCTTTAAAAACCTTGCTTATATCATGACATCTGTGGCTTAGGGGTAACAAATTCAGTTTTATCATTCCAACATACCAGGTTCAATTAAGCCGCACATGATTTGACATCAAACAGCTTTGTACTTTGACAAAAATATGAACACTGACCATTCAGTAGGCAAATGCAAACTATTAAATGTAAAATGGTCAAATAAAACCATGCACAGCCAACAAACACTAGGGTTGGTTTGCACAGCAATAGCATAAGTGTAGAATACACCAAGGTTGGTTTGCACAGCAACATCATAAGTGGAGAATACACCAGGGTTGGTTTGCACAGCAACATCATAAGTGGAGAATACACCAGGGTTGGTTTGCACAGCAACAGCATAAGTGTAGAATACACCAGGGTTGGTTTGCACAGCAACATCATAAGTGGAGAATACACCAGGGTTGGTTTGCACAGCAACATCATAAGTGGAGAATACACCAGGGTTGGTTTGCACAGCAACAGCATAAGTGTAGAATACACCAGGGTTGGTTTGCACAGCAACATCATAAGTGGAGAATACACCAGGGTTGGTTTGCACAGCAACATCATAAGTGGAGAATACACCAGGGTTGGTTTGCACAGCAACAGCATAAGTGTAGAATACACCAAGGTTGGTTTGCACAGCAACATCATAAGTGGAGAATACACCAGGGTTGGTTTGCACAGCAACATCATAAGTGGAGAATACACCAGGGTTGGTTTGCACAGCAACAGCATAAGTGTAGAATACACCAGGGTTGGTTTGCACAGCAACAGCATAAGTGTAGAAAACACCAGGGTTGGTTTGCACAGCAACAGCATAAGTGTAGAAAACACCAGGGTTGGTTTGCACAGCAACAGCATAAGTGTAGAAAACACCAGGGTTGGTTTGCACAGCAAAAGCATAAGTGTAGAAAACACCAGGGTTGGTTTGCACAGCAACAGCATAAGTGTAGAAAACACTAGGGTTGGTTTGCACAGCAACAGCATAAGTGTAGAAAACACCAGGGTTGGTTTGCACAGCAACAGCATAAGTGTAGAAAACACCAGGGTTGGTTTGCACAGCAACAGCATAAGTGTAGAAAACACTAGGGTTGGTTTGCACAGCAACAGCATAAGTGTAGAAAACACCAGGGTTGGTTTGCACAGCAACAGCATAAGTGTAGAAAACACCAGGGTTGGTTTGCACAGCAACAGCATAAGTGTAGAAAACACCAGGGTTGGTTTGCACAGCAACAGCATAAGTGTAGAAAACACCAGGGTTGGTTTGCACAGCAACAGCATAAGTGTAGAAAAACACCAGGGTTGGGTTTGAACAGCAACAGCATAAGTGTAGAAAACACCAGGGTTGGTTTGCACAGCAACAGCATAAGTGTAGAAAACACCAGGGTTGGTTTGCACAGCAACAGCATAAGTGTAGAAAACACCAGGGTTGGTTTGCACAATGACAACATAAGTGTAGAATACACCAGTATTTGAATCTGTTGATTCAACAATAGGGGCCTGAACCCACAATCCGCAGGTGAGCATCTAGTTAAGTAAAATTAGACATACTTTGGGTGTAACGTGGTAGATCTTCACACATTCTAGTTAAGTGCACATGGGTTGGGTTGAGCAAATTTGTTTCTTATCACACTTCCTGCTTAAACAATTTCCAGAACATTCTGAAAATTATCCTGTAGTCATTTTTACTTAGAAGGTTTGAACCCGTACTGGCTAACGACTGCACTCCAGCCCCTGTTTTGACTAGACAGTACAGAAACAATTATACTGCCATGACACCACTAGGGTTCTGAAGGAGTCTAAAATGTTTGAAAGCAAATGTACACCACACTATTAGAAGACAAGGTTATGCACGCTAGTGATGCCAATGATAGGAAGGCTTCTGGAATTTGGGGCTTAGGCACCATAAGCCTCCACTACTCCCCCACCACCCAACCAACAGAAGTTGTCTTTTAAGTTAGTGTTTATACATATCATAATATTTCAAATATATTAGTATACTTATATTTTCCATTCAACACATTATTATTTTTTATTAATTATTCACGTAAGCATGGCTTAGGTCCCTTTAGCTCCCACTCCCAAAAGTTGTTAAGGAAACTAAGTGCCTCTCTCACCTCCCACTCCCAGTTTTCTAAATATGTCGACCCTCCTCACCTCCCAGTTTTCTATGTGTCGATCCCCTCCTCCCATTTCGCGGATGATAGCACTGACAAAGATGGCAACAGTTTATACATGTAGTAGAACAATGAAACAATCAAAACTGCTGATGGAGGTTTCACCTTGAGAATATCCCTGACTGTCTCAGCGAAGCCCACCACATACATGGCCACGGCTACAGTGTTGGCAACAGAAAATATCACACCAATGGCACCGCCAAACTCTGGGCCTAGACTTCTGGATATCATATAGTAGGCACCACCTAGAAGAGAGAATACAAACTTATGTATTGATAATTGTTCTAGATGTAACAGAGACACAAAAGTAAAGTCACCACCTAGAAGAGAGAATACAAACTCATGCACTGATAATTGTTCTAGATGTAACACAGATACAAAAATAAAGTCACCACCTATAAGAGAGAATACAAACTCATGCATTGATACTTGTTCTAGATGTAACAGAGACACAAAAGTAAAGTCACCACCTAGAAGAGAGAATACAAACTTATGTATTGATACTTGTTCTAGGTGTAACACAGACACCAAAGTAAAGTCACCACCTAGAAGAGAGAATACAAACTCATGCATTGATACTTGTTCTAGATGTAACACAGACAGACACACATAATAAGATAACAGATACATTTACTTATTTAGACAGTAATTTTAGTAGTCATGGAATTACAATGAAAGAAATTGTGACACACACTGGCAAGGCACCTGTAGCTTTCAAACCCCTGAATCAAATATAGAACTCAAGACAATTTAGTTTTAAAAAAAAAGTTTTTTATTTTCAATTTTAATTCTATTTGAATTTTAGCATTTGCCAGTAAAAACTGGAGAACCACAAAAAACATGGAACGAAGGTGCATTTGAACACAAATGCATGAGGAAAATGTTGAGCATAAAATGGGATGACATCAAGAGGGATGGAGATATAAGAAAAATGTTAAGTTGTAAGATAGGTAAGATGGCGCTATTCATGAGAAATGAGCACAGAATCACCAATCAGGTACTAAATTGTGCAATAAAGGGACTGAAGAAAAGAGGAAGTCTAAAAGTAAAAAAAAAAAAAAGGAAAAGGTTTTTTTTCCACGCTTTTAGGCATATTGGAAATACAGGGCTAGACCTATTTTTTTAATAAACCAATCAGCACTTGGTGGGCGATGTGGTGAGCATCACGCCAGTCGCCTATACTTCCTTGGACTGTACCTGGTATCTCTTAAGGCTGGTTTAAAAAAAAAAAAAGTCCGGCTCCGTCAGGATGCGAACCCGCGACCTTCCGATCCGCGGGCGTCTAGTCGCCAAGGCTACGGCAAAGGAAGTCTGAACGAGTGCACTAAACGAATGCTGAGACAGCCCAAAGATACTGGACTGGGTTCGATCCATTATATCAAAAGATTGCATATGATAGAACGGAACAGCGGAACAATGTAAAATATACTGACATAACAGCGGAACAATGTAACATATACTGACATAACAACGGAACAGTGTAACATATACTGACATAACAGCGTAACAATGTAACATATACTGACTTAACAGCACAATAACGATTGTGATCATATTTGTTCTCAAACATAAGATCTAGACTGACTTGTTTCCTCTCTCCCAGCTGCTACCCAAAAGGTGTGATACCCCAGCAGACCAGGTGTCAATCCAGTATGAGAAATCCTAGATGTCCCGTTTATCCTCCTAAGATGCCATAGTCATGTGACCCTAATGGTTACACAAGATACTAATCTGGTGTACCCCCCCCCCCCCCTATACACACACACACACACACCTTGCCCACCCTTTTGTATTTAATGTTGTAAGTTCTCTTAAAGTTAGTTGCGTATCCTTTACATGACGTTGCAGAACCAACCCCAGCATTTATCCGCTGTTGGTTTTTTTCTAGGCAAAAATTTACGTTCAGTAGTTTGCCATTGCTTTCTAAACGGCCAGCTCTCAGTATCACTGTCGAAACCAGCACAGGACAAATCGTCTGCAGCAAGAACCGAACTGGGCACCCGGCATTACGAAGCGCGTTCGCAACGCCTAAGCCACAGATTAATGTTGTAAATATCGGGTATAATGTTAGCAAAAGACGGCTTGGCATTTTAATGACCCCAGAATCAAATAACGGAAGTAAAACCAACAAGGACCCCCCCCCTCTCCCCTCCCCCGCGTTGTTCGTTTCAGTTTGCAGTGTAGTAACCGATCCGATCTTTGGTTCTTTATATCCATAAATGCCCTGTCTCCCGCAGCAAATGACGTAAGGTGTAGATGCTAACTGTTCCCGTAGCACACTGATTATACACACGCCGATCTCCTCCTCTCACCCGTCCCTCCTTGCTGGATCCACACTTTAATCCTCGTTCACACATTCTTGACCATGTTTTTTCATCTAATCTCATGTCTTCTGCCAAAAGTCGTTCATATATGGTCTTCAGAATATCTCCCTTGTCCAGTAGGAGTGTTTCTGTAGTTTTTGCTTTTGTAGTCAAAAAATCCGCTTTTTCATTCCCTCGCACTCCTGCATGCCCCGGACAGTCCTAGTGAGTAATTAGAAATCGAATCTATTAATTCACAGGTCGTTTCTTTTAAAAAACACCGCATTTCATTCTGGTCTCTGGGTAGTAAGATCAGACGCCCGTGTGCATTCTTGCGCACGTAAAAAAAAAATCCCTTGGCAGTAGGAAATCGAAAAGAGTAGCCTAAAGGCGGCGGAACAATGCAACGAATGGCAGGGAAATATATATATTAATTTTGTGGACTTTGAGAAAGCTTTTGACAGCGTCCATAGAGACGGTCTGTGGAAAATTTTACGACATTATGGAATTCCAGAAAAAATAGTCAACATAATTGCTCTCTTCTATAAGGACTTTTCCTGCAGTATACAAAA
The DNA here is from genome assembly GCA_905116865.2 of Candidula unifasciata. Taxonomy (NCBI): domain Eukaryota; kingdom Metazoa; phylum Mollusca; class Gastropoda; order Stylommatophora; family Geomitridae; genus Candidula; species Candidula unifasciata. The sequence continues at coordinate 362,454 of CAJHNH020007913.1, forward strand.
TTACAATAAATAAATCTTTCCTAGTAAAGACGGGTGTAAGACAGGGATGTGTTATATCTACTCTCCTCTTCAACCTTGTGATTGATTGGATACTAAAGAACACAGTAGATAGGACATTAGGAGGCATACGATGGACTCCATTCACCATGCTTGAGGACCTTGATTTTGCAGATGATATAGCACTCCTATCACATAAACATGAACATATACAAGAGAAAAGTAACAGACTAAACTGCACAGCAGAAATGGTGGGACTGAGAATAAATAGAAAGAAAACTAAGATCATGACAAACAGTCCAAACCAACAACCAGTGACCATAAGTAACCAATCACTTGAAAATGTAGAACATTTCACATATCTTGGCAGTGTGGTGACCCTACTGGGAGGGACAGAGGAAGACATACAGTCTGAACAAAGCTAGAGCTGCTTTTGGAAGGATGAGGCAAATCTGGAAATCCAACAAATACTGCAGAGGAACGAAACTTGGACTCTACAAGAGCATCATTTTGCCAGTTCTTCTTTATGGAGCGGAATGCTGGAGATTGACCAAAAACGATGCACACAAGCTGTCCACCTTCCACCATACATGTCTATGTAGAATTATCAAAATTTTCTGGCCAGATACAATCTCAAACACAAAACTACTTCAAGCCACAAACCAAGAAACTTTAGATAGTATGTTTACCAAGAAAAGATGGAAATGGCTTGGCCACGTTATGAGAATGACTTCTGATATACCTGCCAAAACAGCTCTCACATGGACACCAGAGCGAAAGAGAAAACAGGGGCGCCCAAAAACAACATGGAGACGAACGATGGAAAGTGACCTGAGTGCGGCATCTTTGACATGGAAAACTGCACTGAAGATTGCACAGGACAGGAAAGCATGGAAAGTCCTCTCTGAAGCCTCATGTGCCACTAGGCATAACGAGAACTGATGATGAAAGGCGGCGGTGCCGGGGCAAAATCCAGAGTTTCAAATCTACCTAAAGTATTTCAGGATCCTCGCCGGCGCAACGGAATTCGTGCACTGCACTTGAGTTCGAAGTAGAACGGAGTACTTATGGGTTACACAAGTGTGCCATGATGTGGATTCGTCCAATAAACATTAACACAATAAACATTATAGAAGCTTCAAAACCCGTAGAGTGTGAAGATTTGTCTTCTGCTGTTAAGTTAGATATAACCCATTTACTGTGTGTCTGAGCATACGCCTGGACAAGGTTATTCTTTACGATTTTCTGTTCGCTTGAAAAATTGAGAAAGTGCAATATTTGTCTTTCAGCAGAATTCAGCTGGACATTTTTTTATAATAAACCTGTCTCGCCTCTTCAATCGACACTTCCTGGTCCAGACACCAATGACGCAATCTGTCAGCGGACCGCCATATGGAGATGAGGTAGGGTCACGGTCAGACTGATTAACCGATATTGACGCAAGTAGTCAAAAGCTATCATTCGCTGCCTGCATTAGTCTCTTCTGGTGCGTTTTCAATCCTTTGATTCTCTGCCGGATAAAAACTAAAAGACGTAGTTGCATTATTGACAAAGGTTATATTCCAAGGTAGACGAGCAGTGTTTCAAAGTGCTTAGTTGTCTGTATTCACTGCAGCCGCATAATACTGACTGAAATTTTAACAATAAGGTCGGATTAAAAAACAAATTAAAAAAAAACAACCCGTGTGGGTTCCGGGGCCCCATTGTGGGGGAAAACAAGAATAGACCCACTGCCTCCCCAAAAGCATGTCGTAAGAGTCGACTAATTGGGGAGCTTCCCTTGAAGTCGGAGTGCATCTGCCGGAGAGGCAAGGAACCAACAGTCTGTATTCAAGAGAATGAGATCTGTAAAACTGATGCACACGCAACACTCAGGATCTGGAGCAGGACTGCAGTTCAGTAGTGGACGAGCAAACAGAACTTTCCGCCAGAGTGTACAGCTGGTGAACGCGAAGAAGAAGAAGAAGATAAAAAAAAAAGAAAGAGACACTTCATTATGAATAAACTATACAGCACAGCAGTTATTTACGCATAATTATATATTTCCAGTGTGGGGCCCAGGGCCCCCTTTTTAAAATGAAAAAAGGAGAGACCCACTGATTTCCCCCCCCCCTCCCACACACACACACACACACATACGCATGTCGAAAAGATCGACTAATTATGTGTTTGTTTCTTTCTCCAAGTTGCAGAGCATCTGCCTGAGAGGCGAGGAACCAACAGTCTGCTTACAGATAAGTTAGATCTGCAAAACGGATGACTGTTGGTTCATGGCATCTCAGGCAGATAACCCTGAATTCGAAGGATCAGTCGCCTTTGACGACACGCATAAAACTATTGCCTGGAAAGACGGGAAAATGCCAAACAACGACATGTTTGATAAGAGGCCAGTGAGTTTATTCGGGGACGGGGAAGCTGGGATTGTACCATCTGTCTGAGGCTGTGTCAACAATCTGACCACTGTTGGGGATTCACCGTGCATAACTCTTGGTGAGCAATCGCGCCGTCTGCTATGTTATCGCTATGCTAATATACTACACAAAGGCGAAGGGACTCTTTTCCATTCCTCAAAGCATACTGGGCATACGGTGCCAACAGGACATCTGTATCATGGCCTACTCTATTTATCCTTTAGCTCGTCGTGATCTGTATGAGCCAGTCATCATTGCCATACGGACCGCATTTACTGTACCAGTTTTCTACTAAACGGGCTGCCCGTGTCCATTAAAAACAGATCTCGGCTTGGATGGAGATGCGAACACGCATGAAAACAAACGAAGAAGAAGAAAAAGGGGAAAAGAAGAGAAGGAGAAGAAAAAGAAGAAGAAAAAGAAGAAGAAGAAGAAGAAGAAGAAGAAGAAGAAGAAGAAGTAGAAAAGAGAAAAGGAGGAGGAGAAGAAGATGACGAAGAAGAAGAATGCTTAATTGAGAATCGACATCACAGCACTCGGGACACTTCAGTAGCAAATCGAAGAGTTTCAATTCTGATGGCACCAGTGTTTGATTGTATATCCGTCTCGCCCTTCCCTTGAGTGTTGAGCGTCGGCCAGATTTATTAGTAACTCCTCGCAGAGCCATTCACCCCAGACCGTAAAGATCTATATGTGCCTCCGCGTTGAAGAAGATGAAGAAGAACAAGAAAAAGAAGAAGAAGAAGAAGACGATGATGATGAAGAAGAAGATTATACTGATGATGAAGAATAAGCAGGAGAAGAAGTGGGTGGTAGCTGCATTCTCTTACTGGACTTCGTTCTCAAATGGTAAATGATGAATTCAACACAAAATGTGTCACGTATATCATTTTTCTTATGCCCCCATTCCACATGCCGAGTCTTCTGGAGACATCAAGTAGCAATTCCCCAGTGTTTTAAATCACACGTGTCGAGCCGTCTCTTGCAGAATGTCCATACAACCCACTTCTGACTTTGAACAACATGTTGGAAAGAAAACTAATCTTGACATTTGGAAGTAACTGAAAATATCAAAACGGTGTCACCGACATATGAAACCCTGTAGTCGTCTTCTTGTGGGATGCAATTTTTGTTCCTTATTTTGGGGCCCAGCCTCGGCTTGTCCCAGGGGCCCTAAATATAGCCGAACGGCTGGACGGGGTTTCCGGGACCTCTCCACGGGTGATCGTCAGCCGCATTGTGGCACTTTGTGTCACCGGGTGTTTGTCGCTTGTGTGATGTCCTGGTGGGGTACCACTTACCTACCATATGAAACCCATATAATAAAGAATAAAAATACGGACAGCAAAGCCCGAAAAGATAGTAAAATAAAAATAGACATACAAATTGTACTAATAATAAGTAAGCTGAAATAAATAACATATCAGCATAAGTCAATAAGGATGGGAAATAAACATGGGGTAATCGGAATTGAAAATGGGTTAGGCTGAGGTGTAAAAATGGGATAAGATGTCAAAATTGGGTAACACGAAGATGTCAAAATGTGTAACATAAAGAGGTTAACATACGTAACAAGGACATGCCAAAAGGGATAAATAAAGATGATAGAACTAAATAAACAGATTTTCAAATGATTATTTTTTAAAGACGCCACAAGTGGATAAACAACACTTCTGACTGAATGCGTCGTGTGTGTGTGTGTGTGTGTGTGTGTGTGTGTGCGTGCGTGCGTGCGCGTGTGTGTGTGTGTGTGTGTGTGTGTGTGTGTATCCTTTTATTGTCCAGCCAACATGGACAGTTATGAATGAACCACATCGACCATACAGTCAAATTAGGGCAAGGTGAATACCCTAATGCAATAGAAAGCCATCCGTCTAAACGAGGAAATCCCGTTAGCTGATGAATGTGTATTAACACGGATAAAAGAATAATAGTGTTACTGTTCAAAAACCCACTTGCTGACCAATTAACCACAACTTAACAACAGTTTGACATGTACTGTTCGGATCTTTTGTTGCTGAGAGAACTATAGAATTGTTTCGTGTACACTCCATGGCGGCACACACACGGATGCACTTTACTCAAATGATAGTAAGATTATTTAAGTTGACGCGGGTGTGAAACATCAAAACAAACCTCTTTCTCAGAACAATACGAAAATCAAAATTGCCTGAAAGACATGCTAAAGAATCTATACAATGTGAAACAGCAACACGTTAATAATACTACAAAAGCATTCATTATCTGAAGAAATGCACAAATACACTGCATATTCCAGTATTAACCAGATGGAACCAGGTTAAACAGCTTATTTATGGAATAAATGCAAAACAATACACCTTTCATAGGCTTGTGACAGCCTATACAATTATAGATACAATTATAACTGCTAAAAATAGATGCGAATTTTACGGGTAAATAATGTTTAAATAAATGGGTAGTCGTATGCAAAAACAACAAGGGTTACTGACAAACCAAGACAAAAAGTTCAAATTGAATGATTATTTCTTCGAATAAAATCAACCTATGACTCCTGCAAATTGCCGTGAGAAAGGCTGTTAAACTTAAATACAACAAGAGAATAAGAAAATCACGTAGAAACACATAAATTAAAAAAAAAAAAAAAATGAGGCTATTGTAAGTATTTGTGAACTGGTTGAGAACTTATACGCCATTAGGGGATACAGGAACAAAATGTAAGAGGGAGAAGAAGAAGTAGTAGTAGAAGAAGAAGAAGAAGAAGAAGAAGAAGAAGAAGAAACAGAGGAAGAAGAACAAGAAGAAAAAGAAGAAGAAGCTAATAAACTGCAAAGCAGATCACGAATTAATTACATGAAGTGGTCTCATTCACATCATTATGTGATTACACACACCAAAACTGGTAATTCACTATTTTGTCGATACTTTTATGGTTGAACGTTTCAAGAACACAGAGAACACGGAATGGCACATAATGATAATAATTACAATAGGGAAAATAAAATAATTAGCTAATTTTACAATCTAGGAAAATATACTCAGCCAGGCACCCCTAATAACACCGGTACCCATAAAACACACTACGCTGGTATTTGTTTTTCTTGTTTGGTTCGATCAGTCCGCAGGTTTAGTTTCTGAGTTACAATTAGGCATATCGTGGGCACTGGGACACCTAGTGCACTACCGCTGTATCGACCGCTACTAATTAGATGTGCTATTTATGGGCACAGCGCTCTCGGGGATAGTTAAGCGGGTGTAACCTTCGCTGCATTTCAACCTAGGGATGTTCCTGAGATAATTAAGTGAGTGCATTGTACCAACCACAAAGCACACAGACATCCACTCAAGACATTAAGGGTCTATGACTTGAACTGTTAAAATAACGAGCTCTCGAAATAATTAGACAAATTAGCTATCACAGTAACCACATAGATATCGATCTGAACAACCACAGAGCTTAGCACTCAGAACACTGAGAGAGATTGCAACGCAGATCAATCAGAAAACCTAGCTCTTTCAGCAACCAGAAAACCAGTGTTAACAACAACAAAGAGACTAGCTCATACAACAACCAGACAGTCTAGCTCTTACAACAGCCAGAGAGTCTAGCTCTTACAACAACCAACAAGTCTAGCTCTTACAACAGCCAGAAAGTCTAGATCTTACAACAACCAACAAGTCTAGCTCTTACAACAACCAACAAGTCTAGATCTTACAACAACCAACAAGTCTAGATCTTACAACAACCAACAAGTCTAGCTCTTACAACAACCAACAAGTCTAGATCTTACAACAGCCAGAAAGTCTAGATCTTACAACAGCCAGAGAGTCTAGATCTTACAACAACCAACAAGTCTAGATCTTACAACAGCCAGAGAGTCTAGATCTTACAACAACCAACAAGTCTAGCTCTTACAACAACCAGAAAGTCTAGATCTGACAACAACCAGAAAGTCTAGATCTTACAACAACCAGAAAGTCTAGATCTTACAACAACTAGAAAGTCTAGATCTTACAACAACCAACAAGTCTAGACCTTACAACAACCAACAAGTCTAGATCTTACAACAACCAACAAGTCTAGCTCTTACAACAACCAGAAAGTCTAGATCTTACAACAACCAGAAAGTCTAGATCTTACAACAACCAGAAAGTCTAGCTCTTACAACAACCAGAGAGTCTAGCTCTTACAACAACCAACAAGTCTAGCTTTTACAACAACCAGAGATTCTAGATCTTACAACAACCAACAAGTCTAGCTCTTACAACAACCAGAAAGTCTAGATCTTACAACAACCAGAAAGTCTAGCTCTTTAAACAACCAGAAATTTTAGCTCTTACAATAATCAGAGACTAGCTCTTACAACAACCAGAAAGTCGAGCTCTTACAAAAATCAGAAAGTCGAGTTCTTACAACAACGAAAAAGTCTAGCTCTTACAAAAACCAGAAAGAGCAAGGCATATCTCTTAGAACAATTAAATAACATAGCACTCAGAACCGTGAGAAAGATAATCTCGCAGGACAAACAGGGAGTCTGGCTGTTGTAACCGTCAGAAAACTCAGATCTCACAATAATCTGGCGTCTCCTTCTACATTTCGTTTGCTTGTTACAATCAGATAGTCTAGCTCTTACAACATCCAGAAAGCATACCTCGAACAACAATGAGACAGCCTAGTTCCTATATTATAGAGCATAGCTCTTACAACGTTCAGAAAGCCTAGTTCTTATATTAGAGAACGTAGATCTTACAACAATCAGAGAGCCTAGTTCTTATATTAGAGAGCCTAGATCTTACAAATCAGACAGCCTAATTCTTACATTAGAGAGACTAGATCAGCGGTTCTCAACCTGTGGATCGCGACCATTTTTTGGGGTCTAACGACCCTTTCACCCTAAGACCATCGGAAGACTTTCACCCTAAGACCATCGGAAGAACACATATTCACTGAAGTTATGAAGCAGTAACGAAAATCATTTCATGTTTGGGAGTGGCCACAACATAAGCAACTGTATTAAAGGGTCGCGGCATTAGGAAGGTTGAGAGCCACTGGTCTAGATCTTAAAACAGCCAGAGAGGTCCTCACTCACAAGAACCAGACAGTGTATCACTCCGCTGCCCCTTCACCTCTCGGTTTAAAACATGTGCAAGGAAATCTTTGCAGGATTATTAAAACGACGTTCTTGCCTCATATATATTAAGTAACAAGTCTGATATATTCACACCCAATATAATCATAAAACATGTTATCTAATTGTGTCCATAAAAATTATATTCTATATGTGTGTTTTTTTTTTCTTTCTCCCATGTAGTGAAATATCGCGTTACAGCGAAAATCTTCTTTTTCTTCCTCAGCATTCCGAGCATTTGAGGTTTATTGCTGCAGATATCACCCGGCACCATTCATCTCTCTGGTTGGCCTTTTCTTTCCAGTTAGTGACACCAAGTGTTTGTTAGGCCTATCTGCATATTATGTCTCCATCGTTTTTTTTTTTTGGGTCTACCTCGTGGACTACGACAATTCAGCTTCCTTGTGTATACAGTTTTTACCTCTCTGATAGAAGAGTCTTAACTACATAACAATACTTGGTACCTTATTATTATCCTACCCCAAACCGGGGAAATTCACAGGTCACAGAATAATCTAATATTTCAGGGGGGTGGTAGATAGGCTGGATGCAGTCGCTAGACCTAGGCTGCATGCAATCGTTGGACCTAGGCTGCTCTCTCTCTCTCGTGGAACGTATTTGATTTTGGGTTAGGGCCAGTTCTAGATGTTTTGGGGTCGTTAAAAGCATCAGAGAGCCGGGATACCCAATCTTACCACGACAAAAAAGACGCTATCATCCAGGATTGTAAAGCCGGTAAAGTAATTAGAATAATCTCAAAGCACTGAAGATATCAACCTGTATCTCGCGGAATCGGCACTGAGTGTAATTTGAGATGAAAATATGTATGTAATTTTTAATGTTCGTAACATTACAAGAACTCATTTCGCAACAGTGATTCGGCTTTTGATGCTGTTGTTCAAGACTTCTTTATCTGTATGTTATCTGGCCGACGCTCAACACTCAGGAGAAAGGCGAGATGGATGTACAGTCAGACAGTTACTAGAACCATCGGAATTGGAACTCTTCGCTTGCTGCTGAAGATGAAGACGGAACGCTTATGGGAGTGTCCCGAGTTCTGTGATGTTGATTCCTAATTCAATTTTTAACATTCAAGATTCTTTCTAACCCTATAACCATGAATAAAAATTATCTTTAAGTTTCTAATTTTATATTAATTTAAACGTATTAATATATTTATTTACCATTCAGTACACTATCAGTATTCTTAATATTATGATTGCTATTATTATTATTATTATGTGCATAAACCATGATCACATAAACTATGATTAGACTACTCTTGAAAACTCTCTCCCCCCCCCCCCCCCCCAACACTCCCTTTTCCCACCAATTGTTACCTTGCCTAAAAAATAGATATGGGGGGAGTGGGGTGGGGTAGGCTGAGAGACCCTTTCCCCATGTTTTTTATGTTGGCGCGCCCAGGAGAGAGACGCTGGTACTTGATAGGACACACACGCAGAGAAAGTATGATAATAGTGTTGCCAGAATACTATTTTACAGGGAGCCACATGCCAAAAGATAAACAGTGAGACCTAAATACTGCAAGAGAGGAACTAAGGCTGATTGATAATTGGGGACAAAGAAAAGCCTGTAGGAGATAGCAAAAGAAGGGGCATCTTGGCGGGAGTTGCTTGGGGGTCTAATCCAATGATTATGAACCTCTTTTAGGTGGCTTCCATCTTGAATATACGACAAGACCTCCCCTTCCCCCCTGAACCTAAACCCCCCAAAATGCCCATACCCCTGCCCCCACCCTACACTCAACCACCCGCCCACAACCACGTATAAAAGTGCTAATTTTACGTTAAAAAATTATTATTACATTTCAAATATATTGCTGTATTTATTGCCATTTAACACATTATTATTAAGTACTTTAACAAGGCTAAGTCCCCTTAAACCCCTCATTTCCCAAGAAAAATGTGTATACATAGTTGGGGGTAGGGGGGATCACCCTATACATTTTGTTGGTGCACTCAGGTGCCTAAGAATCAAAATTCCGGCGTCCTTGATTGTTAAGGCGAAACATAATTGACTGAGTCATTTCCCACAGGCATTTGAGTACAATTCTACAGAGAAAACAGCTTATGCAATGAGTGACAGACAGCACACGCCCGTCTACATACACCTAGCCAAGACTAATTCTTTCAAAATCAAAAGGGACACAGCAAGAATATCCCTAAAAAAGTGCGTTTTCAGAATACCGGGCCTCTTCCACTTAGATCCAGCTCCGTTTCGTCTAACAAGTTTAAGTCGAAGTGGTCCAAAGTCGAATTTATATTTTTCAACTCTATCTTCATTGAAACAGGTTCTAAGAACTGTACACAAAACACACATAAATTCGATCTATGTAGGCATTATTACAGTACATAACGTGAAAAATACCTAATAGGAACTGGTCAAACAAACGTTAGTCTACCCACAGAAAGTAGGTCACGTTCCATTAATAGCTTGCTTGGACTAGATTTAACCTGCTGGACTTTATAAAGGTGCCGCTCTGTTGTTTGCTTTCGTGGGATGTCTTTCATTTACTTTTTTTATTCCGAGAAAGAGAATTCTTGTGACATAGGTTTCATCACTCTCTAAAGGGGCTGTGTGATAGACAATGTTTGTCAACGTCTTTATGGTGTTAAAGGCGCTGGAATGCTGAAATAAAGAAGAAGCGATATCAACGGTATTGCAGGAGGGGAGGGGGGGGGGGCACCCCTAACACACTGAGCCAAAGACGGGTGGCTCAAGGTCGACCAATCAGAAGTGAGCTTGCGTGTACATGGGCGGTCCGTGGGGAGACTAACGTTTCTAATACCTAGGAACTCCTTTGTACGAAATTTTTGACACAAACAATGTAGTTATCTTTCTGTATTTAATATTGTGTGTGTGTGTTTATTTAGTTTTGTGGTCGTAAGTACGAATGGCTTTAATTCGCATGTGTCGTAGGTCTAGGGGAAGGTGTCCTTGGTATACAAATTTAAATGTTGGGTTAGTCTGGTGATAAAAAGATTTGATCTTTTTTCTTCTTTTATTATTTTGTCTTCTATCTCCCGATGGGGCATAGCTCCTCTTTCAACTCACGCCATGTCGTTCTATCCTTCTATATTTATATGTCCCTGTGGGTTCCAGTGCAAAGATAATCTAGTTATAATGTTTCTAGGTTTGGATCTTTATGCAGGCGTAATTACGATTCTTCATATTTGAAGACATTTTATTTCTAGCAGCAAGTAGAGAACTCACGCCACGAATTTCACGCCACGAGGAAAACTCGGTATACGGTGCTAGAAATTAAATTTTTTGAAACACTATTAGAAACTCGATGAGTGATGCGCTCTTGATTAGGCTTGATCTTTAATTTGTATCACATTTTCTGGTAATCACCCCCCACCCCCACTCTTAAGATGTCGGCGTCTGTGGCTTAGTCGTAGCAAACGCGGATCCTGATGCCGGGGTGCCGCGTTCGATACCAGCTGCAGGGCCTCGCGACTTGCATTGGTCTCGACAGTGGTATCAAGAAACCTACCGTATAGAAAGTAATGACAAACTACTGGACGTTTAGCCTAGAAAAACCACAACAGCCAAAAAATGCTGGGGTTGGTTCTGCAACGTCCTGTAAAGAATACGAAACTAACTTTACCTCTTAAGACAGTTCGACATGGACGCTTTCACAATACACTCTTCAGCCTTCATTTATTTCAGTAAAAATGAAGGGGTTAGTTTAAAGAGGTGTAAGGATCTCTGACCCCTTTCTCTATGCAAGTAAAACTTCATTTCCCTAAGATTTTTCTTGATACTGTTGCTTCACCTTTTGCATTGCTTTTCCGGGAACATCCGAGATTTCGTGGGGAATTCCAGGATAAGTCCAATATTATATTATGGGGTGAGAGGAGGGGGGAGGGTGTTTGGTGTTATTCGGTGCTCATTTCATACCTTAACACCCCTATACTACTGGACCTTCCTGGGAATTCCTCACAAAATCTCGGAGCCCCCGAAATGGGGTTAGATCAAAGAAAACAATCCTTTTCCGTCGCTGTGTTAGTTTTATTTCTACAATATGCTTTATGCGGTAGCTGGAAGCAGCACGTACTTTAGTATTTGCATTGACTTCCTGAAGAGTTTACAACAAGGGAAAAAAAAAAAAACACCACACACACACACATTTCGCAAATTGGAACAAAATATCAATAAAAAATAATATTGTCAATAGCAGTGGCTAGAGAGTAAAAGTATTAAAAAGATCTTGCGGCCGCGTTAGCGCAGTCGATAGGAGACTCGTTTTCAAATCTAGCTGCGACTCGCTGCAGCACATGGCCGGTGTTCGAAACCGAGACGGTTCCCGGGGTTCAGCCAGCCTATAGGAAAAAGGTACCAGAGTTAACACCTAGGGTAATGGAGGAACGTCGTTGTAGCTACGGAGTTTCGCGCGGACAGTTTCTTATCAGCTATCCGTACTGGTGGCCGAGCACTTATGGTTTATAACCGTGTGCAATGACGCTGGTTCACATCTCCCGACTTTACCTTTTGTTTTTTACTTTGTTTTTACCTTTAAAGATCTTGTGAGAGCCGCAGTAGCGCAGTGGTTAGAGACAATTTCTTTTTTCGAATCTATAAATGGTGTTTTTGATGTTACAAAAACGATCATGGCTCATAGACCAACCCAGTCTAAAAAAAGTACCAGCTAACGCCCCCTAGGAAGTAAAGGCTAGAAGCGTGACGTTGACTACATTACTCACCGAGGGTCGACATATCAACACTACTTCAGTCTAGCATCATACACCCGATGCACGAGTGGCGCATAAATGTGCATTTACCTTAAAAAAAAAAAAATAAGATAATAGATCCCGTACTGTAGTATGTATGCAAAACGCTGACAGTAAATAGACATGCTGCTGGCTAGCTTTGCAGAAGAAGAAAAATCGTCACGTTCCGCCAACATCTACGAAGGAGCAACTTCAGGTTATAATTGTCACTAGGTTATGTGCGCCATATAAAATGGCCTAGCACTGTTCGCAACCACGTAGCTCTGAAAAGAACTCTTGCAGTATTGATGCGATCACAGAAAGAAAAAACGTAAAGGACCCTTTTGCCACGCCTTTAGGCACATAGGGCATATAGGACTAGACCTATACTTTTATAGACCAAATCTGCACAAGATGGGTGATGTGGTCAGCATCACGCCGGCCGGATCAACAGAAGACAGACCCAAATACTGTACTGACCAACGAGGAAATCGCCTACCGGCGAGCCAATGGCCGACCTGGTCGCCGATGAGACAAGTAAGAGATGTTTAAAGGTAGCAGCAATGTGGCGTCTGGGGAAATCAGACTATGATAGTCAAGATTTTGAGGAATGTTTTGTAGAGAAACAGAAGTGAAAGCTCTGTGACAAATGATAAACTTGTTGGGAAAACAGAAAAAAGGATGACAAAGAACTAAATACATAGATTTCTTTGCCACATGGCATAGGCTGACAAGAACACACATCTTATCCTAGACATCGATGATAATGTAAGATGGCGAGCCATTACATAATACATCGGCGACCTGGTCCCCCATTAGCTCGCCGGTATACGACTTTGTCACCGGTCGGGACATTATTTGGGCCTATCTCCTTTGATCGCATCGACACTCCATAAGCCCTTTTCAGGACTCTTGGGGGCGTGCAGTGCTAAACAATTTTATATAGCGCACATAACCCAGTCACAATTATAACCTAAAGCTCCCCCTTCGTGGATGCTGGCTGAACGTCAAGATTTGCCCCAGCAAAGCAAAGAAAGAATACGCCTATGGGTACAGCGCATTATGATATTCGTGGGCATAACATCAAGTTAACGAGATCCTGATTGGTTTCATAGCAAACTCTCCAAAACACCTCTCTGTCTAATATCAGTGATGCAATTACCTGCCATGGAGGCGCAGTCTGACACGAGTAAGGATAAGACTACTCTAGAACGAGGCTGATAAATCGCGTCTGTGGCCCGACGGTGTTGACTTATTTAAAAGCCGGTAATATTCTCCTCTTCGCCCCAAAACACGCACTGGGACTTATTTTCTGGGATCTTATTTTTCAATGTACAAAAATCGACATTTATATTATAATTTATGTAATACATTACAATATTAGTAATAATGCTATTTATTAATTTACTTACACCTCCATTAATTTATAATTCTATACGTCCGTCGTGCACTTCAACGGACATAGGAAATCCACCCTTCCTTCTGGCTAACGATCTCAACTAGGTAATACAGGCACATGTATGGTAGGACTTACATAAGGAGCACCTGAAACATCATGCTAGCGTTAATTCTTAGGCAAATCTTTTCCGGGGAAACAGTGTGTACGTGCTTGCATGCGTGCGTACGTGTGCGTCTGTGTGTGCGCAGCAATGATATCTGTTAAATAAATATATATATTTAATGAGTCAAAGCGGCTGAGTTGAGTATTCTGTATTTAATTTACTTCTTCTTGCTTACTGTAGTTTCAGGTCCTTACAAAACATCGTAATGCCTTCAAACAGTTACTATAGTGTTATTTCCTTCTTTTGTTATGCCTTTGCTTTATTTCTTCCCCACCCACCCCCCCCTTTTTTTTTCCTGATAAAGGTTTTTCGCCACAATGTCTTTTCTTTAATGTAATTTTGTAAAGATCTCCATCACTGCCGTCTTCAGTCCTGGATGAGAATGGCGAGATGTCGGACAAGAGGCCATCTCCACAACCTCCCTCTCCCCCCCCCCCCGTTTTAACAATCACCTTGTATAAAAACTTGCAAAAATTAACTTCATTTCAAGTCGTCCCCTTGTATGATGCAAATTTTATTATTTGAAGCCCCACCCTGGCTTTTGCCTGGGGTCTGAATATAGCTGAGCCACAATTGTGACCATAACAGCTGAAAGGGGTTTCTGTGACCTCTCCAGGGGTGATCCTCATCCACATGGTGACACTTTGTGTCACCGTGTGTTTGTCGCTTGTGTGATGTCCTAGTGGGGTACAACAAGCAAGCAAGTAACCCCATTTCCAAAAAAACTAGTCAAAGAGTCTGGGTTTATAGAGTACTGCGGTAGACGATGAAAGCCGCTTTGCGGAATTCATTAGTCAGACACATAAACTATTTGGCTCGAATACAAGCAGTAAGAGTATAATCTAGAATGCTACACCCATGGATAGATAGATAGACCAAAGGTACGAACTGTAATCCATACACGAAATCAAATAAGTTACACATGCTAAAATGGAATGAACGAATCGAATGCAAGTCCATCGTGTTGCCTAAACGGGATAACAAGGTGACGATAATGTATTTTAAAAAGCTAATATATACCTCTATTTTTTAACTGGTCGTATTACAAAGACATGCAATATCCACTTGCAAAATGAAAAGTGAATGAGATTGCGTAGACTGCGTTCAACCAGTTGTGATTCTCTGTTTCAAATTCTTTACAAAACAATTCCAATTTTTATTGGGGAAAAAGGGGGGGGGGGGGGGAGGGGGCCTTACAAAAAGCAAGACATGCTAATTACAAACTGCTGGCCTTTATTGACCTTTCAGAACAAAATCAGTCTAAATCACATTTAAGCGTTTAATTAGGACTAGCGTAATGCTATCTATTCTTGTTTCGAAAATTCTGCAGACAGATGGAGATTAACATTTCAATGAAAACACAATCACTGACACTGGAAAGTAATGACCTATCCAGTGGAACGATGAGATCACGTGACTACCAAATCCCACAGTAACAAAACATGCAATCTATCGCTAGAGCATATGCCGTGAGATGATAATGCGCGGTTTCAATATTAGCAGAACTACGGCTATCTATCTCTTTATTGGACATTTCACATTGAAAAAAAAAGGGGGGGGGGGGTGGGGGTGGGGGGTGGGACTTGTTTCTTTTTCTTCTTTCCTAGTTCTGCCTATTTAATTTCAGCCCACAGGCCTGGCTATCGATTTTCAATAACTGAAAGAGATATGCCCACATAAAAGTCAAACAATAATTGATAATATAAACCCCGAGTTGACTAGGAAGGCTATAAAATGAAGAAAAACAAAACTGGAAAAACACAAAGCAAATGTCAGTTTAATACAACACTACAGCCAAAAAAAAAAAAAAAAAAAAAAAAAAAAAAAAAATGAAGCCAAATAAGTCCTGGAAAGTAAAGGCGGCCGGCGTGATGTAAACCACATCACCCACCTATAACCAATTGGTCTTTAAATATAGGTCTAACCCTATATGCCCAATGGCGTGGAATGCGTTAGTGACGTTCAACCCCACCAGGACCGCACAATGAGCGATAAACACCCGTGACACAAAGAGCACCTTTCGGATGAGAATAATCCGGGCACAAGTCTAAGAAATCCTATTCAATCGTTAGGTTTTTTCATGCCCCCGACAACAGCCACAGTGTGGTAAAATAAACAAAAACTGCATCCTATATGGGGACCGGCTCGCGAGCGCAGTTGGCTAAACCGGACTGCGCGGCGACCGGGTGAGGAATTCATTGTGTTCCGGGTTCACGCCCAGGGGTAGGAAGAAAAGCCAAATTTCTTCCAGATTTACGGTATCTCTCATGAAATCAAGGCCGAAGGGTTGCGATATCCATAGTATTGAGCCAAAAGATTAACAACTCATGGTTTTTGATAACTTGAAAAAAAAAAAAAAAATATGGGGGACGGAAGAGGTAATGCCGCGGAAAAGGGTCTTTTACTTTAACTCCACAATAAACACAGGACAATGTGGGGGACAAATCATCACCTCGATGGTGATTTCAACAAATGATCACTTAAGCGGCAGACAAAACCAACAGGATGATGAATGAAATCAGTTTTAATGTAAGTAATCATCTCAGCTGGCTGGCTCTGACCTCACTCTACATCTATGAATTGTGACCAATCATCATCACGTAGAAGGTCTTTGGCAGAACATCGCTCTCAACTCGGTATCTCGCCCGCTCTCCCGCCTCGTGTACTTTCATATTCATGAAGTCACTTAAATCCTGAGCCCATCTTCGTGTTGGTCAACCTCTGCCACTCTTTCCTGATACAATGTCTTCTGCTTTTTTTTGTTTCCAGTCCGTCATGGCGCTTGATATGACTCAAATATTTCAGCTTCCGAGACAAGATGCTGTTTACTGTTGTGATCAAAAGCCCTGAAATTGTTTCTGATGACATTTTTTTAAGGCTATGTTGCTCTCCAAGCTGCACAGGCAAAGACAATCTTCCTCGAGATAGATTTGAACACAGCATCTCTGGTTCTAAAGTGAAAACATAACGGCCCTTTCTCACGCAGTTGGTGCATCAGTCACATGGTAGTCGAAAGATAGTTTTGTTGATTAATCGGCACTCGCTGGGTTATGTTGTCAACATCACACCCGGCCGCGGTTACACAGTCGAGTTAGCTTGCTCGTAGCAAGGCAATTTATTGCCAGAAGAGAGACTAAGTCGACCCCTTCGCTGAAACGTCAGTATAGTCTGGTGCCGGGAAGCCATAACTGAAACTTTCGAAAGAGTAAAGGGAAAAATATAGCCCAGTTTAGCTTTTTGTGGAAAATAGGAACAAATCAAGTTACGCAACCGTGACTGGTAAACCATGAATTAGATTCAGTTCGATTGTTCATAATGACAAGTTAACCCCCAGTCACTCAACACCCCCCTTTTTTTGTGTTTACAGTTCACAGTTTTATAATTGAGACCAGCGCCGCTAAAGTGTTGTAGCTTTGTCTGTGGCTTCGGAATTTAGCCGTTTCTTCCTTCGGTAGTTCTGCTTGCTGGCTTGTTCTCTTTGACCGTCTTCTTCGTCTTGCGATTATTAATGGCTAGACTATATGCTATATGTATTTATTTCGTCAGGCGCATCACAGAGCAGGACACCCACTTGGCCTGACAATCTAAAAGATTGCTGGGTGGCTGAGTGGTCTCGGGGCAAAGTATCCGCCTCGAGTGCTAGAGGTTCCGGGTTCAATCCCCGGTTAGGGCTGTGATTTTTCACGCGGACTTTGACTTCTAGAAATTCCCATGTTCACTGGTTAGTGAGATCAGACGCCCGTATGCAATATTGCGCACGTAAAAGAAATCCCATGGCAGTTGGAAATGGAAAAAAATTGCCTAACGGCGCTGCCCGGGCAAAATTTGGAATTAAAAATCTACCCAAAGTATTTCAGGATCCTCGCCGGTGCTACAGAGCCTGTGCCCTGTGCTGAACTTGTTCGGACTCAGAATTGAGTTAGAAGAAGAACGGAGCACTTATGGGTTACTAGTGTGCCATGATGCTGATACATTGTTTTAAAACCTCAAACCTCAATTTGAAAGGTGGCTGAAGGCTGAGGATATAGTCTAAAGTTGGAAAACAAGGGGAAACTACCACATTATGATCTAAAGAAACTCATAATGGAAGTTACTTGAATATGAAAGTACACGAGGCGGGAAGAGCTGGAGAGAGCCCAAGTTTCTTTCGGGCAGGCCGTGATGAGAGCGACGTTCTGCAAAGGACCTGCTACATGATGATGATTTCGTGCTTATGGTTAGAGATTTATCGCAGTTCTGTGGTCATCTCTGGCCAGATTCTGTTCACTTCTAAAAGACTATATGGTCCTTTTTTCTCATAGTATACTGCATTCTCTTACTGTTCCCATTCTGCCTCTTTCTTAGCAAGTTTCTCCACGGTTTCGTCTCGTAGTATACCAGAGTGGGATGGCACCCACTGGAGTATAGAACGCGTCTGAGCAAGTCACCTTGCTAAGTTCAGATTTCAAGCCGGCTTTCAGTATGGGTTGTCGGCTCTATGGCTAAGTCGATGCGAATGCTCCGGGATGCCGGGTTCGATCCTAGTTGCGGGCCATGCGCCTTGCGTTGGTTTCGACAGTGGTATCAAGAAAGCCGACCGTCAAGAAGCAATGGCAAACTACTAGACGTAAATTTGCCTAAAAACACACAACAGCCAGGGACTGTTGGGGTTGGTTCTGCAACGTCATGTAAAGGATACGCAACTAACCTTTTCAGTATGGGTTTTTGTATGTACTCGCTAAGTGCACTTCAGCTTCGTCCGTCCATGTATTTCCGGCTCATGAAAAGCTAAAAGACTTACAAACTATTACCGGTACCATCAGATCTAAAACTCTGTACCGGCTTTTAAAGGCGGGGACGACGCGCTTATCGGAATGTTCCAAGTAATGTAATGCTGTTCTTAATTCAACTTTGATTAAAAAATGATAAATGGATTTAGAAATTAGCAGAGAATGGGGGATAGGAAGACAAAGGGTGACTGATAGCTGAAAATAAAAGCAAAGTAAAACATATTTTAGTATTTTACTAGTCGCTTTACGACATCAAATATGTCTTAAAATGTAGAAAATAGTCGTTCACCAAATATACTTTCTACACAGTAAACATCCACAAGACCCCATCAGCAGACTCAGCGGAAAGCAACATACAGAAATTGTCCGTCAGGACACTTCAGGCTCAACTACCACATGCATAGAATAAAGATTGTACAGACCCCACTGTGTGCCTGTCAAACAGGACGACAGACACCTGAGCTCATTCTGCAGACCTGCCCACTCTACCTACAACTTAAAAAGACACCTGGCCTCAAGAGCAAAGTGTGCAGAGCAAGCTATGGAAAACCATGAAGGACCTGCTACTGACATGCGAGTTCATAGAGGCAATCCACCTGATGATCTGATCTGAGCCTATGAAGCCAAACGCAAAGAAGAAGAAGAAGAAAAAGAAGAAGAAGACCAAGAAGAAGAAGAAGAAGAAGAAGAAGAAGAAGAAGAAGAAGAAGATACTTTATACTTGTTATGGCAATTTCAAAAGAAAAGAAACTGAAAACCTAAAGAGAAAGACAAGCAATATTTAAACGACCAAAATAATAAAAGTATGCATAAAAATGGTCAGAAATGGAAACACCGAGAAAAGAAACAGGTGTGCAAGTCATATTAAGTTAAGATGTGGATGTTTCTCTAAATGACATCCTAGGTTATGGTAGATGACAGGGCCAGGAAGCTTCTGGAAGGCACTCATTAATTATTTCCAACCGCTGAAACAGAACACTGCCTTGTCTGCTCCCATCCTTCCAGCAGGCGGGGACGTAGCGGTCCGAGTTTGCTTAATGAAGAATGCAAGAGGTTAGCTAGAACAGAAGTCTGAAACTCCCACCTTAAAAAGTCTGGCTATCACTATAAAGATACTGCTAAAAGTAAGTGTGTAAAGGACCATTCCCTAACTATTCATTACTTTTTTGTTCAATACATCCGTAGTGTGTTTTAACCGACCGACCGACCGACCGACCGACCGACCGACCGACCGACCGACCGACCGACCGACCGACCGACCGACCGACCGACCGACCGACCCGACCGACCGACCGACCGACCGACCGACCGACCGACCGACCGACCGACCGACCGACCGACCGACCGACCGACCGACCGACCGACCCGACCGACCGACCGACCGACCGACCGACCGACCGACCGACGACGACCGACCGACCGACCGACCGACCGACCGACCGACCGACCGACCGACCGACCGACCGACCGACCGACCGACCGACCGACCGACCGACCGACCGACCGGACCGACCGACCGACCGACCGACCGACCGACCGACCGACCGACGACCGACCGACCGACCGACCGACCGACCGACCGACCGACCGACCGACCGACCGACCGACCGACCGACCGACCGACCGACCGACCGACCGACCGACCGACCGACCACCGACCGACCGACCGACCGACCGACCGACCGACCGACCGACCGACCGACCGACCGACCGACCGACCGACCGACCGGCCGGCAGATAGATAGATAGATAGATAGATAGATAGATAGATAGATAGATAGATAGATAGATAGATAGATAGATAGATAGATAGATAGATAGATAGATAGATAGTGATAGATAGATAGATAGATAGATAGATAGATAGAAGATAGATAGATAGATAGATAGATAGATAGATAGATAGATAGATAGATAGATAGATAGATAGATAGATAGATAGATAGATAGATAGATAGATAGATAGATAGACCTCTTAATTTCACATCAGACCTTTTTGTGTCTAGTGCCTGTGTTGGTAGTTGTTCTGTCTGCATTTTAACGGGATGACCAAACCGTCTGATCTTCTGTTTCTCAATGACTTTGGTGCATAGTGTTGTTCCCACAGGTTGTCTGATAATACCATTTCTCACTTGGTCTCTGATGGCTAAGTTGGCCGCTTTCCCCAATGGATCTCATTTGACAGGTGTTAATTTTACGAATGTTAGCCTTTGATAATCCGCAACGGATATGAAAAAATTGTAGCAGAAGGCATGGTACCAGAAATGAGGGGCAGGGGCGACAAACACGAAGATGGGCACATGATATAAGTGACTCCTTAAGTATGAAAGTACACGAGGCGGGAGAGCTGGCGAGAGACTGAGTTTCTTTCAGGCAGACCTTGATGAGAGCGACGTTCTGCAAAGGACCTGCTACATGATGATGATGATGATGATGATAGCCTTTGATAATGTTTGGCACCGGTAGCACAGCTCGTATAATCCGTTTCTTGGTGGTAATACTTGTGTTTATGTGTAATAATAACGGCGCCAGTCAGTATTTAAGTACCCTGGAGGGCAAACGTTTAAAAAGAAAATGTTAGTTTATCCCTGCATCTTCTCCCAGAGACCATGGCTTCAGCCATTATTGTTCCAATCCAGTGTGAACCACAATCACTCCAAAGTTATACATTTTCACTTGCTGCTTTCTATGAGCGGCGGTTCTTCAATGTTCAAATCTTGTAAAATGCCAACATCATAACCGTTTAGAATGCTTCAAGTTAATCGCATACTTCTCATAAAAGACACTGACATAACTATTCCTAATTCCTGCAATAGCCTGGTTCGGACACAATTAGCAATCAATGAAAACATGGACGAGGCATCTCATGTCTGCGTCAATATGACATGAACAAATAAACGCAGCCAAATTACGTCCATGAAGTCAACCTGACCTCCTCGACAAGAACATTTTAACAAATATATTATTAATGAAAGGTAAAGCACAAAATGGCAGTTTCACCCACATGTGACGTAGGCGCCCTCCAGGTTACAAACATTAAAAAAATAAAATAAAAGTCGATGCTTCACACAAATGGTTTGTGCTGGGAGTGCCGTGAGGCCACTGACATTATTTCACATGTATCGATTGGTACTCTCAGAACTAAACGGAAGAAATAAATAGATAATTACCGTGCTTTACAATGTGTGTGTATGTGAGTGCGTGTGCGTGCATGTGTATGTGTACATTATTCTCACTGCACATCAAACAAGTCCTTAAGTACTCGGATCCCATCTTCTGTATATCCCACCACTTGTGGCAAATGATAACATCAGTTCTATGTTGGTTTACTATTCTTCCTTGGCTACCTGTATATTGTTTTGAGCAACACCTCCTTTGACAAGAATTTCTTGAAGTCTTCTGAGTGAGGCCAATTCAACGTCGTCTCTTGAATCAATTTCTTGTCCTGCCTCCTTGAGAGCAATCCATCCTGTTTCTATCTTCTAGAGCAGAGAGAGAGAGAGAGAGAGAGAGAGAGAGAGAGAGAGAGAGAGAGAGAGAGAGAGAGAGAGAGGCACGCACACACAACGCCACACACACACACACAAACATATATATATATATATATATATATATATATATATATATATATATATATATATATATACATATATATATATATTATTATTTATATATACAAACATACATACATATATAATGCCCCACCCCCACTCCAAATTTTCATTCTGTAGGATTAACAACTCAAGGACGAGAATCAAACAGGTACAAATCCCGGAAACCCCTGCCAACCTTACAGCCATATGGCATATTTATATTACCGTACCACAAAACGGTTACGAAGCAACCTGCAGTCCAGTGTCGGTGGGTTGTCATGTCTACGTACGTAGAATATAGTTAACCATTAAAGTATATCTTCGGGTAGATGAGGCTCGTCAGTACGGGAGTGCAGCTCATCTAGGAGAAGGAAAACTCTGATTTCAAACCACGGGCAGATGAGGCTCGCCAGCAAGGGAGTGCAGGTCATCTAGGAGAAGGTAAACTCTGACTACACACCTCCACTGCCTTGTGGCCATACCTATGTTTGGGAAAGTGCTTCGGGAGTAAACCCTGAGGAAAAATCCGGAGCTGGAATCCCTAAGGCGGTTTAGCATTGTATACAGTGCTATTCCGGCAATTCCTGCAACGTCCTCGGTGCCAAGTTGTACTGGTTTTTGCCTTTCCCTTGGTATCACCGGCGACGTAGAGAGGGGGTACTTGCTGCCTGGGCAACAGTCTGTACTCCAAATCAAAACGCCCTGGCCTGTGCCCTGGAGAGGTCACTCCAGCGATGCTTAACAGTTTCGACACAACACGGGAAACAGCAGTCACCGGTTATAAGCCTTTGCTCAATTGGCGTAGAGCTAGGCGCCAGGGGTTGTTTCCGACGGTGGGAGAGACCATCGTAGTCTCACTGGACAGCTAACGCCCGCCTCAACTGGGCAGCTCCCAGTCAGTAAGGTGTTGTCCCGCCACGATCCGTTTGCCTTGTTGGGTGCACAGGGCTTAGGGGATAACCCGACATACGGATTGTAATCCTTGTACCTACACAAAGAAGCCAAAAAATCAGATTCCCAGCTCTAAAGCTGGGCACATGGAACGTGAGGACCATGACACCTGGTATTCTGGATGATCTGCAACATATGAGCGATGTAAGGAAAACTGCAGTCATTAACAATGAACTGTCCCGTTTGAACGTAGACATTGTTGCCCTACAGGAAACCCGGCTCTCCTCCTCAGGTAGCATCAAAGAGAAGGACTTCACATTCTTCTGGCAGGGAAAACCATCTTCGGAGCCCATGGAACAAGGCGTAGGCTTTGCGATTAGGAACCGATTGCTTGGAACTGCCACACCACCTACAGGAGGATCAGAAAGGATCCTTAAAATTCAGGTCCAGACAAGAGCTGGTCAGTCACACTCTGATAAGTGCCTATGCACCAA
>CAJHNH020007924.1:0-310000 GCA_905116865.2 Candidula unifasciata
AGTGCAGTGATTAAGTGTGTGTATGAATACGTGCAGTAAATGACATTACTTATTAACACAGTCCCGGGAAGTAAAGACGATGCTGAACATGTCACCAATTTTACGCCGATTGGTCTATAAAAAATATATGTCCTATACGCCTAAAAGCGTGAAAAGGGGACCTTTACTTTATTTTTAAAACTTATTAACACAGAAATGCTTGGATGGGGGCGCGGGGCTGATGTGATGTTCGAAAGGCAAAGCCAGAAAGTTGTCACGGGGGTTGAAAAAAAAACAATCTAGTGCAGTATTCGAAGTAATGTATAATATATAAACAAATACCCTAAAGGGGAATTTCTTTTTCTTTGCATAGTTCGGAAAGGGAGAGGTTTAGCCTCTTTGCAAATTTTCTTGGGGACTCCGCCCCAGGGGGAGCGGTGTGTGTGCCAGAGCGCCCGACCCCCTCCCCCCCTCTCTCTCTCCCCCAACCTTTTTTCAGTATACGTACCGAGTACATCTAACCAACCAGTAAATGGACAGTAAGGTATCAGATTAGGTTCAGACAAGGTGTAAGAGAAAGAAAGCTGTTTGGCAATCTTACATTGGATGGTTAACTCGACACCTAATATCTACAAAAATGTTGTTTTCTGATACCTGCCGTCTCCCTGTTATCTTCAATGGATGCCAATCAGTGCCAGAACATTTACCCGGTGGTTTAGTGGCCGTGTGTTTGTGTGTCATCTGGCTAATCCGTGTCAGTGACGGATTGTTTGTGCCTGGAGAGCTTGTCTGGCATGTCAACACATCATTAGGCGCTGATTTTTGTTTGTTTCTGCAGGGCTCAAAGTCATCGGCGGGAAAGTGTCGGAGACTGGCAAGCTTGGTGCCTTCATTACTAAAGTCAAGAAGGGGAGTATAGCGGACAGCGTGGGGCATCTCCGGCCAGGTTAGTGTGTGTGTGTGTGTGTGTGTGGGGAGTGAGGGGGGATGATGTATGTGTGTGTGTGTGTGTGTTTATGTGTGTGAGAGTGTGTGTGTCATTAATAGAGTCAAGAAGGGGAGTATAGAGGACAGCGTGGGGCATCTTCGGCCAGGTTAGTGTGTGTGTGGGGGGAGGGGAATGATGTGTGTGTGTGTGAGAGAGAGAGTGCGTGTCATTACTAAAGTCAAGAAGGGGAGTATAGCGGACAGCGTGGGGCATCTTAGGCCTGGTTAGTGTGTGTGGGGGGGGGGGGGGGGAATGATGTGTGTCTGTGTATGTGTGTGAGAGTGTGTGTGTCATTACTAAAGTCAAGAATAGGAGTAAAGCGGACAGCGTGGGGCATCTTCAGCCAGGTTAGTGTGTGTGCGCGCGCACGCGCGCGTGCGTGCGTGCGTGCGTGCGTGAAGAATCTCAACGCTCGTGACTCCTAGAGTGCGGTGATTAAGTGTAGGTACAGACAGACAGACGTATGTGTGTGCTCATATGCGTGTCTAAATACGTGCAATACATGACATTACTTATTAACACATAAATAATGGGATTGACGGGGGGAGGGGGGGGGTGGGGTTATCGTTCACAAGTGATGGGTGTTTGGACAACCGGCTGATGTGATGGTCGAGAGGCAAAGCTAGAAAGTTGTCATGGGGAAAAAAATCTAGTACAGTGTTCGAAGTAATTCAAAGTGTGTGTGTGGGGGACAGGTGAGAGAGTGTGTGTGTGTGTGGGGGGGGGGGGAA
Organism: Candidula unifasciata; assembly: GCA_905116865.2. Classification (NCBI taxonomy): domain Eukaryota; kingdom Metazoa; phylum Mollusca; class Gastropoda; order Stylommatophora; family Geomitridae; genus Candidula; species Candidula unifasciata. The sequence goes on from CAJHNH020007924.1 coordinate 1,699, forward strand.
GGTGAGTGTGTGTGGGGGTGTCATTACTAAGTTCAAGAAGGGCGGTATAGCGGACAGTGTGGGGAATCTTTGGCCAGGTCAGTGTGTGTGTGTGTTTGTGTTTTTCCCAGAGAGAACGAACGAACGAACTTTATTTTCAAAGGGTCACAAATTAGGCACGCAGGCCTGTCTTACATTTGGCCCTTCCAAACGCCCATTTTTTGCACAGCAGTTGCATTTCATCAATAAAGCATGTTATGTTCATGCATTATTATGCATTAAATGAATATCAACTCAAAAACAAAAAGCTTGGATGGTAAAATATGTGCGCACGCTCGCGCGCGAACACACACACCCTCATACACGTGCAAACCCATTCACTCACACACACACATACATCCACATACATACGAACATGCACACACACACACATACGTACACAAGTTCGTCTGTAGGTAGAGAGAAAGACAGAGAGAGAGAGAGAGAGAGAGAGAGAGAGAGAGAGAGAGAGAGAGAGAGCGAGAGAGAGAGAGAGAGAGGGGTATAACAAGCACCTTTAGGACATATTCGACCAGGCTAGTATACGTTGTGTGCGAGCGAGAAAGAAAGAAGGAAGGGGAGCTGAGGTGGCGCAGGAACTACAGTGGACAGCGTCAGACATATTTGGGTATTAAGCGCTGGCGCGCGCAAATGTCAGTATGTGTGTATATTCGTGAGAACGATGGAGAAAGAAGGAGAATAACGAGAATAAATAACAGGAGCTGGCATAAGGGGAAAAGGAGAAAGAGGAAACAACCAGCTTTCAGTCAAATGTATTTTATGGATAGGGGGGGGGGAAGGGGGTGCGGGCCTTAAGTTACTGTAACTGTCTATCCTTGTCTGCTCTTTCTTAGTGCGACACTGTCTGTCTGCCCTCTGTTACATGTAACACACACACACACACGCACACACACACGCACGCACGCACGCACTCTTTTCCAGCCTTGAGGCTTATAGGGCTAGACCTATACTTTATGGACCAATCGGCAGTCGGTGTGTGATGTGGTCAGCATGACGCCGTCTACCTTTACTTCCAAGGATTTTATGTGGTACCCAATTAAGGCTTCGTCGATAGCCAAGGTCATTTTTTTTAAATAAAAACAGTCCGGCTCCCTCAGGACATAAACCCATGACCTTCAGGTCAGCAGGCGAGCATCTAGTCGCTACAATATGGCGGCTCCTGTGTTACTTCCTTATCTGATGCAAAACTCGGATATAGAAGACTTGAAGTTACAAGTTGCAGGGGTTGAACGAATTAAAGTAACAAATTTGAGACATAGGAGAAGTTGGGAGTTAGCAACTGTCTGACATTTAAACAAAATGGACTTTACAGCTGTCTGACATTGACAAAGGTGGAAGTTAAAACTGTCTGACATCGAAGATGTTGGAAATTACACCTGTTTGACATTAAAGAAGTTGGAAGTTACAATTGTCTGACACTGAAACAGTTGGCAGTTACCAGTGTCTGACATTGTGGCGGTTTAAAGTTAACAGCTGTTTAACATCAAAGAAATTGGAAGTTACAACTATCTATTATTGAAGAACTTGGAAGTTGCAACTATTTGACATTTAAAAAAGTTAGAAGCTACAGCCATCTGGCATCGAAAAAGTTGCAAGTTAAAACTATCTGACATAGAAGAAGTTGGACGTTATTACTATCTGACATTGAAGAGTTTAAAAGTTACAATTATCTGACATTTAAGAAAGTTGAAATTACAACTATCTGACATTGAAGAAGTTGGAAGTGACAACTATCTGACATCAAAAGTTGGAAGTTTCATCTAAGATTGAAGAAGTTAGAAGTTACAACTGTCTGACATAAAATAAAATGGAAGCTACAGTCATCTGACATCAATTAAGTTGGAAGTTACAACTATCTGACATCAAAGAAGTTGGAAGTTACCTGACATCAAAGAAGTTGGAAGTTACGATTATCTGACATCATAGAAGTTGAAAGTTACAACTGTCTGACACTGAAGAAGTTGAAGGTTACAACTGTCTGACACTGAAGAAATTGGAAGTTACAACTGTCTGACACTGAAGAAGTTGGAATATACAACTGTCTGACTTTGAAGAAGTTGGAATTTACAACTTTCTGAAATTAAAGAAGTTGGAAGTTACAACTATCTGACGCCAAAAAAAATTATGGAAGTTACAAATATCTGACATCAAAGAAGTTGAAAGTTACAACTGTCTGACACTGAAGAAGTTGAAGGTTACAACTGTCTGACACTGAAGAAATTGGAAGTTACAACTGTCTGACACTGAAGAAGTTGGAATATACAACTGTCTGACTTTGAAGAAGTTGGAATTTACAACTTTCTGAAATTAAAGAAGTTGGAAGTTACAACTGTCTGACTTAGAAGAATTGTGAAGTAACAACTATCTGAGCAAAAAATGCTGGAAGTTACAAATATATGTCATCAAAGAAGTTGTAAAACACTATGCTTAGTATTGCAGAAGAATTATGTGGAAAACGGAAGAGTGGATACAGACGGGTAAATAACAAATATTCACCTTGGTGGTATGAAGAAGTAAAAGAAGCAATTAAAAAGAAAAAAGACTTATATAAACAGTGGATAAAATCAAAGAAAGAAGAAGATTATCTAAACTATAGACTGCAAAGGAGAGAAACCAACAGGAGTGTCAAGAAAGCAAAACAAGCATCCTGGGAACGTTTCGGTGAGTCACTAGCAGAAAATGAGAAAACAGCCAGCAGAAAATTTTTCAAAGTAGTTAAAAATATGCGGAAAAGAGATGAGAGCTACAACCCCACTGAAATAATAAATGATAAGACAGGAAGGCCATTGATAGATCCACCTGAGATAGCAGAAAGATGGAGAGAATACTTCAATGAGCTCTTTAATCCTCTAGGAGATCATCAGGAAAGAACAACTGAAGAGCACAGAGCGACAGTGTTAGAACCACACATACTAATGGATGAAATAGAAAAAGTCATTAAACAGTCTCCCAAATATAAAGCACCAGGAGCTGATAGATTACCAACAGAAATAATTCAAGCAGCAGGTGAAAGCAGCATCAGATGGCTTCACAGAATATTCAATGCAGCATGGGTACAACAAACTGCCCCTATTGATTGGCAACATGCAATAGTTATACCATTGTGGAAGAACAAAGGAAGCAGACGAGAATGCGGTCAATACCGAGGCATCTCTCTTTCAAGCCATGTTGGCAAAATGTATGCCAAGATAATAGAAACAAGACTGAGACCAGTGATAGAACCACAGCTGGCAGAAGAACTGATGGGATTTAGGAGAAATAGAAGCTGCACGGATGCAATCTTCACACTTAAACAGTTAATAGAAAAGAACATTGAATACAATAAGAACTTATTTGTGGCCTTCGTAGACCAGGAGAAGGCATTTGACAAAGTCGACAGACAATTATTATGGAAAGTAATGGCAAGATATGGAGTAAGCGAACACCTCATCGAAGTGTGCAAAAGTTTATACAGGGATTGTAGAAGTGTAGTTAGAATAAATCAGGGAACATCTCATCCTTTCACAGTGACATCTGGAGTAAGACAGGGGTGTGTCTTATCACCACTGCTGTTCATCACCTACATCGACTGTATATGCAAGAATGCCAAGCCCATGAATGAAGATCTTAGTAAGATCAACGAATTACTCTTTGCAGATGACCAGGGCTTGATAGCAGATACAGCCATGAAATTGCAGCAACATCTAACATCCATGAATGAAGAATGTAAAACAAATAATATGAGAATCAACACTGAAAAGACAGAAGTAATGTCAATAGGAAAAAGGAAGACAGATCTAAACATAGCAATAGAATACAAAGGCATTAAACAGGCATCTGAGTTTAAATATCTGGGGACTACATTTATCGAAGATGGGAAATTGGATAAAGAAATTGACATTAGATGCAGTAAAGCAAACCAAGTATTGGGACAGCTGTTATTGAAGAATTTGAGTTAAATCTATCTGAGCTTTAAAAAAGTTGAAAGTTACAACTGTCTGACATTGAATAAGTTCAAATTTACAAACAGTAATGTGTCTCTTAAGAATGGGCAGAACAATGGGCAATTGAGGCGACCTGTTACCTTTACCCATAAATGGTCAGTGGGGTAGAGGTGCTGCCTTTCACCATCTTCTTGTGATCAAGTCTCTTATTTTTTTACCTACAGACGAACTTGTGTTTTCTAATTATCTGGGGAAAAAACATTCAGCACAATTAGTCAATCAGGTATCGTTTCCACTTCTTCTGGGGTGGTAACTGCAACTCTCCGGTGGCTAAAGAACAAGATGCATACACATGTAGTATTTGTAACAGACTCTGAAAGTATGCTGGGAAAGGTGAAGACAGGGTTGCGTTGAGCAGAGTGGCAAGCTTCATTGGAAAGGTCACGGATAGTGTGTGCAGAGACTGGCCAGCTGGTACTGCACAATCAGAAGTTCAACAAATGATTCATGACAATTCCCACCTAAGTCTGGTAGTCTGGTAGACTTAGTTTCAGCTTCCTAGCAAACGGGTCATCCCATCGTTGCTCAGCTCCTGTGCCAAAGAAAAAGTCACAGAATGTTTATCACAGTTCCTTGTGGAAGGATTGACAGACTGCTGTCTCAGCATATCTAGCATACACATGCATTAAAGCATACGGTATCCATCCGAAGTGCTAACACAAACAGTCTGACTTAGAAATGCAGTTTATCATTGATGGTAGTATAAGTCATTAACAGATCAGCAGTTGCACACGCGTTCAATTTTAATCACCTAAGGGCACCACTAACATTGCGACCACATGCATCACGCCATTTTCTAAACCTGCAATTCACATCACCACGTTGATCACAGTCAAAAAAGCATTCCAAATGAAATCCGCAACTCACAGTGTCACGCCATGCATTTAACTCAGAAGCTGGGTGACGAAACTATATCCTTTAGGTCTACAAATGGCGCAAAAATGCAACGGCCACTGTCAGGGAGAAGCAAAAAATTTGCTCCAAACAGCACCTGTGTCTAGCGTCCATTTTGATCGGAAGTCGAGTCTCACCCAAGATGGCTCTGTGGTGGGGGTTAGACGAGGTGCATGGGATTTCATAGCAAAGAATGGATGTCACTTGGTGCAACAAAGCCTTGCATATGATATCACAATGTCTAGTTTGAGAATGGAGGTGAGGGCAGTCTCTGCTGCCTTCCGCTGGCTTGAGAATCACCTGTACACAAATGCTGTGATTGTCACTGACTCACAGAGCATGTTGAGAAAGGTAAAAACAGGCATGCTTCATGCAGAGTGGCAAGCATCACGTCAGAGGTCCCGGGTAGTTAGCATCCTTTAGATATTTTCTCAAGGTCATACCAGTGTGTTGGGAAATGAGCAGGCAGATAGAATGGCTGGCTCTGCACCACTTGGTGGTGACTTGATGTATGACAAGCTAGATATTGTGAGGGCCCTTTGGGAACAGGTGAAAAGTGTGGAGGCAAAGACAGATCATTAGACTCTACATAGAATGGCACTGCAAGGAGTTACCAGGGGATCAGGGCGACGCTCAACACTCAGGGGAAGGATGAGACGGATATACAATCAGATGGTTACTGGTACCATCGGAATTGGAACTCTTTGCTTGCTGCTGAAGATGGGGACTGAGCACTTATGGAAGTGTTCCGAGTGATGCGATGTCAATTCTTAATTCAACATTCAACATTCAGACAATGCAGGTTTATGTTTAAAAAAAAAATCAGACTTTGGAATTAGAACTTTGCCCATATGGTCAGGCACTACAGAATACTGAACATCTGCATGCAGTAGAGAGATCCCCCGTTTGCCGGTTGCCATTCTACTAGAAAGCAAGCTGTATGAATTTGCAGAAGACATGCATCGCATGTGAAGATTGATATAACATCCTTCTTTGGTGGAAGACAGCTGGGAAATTATCTTTGGAATGAAAGAATAAATTTTACCTCTGGCTGGTGCATTCATGAATATTGATTAATGAATTGGCCTGATTGCAGGTGACGAAGTTGTGGAGTGGAATGGACGCTCCTTACAAGGTGCCACTTTTGAGGAAGTCTATGACATTATTCTAGAGTCCAAGCAGGAGCCGCAGGTGGAGCTGATTGTTCACAGAAGTGCTAAGTATGTGGCAGCTCTCTTTTGTATTACTTTCCAGCTTTGTTCTGCTGTTTCTGCTCTCATTGTTTTTAGTTCCTGTATCATATTTGTACATTTTAACTTTCATGAGATATATATGTATAAACAAGAGGGCATCAAATAAAAACTAAAATTGTGACATAAAAATTACACTCACCAAGCCATTGTTTTGTAACCTGTTAGTATTGTTGTTAAGGATGCCTTACTTATTTACTTAGTCAATCCTTTTTTACTATGGGGTGTAGAGGTTTACCAGTTTGATGGCCAGACTTCTCTGTCAGCACTTTTCTTTTAGGCTGTGTTGCATTTCAGTCCTGAGTTGGTCAGAGATTGTCGGATGTTGTCTTCCCAGGGAACACTGAGTTGCCACAATGGTCTGGTTTCCTGGTTCTTAGCCTCCCATACCTGCTGTGATGGCTGAATCTCTCCCATTCTTCATAGAAGTCCAAACTATCATAACTTTGACCAAACCACACTTAAATATGTAAGGCCTGGGTTTGAAGGTTTTGATGTATTGACTGGTTGTGAACTTTGTCCCTTCTTGTCACTTGGACCATCTTTCTCACAAATCTGGCTTTGTTAAGGATTTCAAGAGTGTTAATCATGTACTTAAAGAGTTAAGTTGCTTCCCTGCTGAAACAGGGATCTAGATTCAATTCCCAGAAGTGGCAGAATTGTTCCCGTACTAATACGGCTCTGAAGATTAGCTGTATGTAACTCAGTTGTGACTAAGTTACCATTGTAGACAAGTCAGTACTACCTGTTCTCTGTTAACTTAGTCAGCTATGACTGAGCTACCATATATCAGTACCTGTTCTCTGTTAACTTGGTCAGATATGACTGAGCTACCATATAACAGTACCTGTTCTCTGTTAACTTGGTCAGATATGACTGAGCTACCATATAACAGTACCTGTTCTCTGTTAACTTGGTCAGATATGACTGAGCTACCATATAACAGTACCTGTTCTCTGTTAACTTGGTCAGATATGACTGAGCTACCATATAACAGTACCTGTTCTCTGTTAACTTGGTCAGATATGACTGAGCTACCATATAACAGTACCTGTTCTCTGTTAACTTGGTCAGATATGACTGAGCTACCATATAACAGTACCTGTTCTCTGTTAACTTGGTCAGATATGACTGAGCTACCATATAACAGTACCTGTTCTCTGTTAACTTGGTCAGATATGACTGAGCTACCATATAACAGTACCTGTTCTCTGTTAACTTGGTCAGATATGACTGAGCTACTATATAACAGTACCTGTTCTCTGTTAACTTGGTCAGATATGACTGAGCTACCATATAACAGTACTTGTTATCTGTTAACTTGGTCAGATATGACTGAGCTACCATATAACAGTACCTGTTCTCTGTTAACTTGGTTAGATATGACTGAGCTACCATATAACAGTACCTGTTCTCTGTTAGTGCCCAATTGTAGATGGCATATACCAAATTTGAGGTCAGCTTAGGGCAAAGAAGAGCTTTGTGAAGGATACTAGCCTTATCCTAGGACAAGGCTTACCTGAAAACTTTGTGTTATGGCAAGGCAGACAGACTAGCCTTAATCTTGATTGACAGCTGGTCCTGGAGGGAAGCTTCAGCAGGCAGACAGATAGAGCACTGATCTTCTGCAGCAATCTTTGTTGTTGGTGTTACCTTTCTTTTGGACTTAAAAAAATAATTCTTCATGAACATAATCTTCAATATTGCCCATGGTTTGGAGAGAAGAACCTTCATCCCTGGACTTAATTGGTATCGGGGTGGGCTGTGATATGCATGCATCTTTGTTCCTACTGAAACATTATCATCTTGAAAGACATAAGAATGGCCCACAATAAATAAATAAAAAAAAAATATTAAAACTAAACAAAAAAACATTAAAAAGTTGAGTTGACTGAAATTTTATTGATTGTATAGTTCTGCCTGTAGTGGGTTGACTGAGATGTGATTGATTGAATCAGTCATGGTTCTGCTTGAAGTGGGTTGACTGGGATGTGATTGATTGTATCAGTCATGCTTCTGCCTGAAGTGGGTTGACTGAGATGTGATTGATTGTGTCAGTCATTGTTTCTGTCTATAGTGAGTGGACTTGAAGCAGATAAATTCATTTTTGCTTGCACTTCTTTTATTCACAGACATGGGGAAACACCCCCAGGAGTCCAGTCTTCCTTTGCCGATCATGCCAGAGGTAAGAATTAGCTGGAGAAGCAGTGTGTGTGTGTGTAGGTTGAGATAGGTACTTTGGGGGGGGGGGGGAGGGTAGCAAAGAGAGAGAGAGAGAGAGAGAGAGAGAGAGAGAGAGAGAGAGAGAGAGTGTGTGTTAATGTGTATGTTTGTGTGTGTGTGGGTGGGTGGGAGAATACTGACATAAGTAATAGTGGAATATCAATGTATGATAGTATGTGAAATAGGCTGAGATAAATACTGGTGGGATAGCAATCTGTGATATAGGCTGAGATAAATACTGGTGGGCTAGCAATGTGTGGTATAGGCTGAGATAAATACTGGGGGGTTGGCAATGTGTGGTATAGGCTGAGATAAATACTTTTGGGATAGCAATGTGTGGCATAGGCTGAGATAAATACTGGGGGGTTGGCAATGTGTGGTATAGGCTGAGATAAATACTTTTGGGATAGCAATGTGTGGCATAGGCTGAGATAAATACTGGGGGGTTGGCAATGTGTGGTATAGGCTGAGATAAATACTGGGGGGTTGGCAATGTGTGGTATAGGCTGAGATAAATACTGGGGGGTTGGCAATGTGTGGTATAGGCTGAGATAAATACTGGTGGGCTAGCAATGTGTGGTATAGGCTGAGATAAATACTGGGGGGTTGGCAATGTGTTTTATTAGTTAGTTAGTTAGTTAGTTAGTTGGGTTATCCTCATTGCACTCCGGACATGTCCATAGGTGCTCAGATCCTCCCCTCAGTATGAACCCCAACGTCCGATGGCTAATAGTACCAGTCCTATGTTGATTAACAAGTCTTCTGGCGTAGCTGGTGTGCGTCTCGTTTTTTGCTGTGCCGATCTTAATTCCCAAGTCTGCCATTCTGGCGAGTGATGTGGATTCACTGCCACCAAAGTCCTCTATTCTTCCCATTTCTCTGAGGGCATTGATAATATCAGCATGATCCATAGGCTGACCGTCGGTAGTGATAGCGGATCCAGCCAACCTGTCAGCTCTTTCATTTCCATTGACGCCTGCGTGTCCCGGAACAAAAATAAAGGTGACTCCACGAACAGTGGACTTCTGTAATGATTCAAGCCATTGTCTTTCGCACTGAACCTGCCTGAACCCTCCGGATCATACTCATTGAATCACTGAGTATACACACGCGGGTGTATTTTTGTGTTTTCAAGCCAGGCAAGCGCTTGTGTCACTGCCATCACCTCCATCGTCATGCTGCTGGTTGTCATGGAGAAGGCGCCGTTGGCTTCTTTGACTGTTCTGCCCGCTGAGCGTGCTGTAAATGCCCATGCGCTTCTTCTTTGGCGTATAACGGATCCGTCTGTATAGATTATTGCGTCTGCTTCGTCTGAATTTTCACCGATGAGAGCGTTGACCTCTGCATTAACAGCAACAGGATTCTCTTCTCTACATCGCCTGTTGAGTGTGACAATACAGGAAAATGTACAAATAAACGCCTGAGGCACAGGTATCCATTCTGCACCAGATATGATGTCGGTTAGGCTGCATATTTGCCTAATAACATCTTCTGCCCGACCTAGCCACGATTTCCCCCTCTTCAATGTGTGGTATAGGCTGAGATAAATACTGGTGGGCTAGCAATGTGTGGTATAGGCTGAGATAAATACTGGGGGGTTGGCAATGTGTGGTATAGGCTGAGATAAATACTGGGGGGTTGGCAATGTGTGGTATAGGCTGAGATAAATACTGGTGGGCTAGCAATGTGTGGTATAGGCTGAGATAAATACTGGTGGGATAGCAATGTGTGGTATAGGCTGAGATAAATACTGGTGGGATAGCAATGTGTGATATGAATGGGGGTAGGTACTGGTGAGTTAGAATTGTATGGTATAGGCTAAGATAAACACTGGTGGGGTAGAATTTTGTGGTAAAGCTGAGATATATCCTGGTGGGATAGCAATGTATGGTACAGGAGCTGGTACTGTTGTCCTAATTTTGTGTTGTTCTAAACTTCAATAATACACCATTTTTATTGTCAAAAAATGACCTCATATTTTTGGGCACAGATATTTTTATTTTCTCTTCTTCTCTCTTCAGCTATTATTCATTTTCCGCCCCTTCTTTTTCTGTCTCTTACACACACAGACACTCACATATGAGTGCACGCATGAATGCATGTGCACACACACACACACACATATGTAGTCAGCAGCATGAAGCTTGACTGTTTGCTGCTTTCACTAATGAACCAGACCAGATCAAATATTATAAATAAAATATTGATACAAACAGGATATAGAATTGTATACACACAAAACTGCTCCACCTTCAAGCATAACCCTGGAGGATGAGCAGTGAAGAAAAATATGACATTGCTTGTGCCACTCTGGAAATCTTTTGTCAAAGAAGCCTTTCCAAAAAGCATGAGGTACAAAATATATTCAGCTAAATGTTTGCAGATTGTGGACATAAAGAACTCATTTCAAACAATGTGAGTGTTATAAACATATCCAGCAAAATGTTTGCAGATATTGACATAAAAAACTTATTCCAAACAATGTGAGTGTTATAAACATATCCAGCTATATGTTTGCAGATTGTGGACATGAAGAACTCATTTCAAACAATGTGAGTGTTATAAACATATCCAGCTAAATGTTTGCAGATTGTGGACATAAAAAACTCATTTCGAACAATGTGAGTGTTATAAACATATTCAACTATATGTTTGCAGATTATGGTCTTAAAGAAGCCATTCCAAACAACATGAGGTTTCGGCGGCAGGTAAAACCAGAACCTCAGCCCAGGCAAAGGTTAAGATCAAGGCCTCTGTCTCCGGTGTCTGGCAAGCTTCAGGTAAATATATAAATGTTGATTGATAGTTAGTAAGATAGTCAACAATTTGTCCTCATTGCACACCAAGTAGCCATGAAAAGGATTCTGGCAATGTTGGTATGATCAGGGAAGACAGACCCAAATACTGTCCTGCCCAGCGATGAAGTTACCTACAGGCCAGCCAGTGGGCAACCTGTCGCCAATGAATCATCATCATCTGGCTGTTGTTGCTATTTATACATTACATAAGGCTCACAGTGTATTACTACTTTCCATTCTATCCTGTGCAGTATTTTTGGCATTGTAAATGGAATCCAATCTGACACCTTTGGCCTCTCTCATGAACATTCGTCTTAAGGTTTCTTTTGGACTTCATTGTTCCTTCAGTCCATTTTTTTCTTATTTCAATGCCTGTTTGATGCTGTCCACTTCTCAGGATGCTCCCAATGTATCATCTTTTTTTTTCTATATCTAAAAACTGTTGATAACATCTATTTTCTGTTGCCTTCTTGAGGTAATTCAATAGAAATGAGTTATAATGTTGTTTCATTGTTTGCCAGGACATTCTTGTATTTTCTGTTATAATATTGTTTCATTGTTTGCCGGGACATACTTGTATTTTCTGTTATAATGTTTTTTCATTGTTTGCCGGGACATACTTGTATTTTCTGTTATAATGTTTTTTCATTGTTTGCCTGGACATTCTTGTATTTTTTGTTATAATGTTTTTTCATTGTTTTGCCGGGACATTCTTGAATTTTCTGCATTCGTTGATCTCCAGGTCAAATTGTGGTATGATGTTCAGAGTTACCAGCTCATCATCTCCATCATCAGTGCCATTGATCTCCCTTTAACCGATGCCGGCAAGTTCCGAAACCCCTACTGTAAAGTGTATCTGCTGCCTGACAGAAGGTTGGTTCTATTAGGTGTTTTTTGTTGTTGTTTAAACAATATTTTTTCTACTCGCCTACATTGATATTGCTCAAGGGTTCATATATATATAAGGCTTTGATTTCATTAAATGGAAGAATTTTTGCTAGATTTATGTCTCTACACTAATGTATATAATTCATTGCCCTCTCAGTCCTTCTGTTTCCTCTGCTTTTCTTCATTATCTTTCTTTCCCTCACCCCCCCCCCCCCCCCCCCCACCGCCCCATTTTTGGTGCTGCCAATCTCTTTCTATAGTATCCTCGCTTAAATCTACTATACCTCCCTCTTAGCCTCTGCCTTTCTCTGTTTTCCTCTTCTGTATCAAACCTCTTTCTTCTTCACTGTCTCTCTTCCTCTTGCTTGCTCTTTCTTCTTCACTGTCTCTCTTCCTCTTACTTGCTCTTTCAGGGGCCGCATTAGCGCAGCCGATAAGAGACTCACTTTCAAATCCAGCTGCGACTGGCTGCAGCCCACGTCTGGTGTTCGAAACGGGGCAGTTCCTGAGGTTCATCCAGCCTCTAGGAAATGGGTACTAAAGTTAACACTCTGGGGTAAATGAAGGAATGTTACTGTTGTGAACAGTTACACAGGCAGACAGTTTCTTATCAGCTGTCTGTACTGGTGGCAGAGCTCTTATGGTTTTTAACTGTGTGCAATGACGCTGGTTCACATCTCCCGACTTTACCTTTTTTTATTGCTCCTTCTTACTTCTTCCCAACCTTTCCTTTGAAATTTGTAGAAAATACTTATGAAACAAGAGAAGCAGAGGAAGACAAAACTAATTTTATATAGAAAACTTAAACAGGCAACAAACAATACCAGCTTCAGACAGCATGGAAGAAAGACCTCTCCACAGGCTGTGACTGTTTAAATATCATCACTTGTTACATTTTTGCTGGATAAATTTGCTGCAAAATTAGGTGCTAGATATTTCAATGCAATGAATAGACAATAAAGAATGGAATTTTTCACCCCTCTTCATAGTATTTTAGTCCAGTATACTTAAAGTCCTGTCAATTTACTGCATTGTCTACTTCAGTGAGAAAAGCAAGCGTAGGACAAAAACAGTTGCCAACTCTGTCAACCCGACCTGGAATCAAACCTTCATGTACTCTCCTGTTAAGGAGATAGACATGCAGGAACGTCTGCTGGAGATCACAGTATGGGATTATGACAGAGTTGGAGCCTCAGAGTTTCTGGGCGAGGTGAGCTGTGTCTGTGTAATGTTAACTGTCTTCACTAAACTTTGTTCCTAATTATTGACATAACTTATCTAACCTTGCGATCTTTCTAAAACTTTGCATAATTTATTTGGTGGTCATCTGGTATAACTTAACACTAGAAAGCTGCTGAAGAGCTTCTGTAACTGCCTCCACCTCCATTCTCAGACTAGATGTGCTATTATCCTTGGCTGTGTTGCACTACTGACATATAATAAAACACCCATACTAGAAGGGAAGGCATGATTGACATGTATTTAAATTGCTTCTGGTGCCATCAGCATTGGAACTCTTCACTGGCTGCTGAAGATGAGAATGGATTGCTTATGGGAATGCCTTGACTGCTGTGATGTCAATTCTAAATTAATCTTTGTGATCGACAATATCTTGCATAACTTAATGTTGTGATCTCCATTATATGTTGATTAACTGAGTTCTGTGACAGGCATTATATATATTCAATTGAGTATATGACTATTAGTTCAACTGAGATGTGTGATGTAGCTTCCCTGTATTGTGTGATGTACATGACATATGGATCAGTTCAGATGTGTGATATAGCTGACACCATGTAATATTAAAGATGATGATTGCATCTACTCTAGTGAATGTACTTTAATATCGCTTCTCTCAGGCGCATACACCAAAGTCTGTCCTTTATTGGGAAAATTGTTTGACATGTGTACTCTTATGTCTTTACTCTGAGGTATGTTCTTTGTCTGTACTCTGATTTCCACACTCTGATGTCTGTGCTTTGATGTCTGTACTCTGATGGCCACACTCTGATGTCTATAATCTGATTCTGAACTGTGAGGTCTGTACTCGAATATCTACTTTGATGTCTTTACTCTGATGTCTGTACTTTGACATATGTATTTGAATGTATAAACTATAATCTCTGTACTCTAATGTCACTAATCTAATTTCTCTGCTCTCATGTCTGTACTCAGATGTCTCTGTTCTGACATATGTACTCAAATGTCTCTGCATTCATGTCTGTACTCAGATGTCTCTGTTCTAACATATGTACTCTAATGTCTCTGCTTCCATGTCTGTACTCTATTGTCTCTGTTCTGACACATGTACTCTAATGTATCTGTCTTGACATATGTACTCTAATGTCTTTGTTCTGACATATGTACTCTAATGTCTCTGCTCCTATGTCTGTACTCAGATGTTTCTGTTCTGACACATGTACTCTAATGTCTCTATTCTGACATATGTATTTCAGCGTAGCTGTTCTGACATATGTACTCTAATATCTCTGTTCTGACATGTGTACTCTAATGTCTCTGTTCTGAAATATGTACTCTAATGTCTCTGTTCTGACACATGTACTCTAATGTATCTGTCTTGACATATGTACTCTAATGTCTCTGCTTCCATGTCTGTACTCTAATGTCTCTGTTCTGACACATGTACTCTAATGTATCTCTTGACATATGTACTCTAATATCTTTGTTCTGACATATGTACTCTTATGTCTCTTTTCTCATGTCTGTACTCAGATGTTTCTGTTCTGACATATGTACTCTAATGTCTCTATTCTGACATATGTATTTCAGCGTAGCTGTTCTGACATATGTACTCTAATATCTCTGCTCCCATGTCTGTACTCAGATGTCTCTGTTCTGACATTTGTACTCTAATGTCTCTGTTCTGTCACATGTACTCTAATGTATCTGTCTTGACATATGTACTCTAATGTCTCTGTTCTGACATATGTACTCTAATGTCTCTGCTTCCATGTCTGTACTCTAATGTCTCTGTTCTGACACATGTACTCTAATGTATCTGTCTTGACATATGTACTCTAATATCTTTGTTCTGACATATGTACTCTTATGTCTCTTTTCTCATGTCTGTACTGAGATGTCTCTATTCTGACAAATGCACTCTAATGTCTCTGCTTCCATGTCTGAACTCTAATGTCTTTGTTCTGACATATGTAATATAATATCTCTGTTCTGACATATGTACTCTAATGTCTCTGTTCTGACATGTGTACTCTAATGTCTCTGCTCCCATGTCTGTACTCTAATGTCTCTATTCTGACATATGTATTTCAATTTAGCTGTTCTGACATATGTACTCTAATATCTCTGTTCTAACATATGTACTCTAATGTTTCTGTTCTGAAATATGTACTCTGATGTTTCTGTTCTGACACATGTACTCTAATGTATCTGTCTTGACATATGTACTCTAATGTCTCTGCTTCCATGTCTGTACTCAGATGTCTCTGTTCTGACATTTGTACTCAAATGTCTCTGTTCTGTCACATGTACTCTAATGTATCTGTCTTGACATATGTACTCTAATGTCTTTGTTCTGACATATGTACTCTAATGTCTCTGCTCTCATGTCTATACTCAGATGTCTCTGTTCTGACATATGTACTCTTATGTGTTCTAAATTCTGCAGGTGCTGATTGACCTGTCCACAGCTAACTTAAATGATGAGCCATACTGGTACCAACTGGATCACCATGACAACGCCAGCATTCCATTACCTGCTTCCTCTCCAAACAAAGTATGACATGTGGCATAATTATTTTAAGCGTCATGACATTTGTCATTGTGAAATTTGACATCATGCTGTCACAATAAGGGATACAATGACAGTTGTGTCATGAGGTTTGAAAACCTCCTGATATTTGACATCATGCCATCTGAGTTTGTGACATTTGTCATTGCAGCATTTGAAATCATGACTGTTGACATGATGACATTTGACATTATGAGATGACAATTTTTACTGCTTTTAGAGTTTGCTTTCTGATGTTCATTGGTTTTGTTTTATTTGATGAAGAGCTGAACATTTCACAAATAGTTATTAAAAAAAATGTTTGTTTGAACAGAAAAATTCTTTATACATTAAGTGCACATGTCTATTCTTGTTTCCCCCATTATGAGGCCTCAGAACCCACACAGCGATAGAAGGAACTAAATGGCATGACAGAATGACTAATTACTTTTGATATCAGTAGTATTGGCAACATTCTTTTCAGAAAATAACACTTCTTAACTCTTCTGAACTTTTCTTAAGACATTTTAAAATTTTGCTAATAAACATCAGATAAGGAATGACATTACATTTCAGAGTTCAAACTGCAAGTTTGTATTCTGTACATGTTTCTGTTTCTATAGTTTTGCATATCATCTCCCAAAGAAGTGTAGGTCCTCAACCATTTCAGTCAGACTTGTGCATGATTGACTGACATTTATGGCTGAAATCTCCTCTTGGATGTCCTGTGTATGCCATTGTTAGCCACCTCATTTGAGAAGCACATTAGGTTTCAATGTTACTTTTCTTTGACTTTTGTAAACCCTTGAGTTAACCATTAAGAACAACAACCAACATCACAGCACTTGGCATTTTTCCTTAAGGGCTCTGTCCCCTCATCAGCAGTAATCACAGTTCCAGTTCCGAAAGGACAGAAACATTTTGATTGTAAGTCTGCTTTGCCTTTCCTCTGAATGTAGAGTATCTGCCAGATCCCTGGCCACTCCCTGCTTGACCATTCACTCCAGGCTATGATGATCTGTTTGTATTTCAGCACTGTCCACTTGCTTCCAAATGGTCTTGACCACATCTAGCTTGTCATGCATCAGTTTACCACAAAGGGGTACTGAATCAGCAAGTTTGTGTGCCCATTCATTTCCCACCAGACATGCATGACCTGGAGAAAATATTCAATGGACGCTAACTACTGGAGGCCTCTGGGGTAATGCTTGCCACTCTGCATTGAGTATGCTGGTCTTCAACTTTCCTAGGAGACTTTATGAGCCCTTGCAACCCACAGACATGATTACAATTTTTCTTTCTTCCTCAGAGAACTAGTCAAGACCAGTATGATGTTCGTAAAGATCATTTGTCCCCGCCCATGAGTACCCGCGGCCTGAGCGACAGTGATATGTCGGAGTTTGACATCGATGACAGTGTGGGCGTTATGCCAGGTATGTCAGCTTGATGTTCACCCACCATCTGTCACTTTGATGCTAGTTTCTGTCATTTTATTTGTGGGCATGTATTCCTTTAGTGTTTTGATGTCAAGTGAGAGTTTGTTTCATTGTCAAGCTTGGTCACCTTGTTTGCATTCATATGCCACGGGTTAAACAGGAACTTCCCTGAATAGTTCCATGCAGGCTGTAAAATATTTTTTGAGGAAGGTTATGGTTTCTATAATAAACATCTTGGTAGTTTCAGAAGAATTGACTTTGTTATTCTCCTCCACCTCTTACTCTATTATTCTCCAACTCCTCCTCCTCCATTTATTATTGTTCTTATACTACTTTCTTTTCCTTCTCTTCTTTCTCCTCATTTTCTTCCTCCACAACCTTCTCCTGTTCTTATTCTTTCCCCTCATCCCCCTTCTCCTCTTCCTGTTCCTCCTCCTCTCATTTTTCTTCTTTTACTTCTTTGTTGTCTTCTTTTCTTTTCTCTCTCATCTTCCTACTTCTTCTTCTCCTCCTTCTCTGTGTCTCTTCTAGCATCTAGATCTAAATCAAGCTGTGCTGTCTGTGTAAAGCATGCCAATTTTCGGTACTAAATATATAATTATACTGTAATCCTTCAGTTTAACAATCAGGTACTAACCCTCCAACCTTGTGGTCAAGGGTTTAGTTCTCCTTCAGGGTAGAAGATCCTACAGCCACACCTTCTGGCCTATCTAACATATGGTGCTAGCCTTATTTTTATTAGTGAAGTGGATGATGTGGTCAGTATCAGTCTAGGTGCCTATACTTCTCTTAACACTTCCTAGTACCCATTTACACTCTTTTAGTACCAGGGAAATCATAGTGAGTTCATTGCTTTATGTTAATATGGTATACATTTCTTAGCTCGTTAGGTCCTATTCCTCTTTAATGTTAACTTATTCTAACTAAATTATGACCGTAACTTCTTCTCTCCCAAAGTTGTACATTTCAGTAAGACTAAAAACAAATTTTGCTCTAAGGTACAAAATATTTAGGATATATAGTGATGAATTAAGAGCTACAGGGGATTACTGCTTACTGACTGATATTGCATAACTGATCACTCTTACCCAAGACCGATTCTGAACATTTTATTGACAATCATCAATGGCATATTGGTTTGTGTGCTTACCAAAGATGTCTCCAGGTTTGTGTGCTTACCAAAGATGTCTCCAGGTTTGTGTGCTTACCAAAGATGTCTCCAGGTTTGTGTGCTTACCAAAGATGTCTCCAGGTTTCATTCAGGTTGTACAAATGGGACAGTGAGGGGGAATTTCATTTGATTGTCACTGGCACAGGAACGGACCAAGTATGGGGTGACCAGATTGCAGTGCAGTCGAAATCTTGATTAAGACTAAGGTCTGATTCCAAGAAGCAGCTGAATGTTCTTCCTACTGGTATAACTATATAGTTGACAAAGCAGTCTAAGAGGTGGTTTGTGCTGCGTGGACAACACATGGTTTCTACAATACTGCCCCGGCTTTGTGCCGTGGGGAAGAGGAACTTCATCCATCATGGATTGTGATTCCCATGCCTTTCTTTACGTGGACCACTTCTTCTTCTTCTTTTCTGTGCTCCTGGAATGCTTTGTGGTGTCAGAGCAGATCTCTGAAACGGGCATGTCTGTTCGCTTCATGTAAAGAACTTTTCAGTGTCTGTGATATTTCTGGGGTCCGTCTTCAGCGTGGTCGACTTCTGGTTCTGTTACCACTGTATCTGTATAACATTGCTCTCTGTGGTGCCCTGTCTGAAGCCAATATTGTTACATGGCCAAACCATTTGATTCGTTGCCTACCCATAAAGTTCACTATTGGATCTGTGCTGACTCTCCTCCTGATATCATTGTTTCCAAGTCGATTTTTCCTGGTTACACCTAGCATAGTACGTAAACATTTCATTTCTGTCATGACTATTTTCCTTCTGTCTTCTGAAGACAGTGTCCATGTTTGACATTGATAGCATAACATTATTAAGAATATTCTGTTGAACAGTGTTTCGGTATGCCCATATTTACACACTCGCATTTCAAATTTGGTGCAGTTTGACCTAAAACTTAATTGGCTTTATTGCATCTTTGTTGGATTTCTTTATTTATTCTTCCGTCTTCAGAAAAGAAATGCTCCCTAAATATGGAACACTGTCACCTGGAAAGACAGAAGGGTGCCATCAGTAGCTCAGGTCAACCCTCCCTGCCATCAGTAGCTGGGGTCAACCCTCCCTGCCATCAGTAGCTGGGGTCAACCCTCCCTGCCATCAGTAGCTGGGGTCAACCCTCCCTGCCATCAGTAGCTGGGGTCAATCCTCCCTGCCATCAGTAGCTCAGGTCAACCCTCCCTTGTAAAATTTACACCAGTTAATAGTCAAAAGTTTTTCTGGAAAGTTTCCTGTGGAAAGAAAGGTAGTGAGGAGGGAAAGTGGCTAATCCCATCTCATAATACCTGGTGTCTGTGTAGCTTTGAACATTTCACATCTAAATTCAGGTGTTTGCCATAGGATTTTTTTTTTTTTTAAAGTAAGTAACATCTGTCCTGTCAATAATTTTTTTCCTGCAAATAGTTTTGTCACACCAATAGTTTTCTCCTGCCATTAGTTTTTTTCCTACAAGTAGTTTTTGTCCTGCCATTAGTTTTGTTCTGCCATTAGTTTTCCAGTAGTTTTTGTCCTACCAGTAGTTCTGTCCTGTCAATAGTTTTGAAAGATCCTCAAAATATTTTACTCTCAACCTCTGTTTAGGGAGCTGCAGTAGCATAGTGCTCACCTGCCCTCCAAAGGCCTTGGGTTCGAATCCACATTGTCATTTTTTTTTTGGGGGGGGGGGGGGGGGGGGGGGTAAATTGACATTGGCTCCCAACTTGGCCCAACTGGAAGTAGATACCAGGTAATGTCCTGGGAAGTAAATGAAGTCAGCGTGATGTTACCCATATCACTCACCAAGTACCGATTGGTCTATATAAATGAGTCTAGCATCGTTTACTGTATGCCCCACTGGTGTAACAATGATTTCTGTACTTACTAATGAACCTCTATTATATGAGAGAAAACTTCTGAGTAGACCTAGAGAATATCTTACAACAAAAATAACAAATGATTGAACCCACCAGGGTGTTACTGTGAGGGAAACAAAGAACATTAACATGCAGGGCGTCAGAGGCCATTAAGGAAGGTTGGCCTAGGGCTGGCTACCCCATTGTTTCTGCAGAAAACTAGGCTGAAAAATCCAGTACATCTAAAGAAATTGAGTAAAGAAATGGTTCACATATGTGTCACAGAGATAAAGAACAGAATGGGACAGGCCAAAACTGCATTTTATCAAATGAAGAACATTTTATGCAATAAATCCATGTCAATGGAGGTTAGGAAACAATTTATTGCATGCTATGTAGAGCCAGTTGTAACATACAGTTGTGAATCCTGCACAATTAATAGAAAAGCTGAACAATATCTTGAGGCCTCAGAGATGTGGTTTTACAGAAGAATCCTTAGGATTCCTTGGATAGCTAAAAAGAACAACACAGATGTTTTGAAAAAGGTCCTTGCAGACAGCTTATCATGAATATCAGAAAGAGGCAGTCATCATTTTCTGGCCATGTTATGAAAAGAGGCGAAATGGAACATGTTGTGACCACTGGAAAGATTTGTGGAAAGAGAGGAAGACGGAGTCAGAAGATACTTGACAGCCTTTTGTCATAGCATCATGAAGGGGTTTCAACACACAAACTGGTATATGCATCTGCAGATTGTAGAGAGGCATGATGGCCCTCGCCAGTTGACAAGGCACTTGATGATGAGTTCCATGTCCTCTTCAGGACATTGCAGATTGTAGCATTTATTTTATGTTTGTAATTTTTAAAAAAAATCAGTTTTCCGTTCAGTAGCTTATCATTGCTTTATGAATGGTAGAGTCCTAATCTTTGTTGAAATCAACACATAGTGGTTTGATACTAAATCTACAGGGTGGGATGGAGGTGTTTGAAAGTTATGTGTCCTCATGGGGGCATCGCAAGCCAGCCATACCATTTATTTTCTGTTTCTGGTTTTTCTAATCAGTTTTACTTTCAGTACTTTGCCACTGCTTTCTGAGTGGTACTACACCTGGTTCTAGTTCAAAAGTCAACAGAAAGCTGTCTGTTTCTCAGTTCCCTGCAGCTAATTTGAGAAGCTTTTTGTTATTATGAAACTGCATTCACCATCCCTAAGCCATAGGTGCCATAATTGAAGGCTGGCTGTTGGTAATAAACCACTGTGTTTTCTTGAAGGGGAAAAACGATTTGGCCGTACAGAAGTTTTTGCTCCGAAAGATGCATAAGGGCTTATTTTCAGGAGATGTCCTAACATCTCATGTTAAAAAAAAGTATTTATTCTCCTTCTTCTTCTTTGTTCCCCGGCTGTAAGTTCTGGCAGAAACTCCTGGTTGTTCATTCATATGGACTTTGGCTTTATGCCAAGGCCTGAGTTTTGCATGTCATCCATTTTAATGGCTTGCTTCTTGTGCGGTTGGTTGTTCCTTGCCACTCAGGCAGATGCACTCCAACTTCAAAAGAAGCTCCCAGTTATTAGACTTTTACGACATGCTTACTGGAGTGGCACTGGGTCTGTTCTTGTTTTCCCACAATGGGTCCCCAGAACTCACAATAGGGTGTATTTTTTTTCAAGTACAATACTATACATTTTTCCAAGCCTTAATTTATTCATCACTTTATAGTTCAATACATCATTGTGTGTGTTTCAACAGACAAACAAAATCCATTTGTCTGGTAGATAATCTTAACTAGGGCTTTAGTTAGGATAGGGTGTATATTTCTAGCATCCTGAAAAATCATACTGGGGCTTTTCTTTTTTAAGTTAGGTCCTAATTTAGGGAAACATATTACATAAAATCCTATGTAAGAAACATTACCATCCTGGTCCTAATCCAGCCAGGCTTTTTGTATAGTGCTGAATCATGATAACCCCACTAGGCATGTCAGAAGATTTGATCTTCCGCTATTGGTACTGCACATCCCACTGGTTTCTCAAATTAGACAGGGAAAAAGAGAGCTCTTCAAATCACTACCCATAGAGATGGGTCAGATGTAAAGTCTTACCAACGTCACTTTCATAGATGTGGGGTACAAAACATTGGAACATTAGTGCATCAGACTCAAAGAATTACAGCTCACTTTTCTAAAGATTCACAGAGCAACCAGTTCATGACATTCCCCAGTTAATACATTTTTGCCTCTTATCCTGCACATTGGGATTTTATGAGTCTTATATTTTACTTGCTATTTTTTTTTTACCTAGGGGCATTTTCTTCTTATATTTTACCTGTTATTTTTTTCAAAGGGATCTCTTTTATTCTTAAATTTGATCTATTATCTTATACACAGAGATCTTATTATTCTTAAATTTTTCTTACTATCTTGCACAAAGGGGTTTTATTATTCTTATATTTTGCATATGTATTTATTCTGTTTTTCATGTATGCAATGAATATATATAAACACATCTACATATGTGAATACAGTGTTTATATTCTTGTATTTAATGTGACAGTTTATGAAATTTTCTAATTTTTGTTGTTATAAATTTTCTACCAAAAATATTTTGGAGTAATTTTTCAGAATTTACTGCACAACACCAATATCATAGCTCTCTTTGGGCCAACCCGTATGTGTTCTGTCTCCCTCAGAATATATTGAGAAATATGGACACTACAGTATGATACATAAAGACAGTCATTGTTTTCTGGAAATTTTGCCATGACCTAGCTCTTCACACGATATGACAGTATCTCCTTCGGCTCTGTCTCCCCCAAGTTCTAATTTAGCATACTTAAGTTAAATTCATTTTACATTTATTAATTATTTTTTATCTACTTAATTCCTTACTAAACTTTTTTTTTTCAAACACGATATTACCAACTTAATTGCTTACTGTCCATTTTTTTTTTTAAACTATATATTACCTGCATAAAAAATGAACTTAAAAAGAATTATTTGCCTTACTGTACTTTTAAAAAAAAAAAAACTTTATATCACCAATTTAATTCCTTATTTAATTCTTACTTAACTTTTTAAACTTCAAATGACTATTGACATCCTTAGCTATTTCATTACTTCCTGTATTTTAAATGCTGAACTTTCATCTTCTGCCTTTTATCTGCCCATAGATCAGGACTATTCAACTGGCGCCCGCTGGCTAAATCTGACCCGCCGATCATTGCCTATTTTACTATGTTAATGAGCTTTCTATGCTTTTGGGCTCTGGTCTCTGGCCCGTGACGATCCCATTTCCAAATTGTGGCCCGTGACTAAACTTAGTTGAATAGTCCTGAGAGCATAGGTCTAGAACGAACTCATGCCAAGCCATGTGTTAACTTATTCCTGATTGGTTGGTTTTTGTCACCAGTTTTAAACAAGATAAGATAATCAGTCTCTTACACTCCTCCTTAATCAACTCTTCTGTTCCTGAAGTACTAAATACTGTTTATACATAACAGTATTGGCTGTATTTGTGCACGTCTTTTCCATTCCCTTTGAGCTTTCCAGCTGCATTTTATGTTGCATCTAGCATTGATAAAATCTCTGGTTAAAACATTCAGTTGTATTTCTACTTGTCTTTTTCCCTCCCTTGAAGGGTTGAGCTTTCTAGTCACATTTTATATTGTAAACAGCACTTCTTGTCATTAGCTTCACTGCAGTCATCCCCTATTTACATCTTCTGGTCCTGGTTAGTTTGCATTCCCCCCCCCCCCCTTCTTTTTTTATTCAACCTAACAGTTACTGGTGCCATCGGAATTAGAACTCTTCCCTTGCTGCCGAAGATAGGGATGGAGCGCTTATGGGAGTGTCTCGAGTTCTATGATGTTGATTCTTTATTCAACATTAAATATTTTCCCCCTCTTAATTTGGCCATAGTAATCCATGTTTTCATAAAAGCTGAAATGAAAGATTCCTTTACAGGTTTCATTCTTCCATAAATGGGTGTTGCTTGTGTTTTGATTGCTGAGAGCTAATCTGCATTATACTGGAAGAAAGAAACAAACTACAAATTTCACTGTTTATAAATCATATAAAACCTTTTTTGACATTATTAAACTTGTATAATTGTTTCATAAGTTATCAGAGTTCATAAATCCTTATTTGAAAATCAGGTGTAGTGAATGCAACTGGGCACATCATTACAGCATGTTTTCTGAGTGATTTAGGTATTCCTTCACACACTAGAGTATCTGAACTGTTTTGTCTGTACACTACAGTAACCAGTGCAGGCTCACTGAGTATCTATTACTGTGGTGCAGGATCCATACAATGCCCACATTACTTGACTCTTTGAGTCCCAAGGAACGCACCATACGTTCATAGGTTCCTACCTAGAGGCCCAATAAACGCAAGATATGCCGATTTTA
Source organism: Candidula unifasciata (assembly GCA_905116865.2). NCBI lineage: Eukaryota > Metazoa > Mollusca > Gastropoda > Stylommatophora > Geomitridae > Candidula > Candidula unifasciata. The sequence continues at coordinate 26,369 of CAJHNH020007924.1, forward strand.
GGTCTCTCTTGACTACCCCTTGGGCCTCTGATGTTTAACCCCCTGGGACTCAAAGAGTTAACTTCCTGTTTCACAGAAATTATCAGGGACATTAAGCAATACTTAGCTGCTGTATTTATACATTGTTTGTTGCTGCAGGAAACAGCCCCATGCATTCATGACAAGTTTATTGATTTTTTTATCACTGAATTGCGATTTCACCTCATTTTATGGCTCACACATGGGCTGGCCACATTGAACATTTGAATCAAGCACTGTCCATGCGACCATATTATTTGTTAGTCATTGATCATCACTCTCCCTGGGCTGGACTGAAGCCTGATTGCTTGTCCACCAGGTGGCGCTGCTGGTAGTTTCCATGGCGACGGCACTGCCAGTGTAAGCTCTTGCAGCCCGAGCACCATGGGAAGTGAGGATTATTCTGAAACCAGCAGTGTCAAACTGGATGAGATGTCCCTCAGCACAGCCACTTATAGAAGCCGCAGCAGTACAGGTATAACTCAGCTCGATGATCATTTTCCTGAGATAATAGCCGCCCGACTGTTAATTTGTTGCCATTGTTACCTCCCCTGCCTGCTTCAGCCACTCCCTATGTGCCACCACTGATTTGATTTGCTGGCATCGTTAATTGTGATTGCTCCAGCCACATACTCACTTCCCTACAGTCATTACTCACTTCCTTGCAGTGATGTGTCTTGATTACCTGCAATTGTTTTGTTGAATACCCTGCCACCACTTGTCTTGCTCCCTTCCAGGCATTTATATCATCATCGACATCATTCTAGTCATCATCATCTGGTTAATCAGCCTAAAGACTAGTGCCAAAATATTCTGATTTTGTCACACCATTGCCACGTGTTCTGAGAAATTCTCTTCTGTTTTGTAATCATGTGAATCCTGATGATCGTGCATGCCCATCATATAAAGTTGTTTGTTTGAAACTGCTTCTTCAGTTTTATCTTATAGTTTCTTATGTGTGTCATAATGTGCTCAGAGAATCTCTATGCTTAGGCTGTTTGCCTCACTCTGAACGTGAAGATTCTTGCGGGAGCTACAGTTTGTGTTTTGAGTGACACTTTCAGCAGACAGCCAGCCATTCTATGGAGAGACTGAGCCTTATTGGATAAGACCTGGTGCAGTGAAATTGATTCTCTTGACTTTAAACCTATCATATTGTAACCAAGCCAAGACAATAATTTCTACATTTTCAAAATTTGCCAGTTTTCTGCCAGGCAGTTTTTAATCTATTTCATTATCATTGTTTATCTTATTCTCTTGTGGTCAGTTAACTGGATTATTTATGATGGTTTACATTGTCATGTTTTCCTGTGTTCTTTTAATGTGATATCCTATCAACCTTTTTATTAAAGACCAAATTTGATGTGCCAAATTTATTGCCACCATGTGCCATTATTCCTTGAATGAGTAATGTTGGGATATTTGTCAGTATGTAACTGGTTCCAACATTCATATTCTTGGATATTGTCAGTGTGTAACTGGTTCCAACACTTATATTCTTAGATATTGTGAGTGTATAAATGGCTATCCTCCGAATAACGGTTGGTAAAGATGGCGGCTGCAAAATATCCTTTCGAGCCACATTCACGTGTCAATTGCGCACTTCCGGCGACTTTAATTGCGGCTATCCTGTGATTTTCTGGCAACTACCGCCACCGCTACGAGTCCCCCACGTGGCTCAAGCGGCGTGGATTCGAGCTAAAATAGATGGCTAGGACCCACGAGCAGCAGCTTCTGCATCTCCTGAAGCTTTGCTCGTGAGTCCTAGCCATCTAGTTTAGCCTCAATCCACACCGCGTGAGCGGCATGTGGGACTCGTGGCGGTGGCGGTAGTCGCCAGAAAACCGCAGGAGAACCGCAAATTAGGTCACGTGACTGTTGCTCGAAAGGATATTTTGCAGCCGCCATCTTCACCTACCGTTATTCGAAGGATAGCCATGCAACTGGTTCCAACATTTATATTCTTGGATATTGTTAGTGTTTAACTGGTTCCAACATTTATATTCTCGGATATTGTCAGTGTGAAACTGGTTCCAACATTCATATTCTTGGATATTGTCAGTGTGAAACTGGTTCCAACATTCATATTCTTGGATATTGTTAGTGTTTAACTGGTTCCAACATTCATATTCTCGGATATTGTCAGTGTGAAACTGGTTCCAACATTCATATTCTTGGATATTGTCAGTGTGAAACTGGTTCCAACATTCATGTTCTCGGATATTGTCAGTGTGAAACTGGTTCCAACATTCATATTCTTGGATATTGTCAGTGTGAAACTGGTTCCAACATTCATATTCTTGGATATTGTCAGTGTGAAACTGGTTCCAACATTCATATTCTTGGATATTGTTAGTGTTTAACTGGTTCCAACATTCATATTCTCGGATATTGTCAGTGTGAAACTGGTTCCAACATTCATATTCTTGGATATTGTCAGTGTGAAACTGGTTCCAACATTCATGTTCTCGGATATTGTCAGTGTGAAACTGGTTCCAACATTCATATTTTTGGATATTGTCAGTGTGAAACTGGTTCCAACATTCATATTCTTGGATATTGTCAGTGTGAAACTGGTTCCAACATTCATATTCTTGGATATTGTTAGTGTTTAACTGGTTCCAACATTCATATTCTCGGATATTGTCAGTGTGAAACTGGTTCCAACATTCATATTCTTGGATATTGTCAGTGTGAAACTGGTTCCAACATTCATATTCTTGGATATTGTTAGTGTTTAACTGGTTCCAACATTCATATTCTTGGATATTGTCAGTGTGAAACTGGTTCCAACATTCATATTCTTGGATATTGTTAGTGTTTAACTGGTTCCAACATTCATATTCTTGGATATTGTTAGTGTTTAACTGGTTCCTTCATTCATATTTTGGGATTTTGTTAGTGTTTAACTGGTTCCTGCATTCACATTCTGGGACTTTGTTAGTGTATAACTTTTTTGTACATTCATTTTTTTTAATGTAGTCATAATTTAACTGGTAGTGCTTCTGCATGGCTGTGAAACTTGGAATGCAAGTGAAGAAATTAAGGAGAATTTTGAGGTGGTTTCTGAGGGGCTTGCTGCAGATACCTAGGTCAGACAGAGCAACTAACAATGACTGTCTGGGAATGGCTCTTGAAATTAGAAAAGAACATACAGCTATAGGAAAGAGGCTGTCAGTATTCTTCTGTCATGTGTTGAGAAGAGAGGCATTGGAGAAGCTTCCAATGACTGGAAAGATCAACAATAAAAGATGCAGAGGCAGGCCTTGAGAGATGATGCTTGACGGCCTGAAGCAATGGCATGGTGGAATATCATCAGTGGAGTTGATTCACAGTACCAAGGACTGAGATCTGTGGAGAGACATGTGTGCTTTTGCCCCTGGGCAGGGCACGTGATGATGTTGACGATGACGACGATAGCTGGATTTTGGAATTCACATTATGGGATTTTGTCTGTGTATAACTGGATTCCTACATTCATATCCTAAGATGTTATCAGTGTATAATTGGATTCCTACTTTTTTAGTCTAAGATTATGCCAGTGTATTGTTGGACTTTTGTCACTGCATAAATGGATTCTCAAATTCATAATCTGTGATTTAGTTTTTCAGTGCATGACTGGCTCCTACATATTCTATGATTTTTCAGCACAAAACTGATTCTTATATTCATATTCTGGAATTATTGTCATTGTATGACTGGATTCCTAACGTTCATATTCTGGGATTTTGTCATTGTATAACTGATCCCTATATTCATATTCTGGGATTTTGTCATTGTATAACTGACCCCTACATTCATATTCTGGGACTTTTTTCATTTTATAATTGACCCTACATTCATATTCTATAATTGTTTCAACAGTTAACTTGGCTCCACATTCATATTCTGGAGTTTTGTCAATGTATAACTGACCCTACATTCATATTCTATAATTGTTTTAATAGTTAACTAACTGGCTACCACATTCATATTCTGGAGTTTTGTCAATGTATAACTAGATTCCTACATTAGTTTTCTGTAACTGTGTCGGCAGATAACTGGGTGCTCTATTTAACTGAGTAGTATTCTGTCCTTGTAGAGTTTGATTCCTGCATTCATCATAGTTAGCACATAACTAAATTCCTGCACTACTGTTCTAGGATTTTGTTAGTATAGAACTTTATATCTGCATTAATGTTCTAGAATTTCATCAGTATAGAACTTTATATCTGCATTAATGTTCTAGGATTTCATCAGGATAGAATTTTATATCTATATTAATGTTTTATAATTGTTAATATAAACTTTGCAGTGCAGGGTCAATTATTAGACAACATCAGAGCCCTCTATGAAAAAAGTGAAAGTGCAGTAAGAACATCTAGTGGTCTTTCTGAATGGTTCAAAGTCACAACTGGTGTCAGGCAAGGATGTGTACTGTCACCATTACTTTTCATAACATACATGGATAAGATCACTGTAGAAGCAAACCCAGACGTGTATGCTATAAACGAATTACTTTTTGCTGATGATCAAAGCATACTGTATCAAAATGAATATGATCTACAGGAACATCTGACTACTCTCAACAACAGCTGTTTACAACATAATATGAGAATCAGTACAGAAAAAACAGAAGTTATGAAGATCAGCAGAACACACAGGCCACTGAATATAAATGTTGGAAGTGCCAAAATCAAGCAAACCAAAGAGTTCAAATACTTGGGCAGTATATTTACAGAGGATGGAAGAATGGACAGAGAGATAGAAACAAGAATACAGAAAGCAAATGCTGTCACATACCAACTATCACCTCTGCTTAAACATCCAGATATAACCATGAAGACCAAAAGACAATTGATAAACACCATCTTCATTCCAACACTCTGCTACCAGTGCCAGACATGGACAATCAACAAGACCCATGAAAGAAAAATAGAAGTCTATGAAATGAAATGTCTAAGAAAAGCAGCGAATAAGACCAGACTAGACAGGATAAAGAATATAGACATTAGAAACACTGTCAAAACTACACCATGTTTAGACTACATAGAACATCAAAGAATGAAATGGTTTGGACATCTAACCAGGATGAAAAATGATCAAATAACATCACAAATTTTCAACCAAAGAAGCTCAGGATATAAGGCAAGAGGAAGACCAAGGAAACTGTGGATTGACGGGGTCTCCGAAACCTGCCAAAAGCATGGCCTCAGAACATCAGATGCTGCCCGCCTTGCTTATGACAGGAACTTGCATCTCCCCACAACGCTTAGCGGCATACGTGGAAGGAAAAAGTAAAAGTAAAGTAATATAAACTTTATATTTGCACTAATATTATTTATTACACTGTGCTTTTGTTGACACATACTTTGATTCCTGCCTCAACACATTAAACACAATTTTTTTGTAAACATTCTTCCCATGTGGGTTCTGGCCCAGTTCTGGTTTGCTGAAATCGAATGTGTTGACCCAAAAGGTGCCGATATTGCAGCCTAGCTGTAAACCCCCACACTACATACCAACAGCACTTTTAAGGGAGAATGCAGAAAAAGAAGAAAAACATGACATGGTAGAATGAATGTACAAGCATATGTGCATATGTTTACCATGCTCAGGTTCTGAGGTGTGTGGGAATTTGTAGATTTGAACACTGTAAACTGATATTTATGAAAATTTTACCATCTTCACGATAAATTAATCTTCTTTTGGAAAGAGCTCTGTAATGACATACTCTCAACTCGCACAGGACTGCACACTGGTATAACCATTACATATCCTCTAATTGTAAGAGAGGTTGAATAAGTGACTGGGATTTGTCCTGCTGGTCTGCCATGCAGTATGTTACTTCAAGTTGCAGAGTGGGTTAGACCTTCAGATAAGCAGTCCACAAGTTGGGAAGTTGGAAAGTTGGGGGGGGGGGGGGGGGGAGGGGTGAGAACATACATACATAGTGATGTAGTAAGTAAATTTAATGAGATAATTTGTCTGTTATAGCAATTAAAATTGTTGAAAGATAAATAACAAAACAATTGTCTGTGTACGGCAAAATGTGATGAATATACGGAATTGTGTGCCCTTTTTTCTCTCTGTTAAAGCTTAGTACACAGTATATCCAGGTACACTTTGAAATAATCTGAGAACATACATCTGGACTTATACCTTTTCATGTCTGGAAAAAAATACTTCTACTTATTAAAGAAATAAAAAACATTAATGTCAGAGAGAAATGCATGAGTGGCTATTTTTGTAATATATCAGAATCACTACTAACCTTTACTTCTCCATATTTCATTGTCTCTATTACTCTTACTGCTTTCATTTACTTTTACTACTCGCATTGTTCCAGGTACTTTTACTGCCCTGTTACTCTCATCGTTCCAGGTACTCTCATCGTTCCAGGTACTTTTACTGCCCCTGGTACTCTCATTGTTCCAGGTACCTTTACTGTCTCTGGTACTCTCATTGTTCCAGGTACCTTTACTGTGTCCCTGGTACTCTCATTGTCCCAGGTACTTTTACTGCTCCTGGTACTCTCATTGTTCCAGATACCTTTACTGTGTCCCTGGTACTTTCATTGTCCCAGGTACTTTTACTGCCCCTGGTACTCTCATTGTTCTAGTACTTTTACTGCTCCTGATACTCTCATTGTTCCAGATACCTTTACTGTGTCCCTGGTACTTTCATTGTCCCAGGTACTTTTACTGCCCCTGGTACTCTCATTGTTCTAGTACTTTTACTGCTCCTGGTACTCTCATTGTTCCAGATACCTTTACTGTGTCCCTGGTACTTTCATTGTCCCAGGTACTTTTACTGCCCCTGGTACTCTCATTGTTCTAGTACTTTTACTTCTCCTGGTACTCTCATTGTTCCAGATACCTTTACTGTGTCCCTGGTACTTTCATTGTCCCAGGTACTTTTACTGTCCCTGGCATGTTTATAATTCCAGATACCTTTACTGCCCCTGGTACTGTCATTGTTCCAGATACTTTTACTGACCGTAGTTCTCTCATTGTTCAAGGTACCTTTACTTCCCCTGGTACTCCCATTGCCCTACATACTTTTGCTTCCTCTGGTACTCTCATTATTCCAGTTACCTTTACTGCCCCTGGTACTATTATTGTCCCAGGTACTTTTACTGCCCCTGGTACTTTTATTGTCCCAGGTACTTTTACTGCCCCTGGTACTTTCATTGTCCTAGGTACTTTTACTGCCCTGGAACTTGCATTATCTCAAGTGATTTTACTGTTCAGTATACTTTTGTTGTGGCATGTACTTTACCTGCCCAGGTACTTTCACTGCCCTAGATACTTCACTGGCTCATGTATTTTCTCAAGAACTTTCATTGTCTTAAGAATTTCTATTGTCTTATATATTTTCCATCTCACATGGTTTTAAAATGTGTTGTAATTGTTGAATTTAGATATACAGTGTTGGTAGAGACAAAGATAGTTAATATGGGGAAGACATGATGGATTGAACTGTCAGTCTGACAAGAAATGAGATACTAAATGTTTAGGATTCCACTATCAGTTTAACAAGAAATAAGTTTTTAAATGTTTAGGATTCACCTTTCAGTTTAACAAGAAATGAGATACTAAATGATTAGGATTGAACTATCAGTTTAAAAAAAAAATGAGATACTAAATGTTTAGGACTGAACTGTCAGTTTAACAAGAAATTAGATACTAAGTGATTAGGATTCAACTGTCAGTTTAACAAGAAATGAGAAAGTAAATGTTTAGGACTGAACTATCAGTTTAGCAAGAAATAAGATACTAAATATTTAGGATTAAATTATCAGTTTAACAAGAAATAGTATCCTAAATGTTTAGGATTGAAGTATCAGTTTTGACAGGAGATGAGATAGTAAATGTTTAGAATTAAACTATCAGTTTAACAAAAGATAAGACACTAAATGTTTAGGATTGAGCTATCAGTTTAACAAAAGATAAGACACTAAATGTTTAGGATTGAGCTATCAGTTTAACAAAAGATAAGATACTAAATGTTTAGGATTGAGCTATCAGTTTAACAAAAGATAAGATACTAAATGTTTAAGAGATGACAAATGATAGGCAGCTGTCAGGGTGTATTTTGAGTGTTTACATATTATATGCACGTCCATTGTTTTTCAGATAGTCTGTGATTGGTGAATTTTGATGTATCATGTACTGTTTTGTTTTTAAACATATTTATTAATCAGTCTTGTTTTGTTGTTGATTATGTGTGGTGTTCCATGGCATAGCGGCTAGACTCTTGGGTGCAAATTAGAAGGTCGCAGGCTCACTCCGTGGCGGAGCAGGACTTTTTTTTCTAAAAAAATGACCTTGACTCCCAGGTTGACCCAGCCTTGAGTGGATACTCGGTGCAGTCCTGGGAAGTAAAGGCAGCCAGCGTAATGCTGACCATATCACCCATCTTGTGCCGATTGGTCTATAAAAATATAGGTCTAGCCCTATATGCCCAATACGCCTAAAGTCTTTTTTTTTAATGTGTTGTGTTTATTATTGATTATTGATCTGATTTTTTTTTATTCATGTTTGTGGATTATGATTTTGTTAATTAGCTTCTTTTTTTTTTAACATCGATTATATTCTCTGTTTTTTTTTTTTTTTTTTTTTTTTTTTTTCATTTTTACTAAACTTGTGGAACATTGGACTGTTTAACTGATGAGCATAAAAACAGTAGGCTGTGACATCTAAATGTCTGAAATACTGAGTTTGAGTTGTTCAGCTACAGAATTTTTAGAATATGAAACTGTTTGATTACTGAATTTGTAAAAATTATGGAATTGTTGAGCTACTGAGTTTTAAAAATAAGGAAATGTTAATGTATGTATATGTTACTGTTGAGCTTTTTTTTTTTAACTGAATTTTAGAGAACTATTTAGCAACAGTTCTTGAGAAGTACGTAAATATTGACAAAGTATGCATAGTACAAAGTTGTAAGACTGCCAAATGTGGGAAATTTTCTGAAATCAGTTAATGAGTATGTCTAACTGTTTAGGTACTGACTGTGTGAATTACTTATATGCACAGCTTCATGATACTCACAATTTCATGATACTCAAAGCTTCATGATACTCATAACCTCAGGCTGCAGCTTCATGATAATAGTTTCATGATGCCCACAGCTTCATGATACTCATAAACTCAGGCTGCAGCTTCATGATAATCATAGTTTTATGATACCCACAGTTTCATGATACTCACAGCTTCATGATACTCATAACCTCAGGCTGCAGCTTCATGATACCCGCAGCTGTATTATATTCACAGCTTCATGATACCCGCAGCTTCATTATATTCACAGCTACCTGATACTCACAGCTTCATGATACTCACAGCTTCTAGCTCTTAGTTTACTGTGCACCACCTGATGTTGCATGCCTTGTTATGCAGCAAAACCAGAAATGTGTGATGTTACTTTTAGAAACTAATTAACTCATCTCAGTGTATTGACTGAAGGCTTAAGGACAGACAAAATTAGACAGACAAAACTAGATGAATAAAACTAGGTGAACAAATCCGGATAGACAAAAAGACATACACAATTAGCTGTCTTTGGAAACCTCTACACAACGACAGAATACCTAAAAATACTTGAGTCTGCTGAGGGAAGACACAAGGCTAGATAAAACTAGACAGACAAAGCTATCTGTCTAGGGACACTAAAGTCTGGATGTGAGCATGTCCATAAAAAAAGTGGTCTGGCTTCAACCCACCAGAAGTAACATAATTTTGTATATCATTTTGGCCTTGTAGTTGAGGCAGTCTATAAAAAAATGAGTACCAGAATTGTCTGCGACATAAGGTGAATGGAACTGGCCACCTCATCTCATACATCTATCTAGAATATGTGAAAGCCAAACACTTCCTTACCCAAACACCCCTGTGTGGGTTCCAGGGTCCAATTATAGGGAAAACAAGAATAGACCCACTGCCTACACAAAAGCATGTCATAAGAGTCAACTAATTGGTAGTTTCCTTCTAAATCGGAATGCATCTGCCTTAGAGGCAAGGAACGAACAGTCTGCACAGAAATGCATCAGATCTGTCAAACGGATACACACACAACACACAGGTTCTGGAACAGGACTGCAGTCCAGAAGTGGACGAACAACCAGAACTTTCCACCAGAGTTTACAGCTGATGAACACAAAGAAGAAGAAGAAGGAGATTACCCAAACAGCAGTGTCTGTTGTGGGACTACCTTTACTTTAAGTTTAGGTTGAAACATGGTGCTCACAGGTAGGGATGTCAAGGCTGGTGAGTGAATTCTCAAGGAGAGAGAATTTTTAACTCTTTCAGCCGTTGTATTGATGTACAGGTAGGGGTATAGTAGTTGGCGGGTGAATTCTCTGGGAGATGGATTTTAACTTTCACATCGGTTTTATTGACGTTCAGTTTGTTTGAACTGTGTTAATGGACCGGAGACTGTCCATCCAACCATGTTCTACAGTAGCTTCTCCACAGAGATTGTGTTGGAGGGTTCTCCTTCCTCTCTCCATGTTAAGGAACCAAAGAGAATCAGTGTGAGTGAGAGGTTGATTGAGAGAGAGACAGAGAGCAAGAGAGAGTGAGAGGGAGAGAAATTGAGAGAGGGAGCAGAAGAGAGAGAGAGTGAGTGGGAGAGAGAGAGATCATGAAATTTCTTATCTAGGGAGAGACGTAGTAGAATGTAACCATGTCCTGATTCACCACAGTGCTGACTGAGTGGGATCCAGTCCAAGGGACACCGGCACCATACACATTACAAAGAATAATTTGTCTTCTTCTTCATTTTCTTCTTGTCCTGTTATTTGTTTTTCTTCTTCATTTTCGTCTTCTCCATCATCTTCTCCGTCTGTATTTTCCCTTAAAAGACCAGTTGGTATGTTATTTTATGATTAACAGCTCAGCTATAATATCTGCATAACATATACGATTTCAGTAAACTCATAATTGGTCGCCTTTTACGACTCGTATGTTGAGGAGAAAGGGGGCAGTGCTCCAGTTGGTCCATTTCCTTCCTCCCTCCCCACCCCCTCTCCCAAATGGGCCCTTGAAACCCAGACAGGGGTAGTTTCCTTTTGATTTCAGACATTATATCAGAGGGCAGTCTGTTCTCAGTTTCTGCCATTTATTCTGTTCTGCTTGTGTGCACTTCAGCATGATCAGTTGGTTACTACCCAGTTTATGTTTGACATCATGACATTACTAACACCATCATTAATCATGTCACTAACACCTCCAGTAATGATGTTAACGTCACCTAATAGTATCAATACCACCTCCAGTAGTGATGTTACTTCAGTAATGATGTCAATAACACCTCCAGTAATGATGTCAATAACACTTCCAGTAATGATGTTACTTCACCGATGGTGTTAGTAACACCTCCAGTAATGTTACTTCTATAATGATGTCAGTATAACACCTCCAGTCTTAAGTAATGTTACTAACACCTCCAAGTGTTACTAACACCTCCAAGCTATGTTACTAACACCTCCAAGCTATGTTACTAACACCTCTGGTAATGTTACTAACACCCCCAGTAATGTTACTAACACCTCCAAGTAAAGGTTTTGCTACCACATCTGATATTGATTTACTTCTTCTTCTTCTATCCACAACCTTCTGTCTCATGTACTTTAACTCAGCTCTGATACAGATGATCCTCCATGATGTCAAACTTTCCAATATCTTTTCTCCCTGTCTCCCTCTGACTCCCCTCCCCTCCAACTTTCCTACTGTTCTCCGGTTTTTTTCCTATTATCACATGACCAAATAATGTAGATTGTCTCTTTCTGAGATGGGCAATCAGTTTTCTTCGTGAGTCAGTTTTTTTTTTCAAGACATCTTCATTACTCTTTTTTATCTGTCCAGGATATTATCATTCATCTATAAAACCTCATCTCTGAAGCTTCAAAATAATATTTAACTAATCTACCAACTGTCCATGATTCATTTCCATATATCAATTTAGGATTTATACAGCTTTTCAGAATTCTCTTTCTCGTCTCAGAAAGATTGCATAAAATATTTTTCATTTTGTAAAATGCTGCTTTTGCTTGAGCTGTTTGACATTTAAATTCCTTAATACATCTTCCATCTGATGTTATCAGGTTAACAAAGTACTTAAACATATCAACTTGCTTGAGGTTTGTCCCATCTAGTTTAGTGCTGCATTTTGGACGGTCCATTAACTTTGTACTTAACATTACTTCTGTTTTTCTCTGTTCAGACTAAGACCCTTGTTTTTACTTTCCGTTACAATTATATCAATCATTTCTTGCATGATCCAGGCAGGTTCTGTGGGAAGGCATTGGATTGAGCCATTTACAGAAATCCACTGTTGTCTTTATCTTCTTACTGGGGCACACGGGCATAGATGGAAACGAAAGGGCCTGATGAGTTGGCCGTATCTGCTATCACTGCTGAAGGTCAACCCATGGATCATGTTGATATTGTTAATGCCCTCAGAGAAGTGGGAAGGGTGGAGGACTTTTGAGACAGCGACTCGACATCGCTCACCAGAATGAAAGACTCAGGAGATAAGATCGGCAAGCCAAAAGCTAGAGACACACCGGGCATACAAAAAGACTTATCAGTCAACAAAGAACTGGCACTATTAGTCAGAGGACGCTGGGTTTCATATTGAGGAAAGGATCTGAGCACCTGTGGACATGTCTGGAGTGCACTGATCATATCCCAACTAACCAGTATTTCTTGCAGTGTTGTTTCATTTTCAACGATCAAAATTATTTCATTAGCATATCACAGGTTGTTAACAATATGCCCACCAACCAATATCCCTGGCATACCATGTTTGGATATAATTATTATTTCACTGTACAGACTGAATAAATCGGGTGATAATACTCATCTAACACCTTGTTGAGAAAAGTTCCAACTTGGTTGTCAATCCTCACAGCTGTTTCTTGTTGCCAATATATGTTTTTTCATTATTCTAACATCTTTATCATCAATATTTAAGGTTTCCAAAATTCTAATAATTTCTTCTATGTTTCACTTTTTCATACTGCACCATTCAAAATGGTGTTACTAACACCTCCAGCTAGTAATTATTTTACTGACACCTCCAGTAATGTTACTAACACCTCCGGTAATGTTACTGACACCTCCAGTAATGTTACTAACACCTCCAGTAATGTTACTAACACCTCCAGTACTGTTACTAACACCCCTAATAATGATGTTACTGACACCTCCAGTAATGTTACTAACACCTCTGTGATGATGTTACTAACACCCATAATAATGACATTACTGACACATCCAGTAAAGGTGTTTCTACCACACATAGTATTGATGTTACTACACCACCCAAGCATATATTACTGACACCTCCAGTGGGGATATTAATACTACATCTAGTATTAGTGATTTTGTAACTTTTCTGAATGTGTTACTGAAGAGGTCAGACTGTAATGTGGCATGATTTCATCTACCTCCCTATGTTTACCCAGGATGTTTAGTTTGTAATTGTACTTGTATCCAAATCTGTTTGTAGCCTTTAAAGTGACTTTTAACCAGATCTCACTGTAGCTCTATGATATTACTTTTATCCAAATATTGTTGTAGTAATATGATATTACTTGTAACCAAACATCATAGTGCCATGTATTACTCGTAGACCAAATGTTGTGGTAAATTATTACTTGTCACCCGGTATCACTTTAGTGATGTATTATTACTTTTAAGCAAATATATTTGCAATGCTGTGATATTAACTATAACTAAATCTGGTTGTAGCCCTAAAATGTAACTTTAAATAAAATCTCATTGTAGTTGTTGCTCGTGATGATGTTGGGTCACATCAGCGCCATATCTCAGCCACAGACAAATTGGAAGTGCCCGAGAAGGGATCTGGAAGTCAGAGGTCAAGGTCACCAGCTAGAGAAAGCTCTACTAAAAGTTCAAGGTCTAGGTCAAGATCGCCAGGTCACATGAGAGGAATGGTGGATGTGTCAAGGTCATTGTCTCCACCAGACATGAGGTATTTGTCATAACTTTACACAAAAAATGTCACTCCTTTTTGCAGTGATTCTTGTTCTTCTTCTCCTTCTGCTTTTTTTTTCAGTCTTTACCATATATTAATAATTATTCCCTGTGTGGGTTTCGGGGCCTTGTTGTGTGGAAAACAAGAGTAGACTCACTGCCTCCCTAACAAGTGTGTTGTAAGAGTTGACTAATTGGGGGTTTTCTTCTTAGTCAGGGTGCATCTGCCCAAGAACCAAGGAACCAACAGCCTGCATACAAGTAATTTTGATCTCTTAAACTGATGTCCATGCAATACTCAGGTTCTGGAACAAATCTCAAGTCCAGAAGTGGATGAATGACCAGAAATTTCTACTAGAGTGAAGCCAGTGAATGCAAAGAAGAAGAAGATTAGTAATTATGTAGTATGAAATACATCAGCAAAGTAAGGCTGGAACTAGTTGCCAGGTTCAGGCAACATCTTTCTGATGTGCAGGTCAGTGCCTCAAATGCAGTGCAGATGCATTTAGTTCTTCGGGGTCATCAAAGTGTCTTCCACATGGAGTTATGGCCATCAGATCTAGGCACTCATTTATTGTCGCCAGACAGTTCAGAACCTTATTTCTTTATTTCCTCTACCTTAACTTCCCCTACAACTTTTCCAGTGTCATGGTATACTCCAGTTTTCCCCTTCTCATGATGTGACTGGAAAATTGCATATTGTACAGAATAAAAAAATTAGAATACACCTATATATTACCAACATGAATAAGGGAATCAAAGAAAAAAGGTTAAAGTTCGCGCACACACACACACACTAGAATAAACCCACTGCCTCCAACATGTCATAAAAGGCAACTAATTAGGGTTTTGCTGAAATCTGATGTGTTGGGCCGAAAGTTGCAGGTCTTGCAGCCCAGCTGTGAACCACAACCACAGAAAAATACAGAAAAAGAAGAAGAAGATTTTTTGTGTGTAAATTAACTTTTCTTTCTGATTCATTCTTATTTTGTATCTGACTCATTTTTCATAAATTAACTATTATTTCAGAATCATCATCATCCTTTCATGCTGTTACCGTTACAGTTCCCATAGTCTAGTCCTCCTTTTTGTTCCGTCCTTTACAACTCTTCAATATGAATAGAATCCAGTCCATCCCTTTGCAACTCTTCAGTATGAATAAAATCCAGTCCGTCCCTTTGCAACTCTTCAGTATGAATAAAATCCAGTCCGTCCCTTTGCAACTCTTCAGTATGAATAGAATCCAGTCCGTCCCTTTCAAACTCTTCAGTATGAATAGAATCCAGTCCGTCCCTTTGCAACTCTTCAGTATGAATAGAATCCAGTCCGTCCCTTTGCAACTCTTCAGTATGAATAGAATCCAGTCCGTCCCTTTGCAACTCTTCAGTATGAATAGAATCCAGTCCGTCCCTTTCAAACTCTTCAGTATGAATAGAATCCAGTCCGTCCCTTTGCAACTCTTCAGTATGAATAGAATCCAGTCCGTCCCTTTGAAACTCTTCAGTATGAATAGAACCCAGTCCGTTCCTTTAAAACTCTTCAGTATGAATAGAATCCAGTCCGTCCCTTTGCAACTCTTCAGTATGAATAGAATCCAGTCCGTCCCTTTGAAACTCTTCAGTATGAATAGAATCCAGTCCGTCCCTTTGCAACTCTTCAGTATGAATAGAATCCAGCCCGTACCTTTGCAACTCTTCAGTATGAATAGAATCCAGTCCGGCTCTTTGAAACTCTTCAGTATGGAAAGAATCCAGTCTGGCTTTTTGAGACTCTTCAGTATGAATAGAATCCAGTCCGTCCCTTTGAAACTCTTTAGTATAAATAGAATCCAGTCCGTCCCTTTGCAACTCTTCAGTATGAATAGAATCCAGTCCGTACCTTTGCAACTCTTCAGTATGAATAGAATCCAGTCCGGCTCTTTGAAACTCTTCAGTATGAATAGAATCCAGTCCGTCCCTTTGAAACTTTTAAAAGGAAATAATTTAGAGTACTTATTTAGAATCATTCTTCGTTATTTAACCTTTGTTTCAGATAAATGTTTGGTTGAAACAGACTTTTGTTGCAGATTCATTTTAATGTTTTCTTCTTGAAATATGAAGTCAGTTTCATTCTCAACATATAAACTATTGTTTAAGATTCATTCTTCTTATGCAAACATGTTTGTTAGATACATTTTATTGTTGTTTTTTAAGTTTTCTTTCAGATTTATTTATCATAAACATTAATTTTCCTGTTTACTCAACATACACAACATTATAGTCAACATTGTCATCTTGCCAGCTGGTGTGGGTGATCAGGCCTCTCCATAATCTGCAATCTCCAGCTGTAGGTGTCAGTTCATTTGATGATGTCCTTCCATGCCATGACAAAGGCTGTCAAGAACCTTCTTGCTTTGCTTTTTAAAAAAAATTTTTGGTAAACACTATGCTAAGAATATATTTCAGGCATAAACATTTATTTTTCATGCCACTTTTTATATTAAAATTATTCTTCAAGGTGACCTTGTTCTCTCTAGGTTTATGGCCTCAGGACCTCCGCAGCGACCATTCCCTCCAGCATCATCTCGGTCGGTAGGAGGCTCTCCGACAAGCACACCATCGCCGAAGAAGCGACAGCTGCCTGCCATACCTCTGGAAGCACAAAGGGCCAGCAGAGATAGAGGTGAATCAGCTTAAAGTTGCTCTTATCTCTTCACGCATCCTATATAGGATTTGATTTTATTGTTGTAGTTCGCTATTTTTTTTTTCTTAAACCTTTGGACCTCATAATCATAACCATCAAGTGCCTTGTCAACTGGCATAGGTAATCATGCCTCTCCATAATCTGCGATCTCCAAGAGAATGTATCAGTTTTTGTGTTGACATCCCTCCATACCATCATAAAAGGCTCAGCTATAAATCATCTCATGTTGTCTTCCTGTCTCTCTTTTCTACAAATCTTTCCAGTGGTCACAGCAAGTTCCATTTCCATCTGTACAAAATGTGCTACAAAATTATGTTTTAAAAAAGTAAAGGTCTTTTCCCCACGCCTTTAGGCGTACAGGGCTAGACGTATAGTTTTATATAACATGGGTAATGTGGTCAGCATCACACAGGCTGCCTTTATTTCCTAGGACTGCACCTGGTAGCCCACTCAAGGCTGGGTTGACAAAATTATGACTCTGATATTTGTGATAGTTGTCTTTGAGCCCTTGTCTCTTTCAGAATATCTTGGTCGTTCTTTTCAGCAGTCAGATAAATTGTAAGGATTTTTCTGTAAAACCACACATCTATTAATGCTTTGTGTAAAAGGTAAAAGACCATTTTTACACCAGTGGTTATTTAGGCTTTTGATACTGGGATCAAATTTGTATTGACCAATCAGCACTTAATAGGTGATGTGGTCAGTATCATTCAGGCCACCTTAATTTCCATACTTCCTAATTCTCACTAAAGACAATCCTTACCATGCTGGCCTCTGACAACAATGATCTGGGTTAATCTCTAGCAGTGACAGGATATTATTTTTTCCCACCAGTACAGCTCTGGGGTCAAACTAGCCACACATAAATGGGTACCAAGTTTCTGAAAATTCTCAGAATTGCCTGAAAAGAGACAGTTGTGAGACAGGAAACTGGCCACTCCTCCTCATTTGGCCCAGAATTGCTGCACCAGTGATCTGTTCATACTGCCGTTCACTTCATCGGCCCATTAATGTTCATCATCGTTGCCGGTCAGGATACTATTTTGGGTCTGTCTCCTTTGATCGCATCGACAACACTGGAGTCCTTTTCAGGGCTCTTGCTGGCATGCAGTGCTAAGCCGTTTTATATGGTGCACAATACCTAGTCACAATTATTACCTAAAGCTTCCCCTTTAGGAAGGCTGGTTGAACGTGATGTTTTTTGTTCCCATAAAGTGCCTACCAGTTACCATTCACTTGTTTCCAAAGAGTTTTGACCACATCTAGCTTGGGATGCAGTAGTTCCCTACCCATTGTTGCAGTACCACCTGAAAAAAATGCCTTTTTGTTCATTTCCCAACACACATGCATGTCCTAGAAACAGTTCCAAAAGATGCTAAGTGATGCTTGCCACTCTGCATGGAGCCTGTCTTTCCTTACCTTTTGCAGCATACTTTCTATGTCTGTTACAATTATATGGGTGTGCAGATGGTTTTCTGACCTGCAGAAAGTTGTTAGACTGCCTCCAACTCCATTCTCAAACAAGATTTTGTGTTATCATATGCTTGGTTTTGTTTCAGTAAGCCACGTCCATTTGCTTTAGCAGTGATCCTCCATGAACTTGTCTACCTTACAGCACAGAGCCATCAGTAAGATAATAACTCCGTGTAGGTGGAAATTGTCATGAATCAGCAGAATTTCTGATTCTGCTGTGCCTGCTGGCCAAGCTCTGCATCCCCAACCCAAAGCAGTTAGAACCATACATGTCATATTTTTTTTCAGACATCTCTAAGAGAGGTTACTTTGACTACATTCAGCTAAAATGTTTATTGCCTTGAAGTAAAAATTTTGGAGTTCACACATTTAAAGGAATAACTATCAAAGACATGAAGAATTATTATGTAACAAATTTTTTTTAAATGTATGTCGCTACTTAGAATTGTCCTTCTTTAAATTTCAGTGACCCAAGACCTGGAGGAGAGGGCTCGAATTATGAAGATGAAGATGAAACTTGCACAACAGGGTCAAGGGATGGCCATGACCCACCCAGATATTGAGTCACGATTGATGAGGCGTGACCACCGAGGAGAGATGATGGACAGGGGCCATGATCGCAGCATATCTCATGATCGCGTGGAGCGAATGAGAGAACGAGCCATGGAGAAGAATTATGAAAGAGGAAGAGATATAGAGAGGAGCCACCATAGGTCACGAAGGCACAAAGGTGAGAATTAGTTCAAAACTTGATCGAGTTTTGAGACATGATAGATGTAAGAAACTCAAGGATATCAGTTTAACAAGAGATCAGATACTAATATTTAGAATTGAACTAACACTTAACAAGGGAATGTTTAGGACTGAACTATCAGTTAACAAAAGATAATATATTAAATGTTTAGGATAAGTATCCATTTAACCAGATGTTTAGACTGAACTATCAGTTTAACAAGAGATAAGATACTAATTGTTTAGGATTCAACTAACCCTGTGATGAGATACAATACTAAATGTTTAGGACTGAACTGTCAGTTTAACAAAAGATAAGATACTAAATGTATAGAACTAAAGACTATCAGTTTAACAAGAGATAACATGCTAAATGTTTAGGACTAAACTGTCAGTTTAATAAGAGATAAGATACTGAATGTATAGAACTGAAGACTATCAGTTTAACAAGAGATAAGATACTAAATATATAGAACTAAAGACTTTCAGTTTAACAAGAGATAAGATGCAAATGTTTAGGACTAAACTGTCAGTTTAACAAGAGATAAGATACTAAATTTATAGAACTGAAAACTATCAATGTCACATTAAAAAATTTTTTACAAAACCTTCTGTGTTATGAATATTCCGTCTGTCACATGGCTTTGCACAACTTAGTGGAATACTGATACATGTTAAGACAGACATGGTTAGTGCCTTGTGGGAGAGCGTGTACGGTTCGGGGAAGCAGTTGGATCACCACAGTCTGGTGAGATTGATGCAGAGAGGAGTGACGTTATGTTCTGGCAGATGCTCGAGGCTCAGAGGAAAGGCAAGACAGACGTTAGATCAGAATGCTACTGGTACCATTAGTCTCTGAACTCTTCGCTGAAGATAGGGACGGAGCGCTTATGGGAATGCCCCTAGTGCTGTGATGTCGGTTCTTGAATCAACTCAACTCATCTGTCACAGTGAATCATTATGTAAATAATTTCTTGGTCTTAATCACTCTAACATCTTCAGCTCCAGCCAGTTGTATAAATAATTTAACGTTTCAGTAATTGGTGGATGCTATTTTAAATCATTATATTTTTAGAAGTTGTTACTGTAAATAAAAAATATTTGGGCCTTAAAGAGTTAAAACAATAATACCATGAGAAAGAAGGATTAGATTAGATTAGGCCAGAGAGGAAAAGAGTACAGAGAAACAAAAACCATATACACAAAAGAATTGAAATGGAAGTAAAATAAAAGGCGGACTATGAATATGGTGGAGAGATAATATAAAGGCAGACCTACAAATGCTTGGAGTCATTAACAAGAATGAGAATGACAGAGATAAAAGGAGGAGGTGATATTTGCAGCAGTTAACCCCAAAGACTCAGAGTGTTGATGGGGAAGAAAGGGTTTAAAACAGTTTGCGAATTAAGCACAGCCGGTTTAGCACATGGTGAGCTGCTTGATATCAAATGCATTAAAAAGGCACCAGTAGTACTTAAAATATAATCACCATGCCAACAGGCAAGTGTCTTAGCCACTTTATAGTTACTGTATTTTATGTTAAAAAATCTAGCCAGATTTGTAAAGTGTTCTCAGACTAAATAAGTCAGAGCATGTTATGAATCAAAATAGCACACAGGATGTGTTGTTTGGGACAGAGGTACTTAAAATGCACAACACTGTCATGTGCTGTTACATGTAGCTTTTGTCCCATATTGGTAGCAATATGCCAAAGTCACCTAAGTCTTCGGTTGTTGTTTACAGAAAATTGCATTTGATTACTGAAGTCTCTCTGCAAAATCAAATGACATTTATGTGGTTTCAAGCGATATAATAATTTTTTTTTAAGCTATTTGCAGTAGTAATTCACATGTATGCCTTTGGTATGTTGCAAAATGACAAATAACAGCCCTGAAATTTCGCTAAGGTAAAAAAAAAAATTGCCAAAACTGAACTTTGGTAAAAATTGCTAAAATTGCACTTAGATCATTTTTAACATAGTGTCAATTATTTATTTACTTATTCTACGTTTCTGTTTTATAAATTTCTGTGAACTTTTCTTGGTGTCACAATTGCAGAGTTTAGTCCCGATATGTCAGATGATGTCGCTAGTGATGTCTCTGAAACCAGTGATATGTCAGAGGTCAGCAAGGTCAGCACAATCAGTGTCAGGTCAACCCAGTCTGAGCGGCCACGTAGAAAACTCAGGTATGCCAGTTTGTGAATATCATTGGCCAGAGATTTGCTTGTAATGTTTGTTTTAAAATTCTAAATTATGTTGAAAAATGTGAGATATTTTGAAAGCCTCTGTCCTCCCCCCCCCCCCCCTTCCTCCCTGTGGAGAATAGGCCCTCAGCCAGATCACCCCATGTCATCTGTTCTTTTGTTATCGCATTCAGCTCAGGCTAATTTTATGCCCTCTCTAATCTTTTTTTAACTTCATTGGTAGAAGAGCTATTGGTTGGCAAGGTATTAATGGTTACTTATTTAAACTTGTCTATGGTTGGTTTGTTTTTGTGGTTGTTGTTTTTCATGGAATGAGATGGCCAATCTCAAGCTACCCTTAGTTGCCTCTTACAACTTGTCTGGTAGGGTAACATTTTAACAATTCCTTGTTTCCCATAAGGGCCCCGGGAACACACAGTCGATTGAAAGATTTGGCTGTTGGTTTTGCCTTTTCTTTGGAGTAAAGGCAGGCCAAGGGACGGATCATATTGCGTGGGCAACCCATAGTCTATACAATACTGCCCAGGTTTGTGGTATGGAGAGGGAGAACATCACCCCTGGTCTTAGTTGCTTTTCCTAACACTAGTGGGTCCTAACTAGGCTAGATGCCTGCTTTAATCTACTGACTAAACTCCTCTTACAGATTCTGGGGCTCCATTATGGAGAGGGGGGGGGGGATCTTCTGCCCCTCTAACAAGTATGTCATAAGAGTCAACTAATTAGGGATGTTTTCTTTGAAGTCAGACTGCATCTGCCTGAGAGGCGAGGACCTGAAGTCTGTGTTTAAACAAAAACAGGATCTGTAAAATAGATGTGCATGCAAAACTCAGGTTCTGAAGCAAGACTAAAGTCCAGAAATGGATGAACAACCAGAATTTTCCACTGGAGTTTACCACTTGTAAATTCATTAAAGAACAACAAATGAGATGGTTTGGCCACCGGACAAGAATGCCCTGGTACCAACTGCCTCAGAAAGCCTTGCTGAAGAAATATAATGAACACAGAGCAAGGGGAAGACAACACAAGATTTGGAGTGACATCATCAAGAGCAGCCTAACAGAAATGAACACCAACTTGTACAATGCATTGGAAAAAGTGCAGAAACGATCCTTACATCTCCCCCCAACACCTCGCTGAGGTAAATGGTGGAAGAAGAAAAAGAACTTACTGAACTTGTGCATTTCTGTCATGGAAATCATCATTATTGTACACATTTCAGTGAATTCGCCTCAAAGATGGAGAGCAGAACAACAATACCTCAGCGTCGAGTTCAGGCCGTTCGAACTTCCAGCAATGAAAGCCAAGAAAATGATGGAAGTGTGTCTGACTCTGCCGTGACAACAAGTGTTACTGAGGGCAGAAAGCGACGACCAAGTATCGGACACAAGATGGCAGCACTAGTGGGGTTGAACAGGAGGAGCAGCAGTGCCACACAGCTAGCGGGTCAGTAGATGTCTTTACCTGTTCCTGGCCTGTCTGTAATGTTCCTGGCCTCTGTTTCTGTTCCAGCTGCAGCTGGTGGATCAGTAGATGTGTCTGTTCCTGGGGTATGTGTTTCTTTTTCCAGCTTCAGCTGGTGGCTCAGTAGATGTGTCTAATTGGTCCTGGTATAAGTGTATATGTTCCTGGCCTGTGTCTGTGTTTGTGTTCCAGCTGCAGCTAGTGGGTCAGTAGATGTGTCCTTCATTCCTGGTATGTGTATTTCTGTTCCAGCTACAGCTAGTGGGTCAGTAGATGTGTCTACTCGTTCCTGGTTTGTATATATATGTTCTTGGCCTGTGTCTGTATTTCTGTTCCAGCTAAATCAGGTGGGTTAGTAGATGTATCTGTTCTTAGTCTGTGTGTTTCTGTTCCAGCTACATCAGGTGGGTTAGTAGATGTATCTGTTCTTAGTCTGTGTGTTTCTGTTCCAGCTACATCAAGTGGGTTAGTAGATATGTCTGCTCGTTCCTGATGTGTATGTATATGTTCCTGGCCTATGTCTAAAAAAGGTTTAGAGAATGAGGTGAAGAAAGATAAGGATGATGTGGGGTGAGCTGCATGTCACAAACAAGGATAGGCCAGAGTATGTGAGTTGGTTGAGGGCCTATGCTCCATTGGAGAATAAAGAGCAGAAGAAGCTAAGCAGTCCTTAGTAAGCCCCACACAGATTGAAGGCTGGTTGGTTGTAAATTCTCTAGAAGACTGGCAGTTTTTAGGAGTTCAGGGTCGCTATTCAATCTAGAATTATAGTATACTGTCCATGTAACATCTGCTAAAATGAATGCTGACTTGTAACCAGATCTCCTATATGGCTCTGAAAGCTGGAGTACAACTAAAAGACTGGAGAACAGATCTTATGACAAATTTTTGGACCAATTAGGGCTGCAAACAGCAAAGAATAGAGTGAGAAGCACCGATGAAATTAATTATCTATTTTAATCAAGACTAATAACTGGCAGCATGAGGGCTGATAGACTGCAGTGGTTGTAACATAAAAAGAGAATGGCCTTTACAGAGAAACAAAAAATCATACACCAAAGAATAGAAGTGAATTATATTTGCAACAGTGAACCTCTGGGGTTTGGAATGCTGAAGAAGAAGTCTGGTGCATTGTTGGAACTATGAAAAGCCCTGAATGTGTGAGAGTGAGGATGGTAGTATGGTTTCATCAGAAGAAAAGTCACTACATCAGCACCACTCTGATACATGCAAGTTCTTTTCAAGTCTCAGAGGAATTTGAACATCAGTTCTTCATCTAAGGGTTTACAGCTCAGGTTATCTGAGGGTTCATAACTAACCAAGTAAAACAGAGCAGTGATTAGTTGATTCTGGAGAAACCAAATACAGTGGTACCTCAGTATACATTTGCTTTGGTAAAACTCCTGTTTAGACCCAAAACCTTTTGTTTGGTATGTGACCTTTGGGGGGGGGGGGGGGGATATGAACTTGTATGGGTCAAAAGTAGTCACAACACTGCACACTATCTTTATTTACCTCTCTTGAGACTAAGACTTTGATAGATGTCAATGGCTTTGCAGAGAAGTATTTACCCAACAAAGCCCAAACAGAGCATAATAGCATTGTCTGAAATGACCAGACAGTATCATATTTCGAGATGTATCAACCAAGTCCAAAGCAAAAAAGACAGAAAAAGAAAGAAAGAAAGAAAGAAAGAAAGAAAGAAAGAAAGAAAGAAAGAAAGAAAGAAAGAAAGAAAGAAAGAAAGAAAGAAAGAAAGAAAGAAAGAAAGAAAGAAAGAAAGAAAGAAAGAAAGAAAGAAAGAAAGAAAGAAAGAAAGAAAGAAAGAAAGAAAGAGGGAAAAAAAAAAAAAAAACAGAAATTCCAGATTCCTGAAGTTTTATTAGAGGTGAACTCTTCTTCCTCACAATAGTACCTCCTCCTTCTTCTCTTCCCTTCTCAGTACCATCCTAGTAGGTCCTTCTCCTCTCCTCTCAGGAAGATATAAAGTTTAAATTTTCATACATTTCCTCTAACTGCTTTTACATTTATGTATTTTAGTAGTAGGCAGTATATAAATTATTTTATTAAACCTGTGATTGTTTTATGTGTCCATAACAAAATGACTGTTTTCCCCATGTGAACAGATTAATCATTCTCCCTTTATTCCTTTTGGGAAAAATTCATTTCGTATATGTGCTGGTCTGTATATGTCCAAGGACCAGGAACAGATCAAGTATGTGTACAGAGGTTCTGCTGTACTTTGATATTTGATTTTGATTTAGAATAGCCAAATACACTTACATGTATTATTTGATACAGTTATTTTATCTAGCTTTTCTGACTTGGTAGGTGGGGGTAGAAAAATGAGCTCATTCCAGAGGAGTGAAGAGATTGGTCCCATTGATCTGAGAGGAGGGATGTCCAAACAGGCAAGCAAGGACTCGACAGATGGGAGTATTGGCAGTATCAGCAGTGACTCTTCCAGCGTGTGAGTACATAATCATTGAAGTCATTCTTACCTTGTCCAGATGTGAACACATATTACACGATATTCAGGTCATTATTAATATCAGTATATTATCCTTACTGTAACTCAGGCCAAGTCTTTATGTGTCCAGTCTTTACCTCAACCAGTTCATCCGTGTAGAGTGATGGTTTTATGTTGGGCTGTTCAGTTTGTGTTTCATTCCACTGGTTTGTGTTTCATTCATCTGAACTGTCGGTCCACTCTACTGGTTCATGCTATGTGATCTTCTGCTTCTCAAGGAATTTGGTGCAAGGTGTTCCCATAGACTGTCTTCTTCTTCTTTTGTTCGCCTGAAATAAGTTGTCTATATCAGCAGTTTTGTCTCTTGTATAGTATTATTACTTATTTGGTCTCGGTTTGGTAAGTTACCAGCTTTCATCAGACATGTCATCTCACAAGTGGTAATTTTATACAGCCTTTGATAATGTCCAGTTTAGCAATGGTATCGGTATAAAATAGATCAGCCTTTTGGCAGCCTGTTTCTAATTCCTGATGTTTTCTCTCATCCTTAAAGAATAAATACTTCCTAGATATTTACAATTTTTTATTTAACCTTGTCACTCTGTAAGTGCTGATATCTAGTCTTGCTGGATACTTGAATGGCATGGTGTCTACTGGCCGTGGTCCTTCGGTGCTGGTTTTCAAAAGTTGTGACATCACAGTGATGTTCTGTAACTTCAAAATTGTGTCACATTGCACCTCTTTGTGGAAAAATTGCCACAATCACTTTTAGATGGTTAAAGGAGAAGCATTAATTCATTCAGTTTGCATTTAGTGACTGTTTCCCTTCCACAGAAATAAACCTTTTCCAGACGTAAACATTTAGTGACTGGATAAAAGTTGTGTAAAATCTTTAAGTAAATTTATGTCATCAACAACAAAAAGAAGGAGAGGACTTCACTTCTGTTTGTCTGCTCAGTGGTCTAGGGGTACTTTTTCTTCTTCTTTGAGTTCACCAACTCTAAACACCAGCTGTGCTCACCAGCTGTAAACACCAGCTCTGTTCACCAGCTGTAAACACCAGCTCTGTTCACCAGCTGTAAACACCAGCTCTGTTCACCAGCTGTAAACACCAGCTCTGTTCACCAGCTGTAAACACCAGCTCTGTTCACCAGCTGTAAACACCAGCTCTGTTCACCAGCTGTAAACACCAGCTCTGTTCACCAGCTGTAAACACCAGCAGACAGTTTTGGTTGCTCATCCACTCCTGGACTTCAGTTTTTTTTTCTCCAGAACTTGAGTTTTGCATGCACATCCATTTTACAGATCTGGCTTATTAGTAAGCAGACTGTTGGTGCCACACCTCTTGAGCAGATAACTCCAACTTCAAAGAAATGCTTTTTAGGGGACATTGGGTCTATCTCCCACCCAATTGGGCCCCGGAATCCACATGGGGAGGTTTAGAGGTTCAATTCTCTGAATATTAAAACTGCCTAAGACTCCAGATTTCTTCTGCTTCTTTTTCTAGTTTCTTGAGGTAGAGTTATACAAAATTATAATTATGTATTTTGTGAACAAAATTTTACAGAAGGTCATTTTTTAATATTCTTATGGGGTGAAAAGTTTAACTTACTTCAGTAAAGTATCAATCAGCCCTATAAGTAGAGGACTAGGAATGCTACTGACTTGCATAACTTCAGGTTCAGTCATATTTATTTTTATCTTATATCCTCTGCCTGTTTAAATTGTTACATAGTATATTTACTTAATCATGCTAAATTTAGACACTGATACATGTCTGTGGGCGCTGGTGCATGTCTGTGTTATATCTGTGGGAACTGATGCATGTCTGTGTTATGTCTGTAGGAACTGATGCATGTCTGTGGGCACTGGTTCATGTCTGTTATATCTGTGGGTACTGATGCATGTCTATGTTATGTCTGTGGGCACTGATGCATATCTATGTCATGTATGTGGGCACTGATTCATGTCTGTTATATCTGTGGGTACTGATGCATGTCTGTGAGACTGATGGCATGTCTGTGTTATGTCTGTGGGACTGATGCATGTTTGTGTTATGTCTGTGGGACTGATGCATGTTTGTGGTATGTCTGTGGGACTAATGCATGTCTATGTTATGTCTGTGGGACTGATGCATGTCTATGTTATGTCTGTGGGACTGATGCATGTCTTTGTTATGTATGTGGGACTGATGTATGTCTCTGTTATGTCTGTGGGGCTGATGCATGTCTTTGTTATGTCTGTGGGACTAATGCATGTCTGTGTTGTGGCTGTGGGACTAATGCATGTCTGTCTTATGTCTGGGGGACTGATGCATGTCTGTGTTATGTCTGTGGGGCTGATGTATGTCTGTGTTATGTCTGTGGGGCTGATGCATGTCTGTGTTATGTCTGTGGGACTAATGCATGTCTGTGTTGTATTTGTGGGCAGCGATGTATGTCTGTGTTATGTCTATGGGAACTGATGCATGTCTGTGGACATTATTGCATGTCTGTGTTATGTCTGTAGGACTGATGTATGTCTGTGTTATGTCTGTGGGCACTGATGCATGTCTGTGTTATATCTGTGGGACTGATGCATGTCTGTGTTATGTCTGTGGGACTAATGCATGTCTGTGTTTTGTCTGTGGGACTGATGCATGTCTGTGTTATGTCTCTTGGAACTGATGCATGTCTGTGGACACTAATGCAGGTCTGTGTTATGTCTGTGGACACTGATGCATGTCTGTGTTATATCTGTGGACACTGATGCATGTCTGTGTTATGTCTGTGGACACTGGTGTATGTCTGTGTTATGTCTGTGGTAAGTTTATGGGCACTAATGCATGTTTGTGTTATATCTGTGGACACTGATGCATGTCTGTGTTATGTCTGTGGGCACTGATACATGTTTTTGTTATATTCGTGGGCACTGATTCATCTCTATGTTAAGTTTATGGGCACTGATGTATGTCTGTTATGTCTGTAGACCTGATACATATCTGTGTTATGTCTGTGGACACTGATGTAAGTCAATCTTTTGTCTGCAGTCTGTGGCTGCCAGCAAGTCTGCGCCTGGGGCCCGACGGACAGTTTGGGGAGTTTGTGGATGGACTAGGCCCCTCACAGCTGGTGGGCAGGCAGGTTCTTGGAGCACCATGTCTAGGGGAGATACAGCTAGGCCTCTATGACCGCAAGGGTCACCTAGAAGTAGAGGTTATCAGAGCCAGAGGTTTAATGTCGAAGCCTGGAGCCAGGGTTTTGCCAGGTAAAATACATGTAAAAAAAATTGTTTTCTTAGATCTCCATCATATAGGAGGGAAAGTCAATAGCTAAGTCAAAATGGTTGCTTGAAAAACTAAAGACGATAACCAATATAAAACCTTTTATTTTTACACATAGACTGTCCCTTTATTTTTTAACATAATTTTCACCAACATTGATGCACTTGTCCCACTGTTTTATCAGTCCTCCTAAAACTGCTGCAAAGAACTGCGTGCTCTCTTTTCTAAACCACATTTTCACTTCACATTCTACTTCTGCATCATTCGTGAAATGTCTCCTGCCAAGCTGGGTTTTCAGTGGACCATTATGTTGTATGCTGAACCTTTTGAGCACCCTTTTGCGGCTGCTACAGGGTCAGCTGTTACTGGCCGGTCACCTTCAGTAATCTCCTCCACCGCTGTATGGATGCATCTGTTGCAATCTCAACAGGACGACCAGATCGGACTTCATTTCCATATGAGTATCCTTTGCAGACAGCCCTTTTGCCAACCCCCCCCCCCCCCCCCCCCCCAAAAAAAAAAACACACGCACATCAGCATTGTTCTTTGAGGGTTCATTCCATAAGAACAGTTGCCATTTTGTTTCTGTGTTGTGAATGTGCATGCTACACCTAGCGCAACCTAATGAAAGGAGTCATAAAGTTTGATGTTGCTGTCACCTAATGACACCTTCAGAAACCACCAGATACATATTTCTGCCATCCCATAGCTATTTGTGATTTACTTATTGACTTTCCCTCATTAAAACACAGATTGTTTCCTTAGATATTTATCCTATATAAACACAAACTGTTTCCTTAGATCTTCATCACATA
Source organism: Candidula unifasciata (assembly GCA_905116865.2). Classification (NCBI taxonomy): domain Eukaryota; kingdom Metazoa; phylum Mollusca; class Gastropoda; order Stylommatophora; family Geomitridae; genus Candidula; species Candidula unifasciata. Next base: position 55,472 of record CAJHNH020007924.1, read on the forward strand.
TAAACATTAACTCTTTCATGAGATCTCCATCATATATAAAAACACAAACTGTTTCCTTAGATCTTCATCACATATAAACATTAACTCTTTCATGAGATCTCCATCATATATAAAAACACAAATTGTTCCCTTAGATGTTCATCACATATAAACATTAACTCTTTCATGAGATCTCCATCATATATAAAAACACAAACTGTTTCCTCAGATCTTCATCACATATAAACATTAACTCTTTCATGAGATCTCCATCATATATAAAAACACAAACTGTTTCCTTAGATCTTCATCACATATAAACATTAACTCTTTCATGAGATCTCCATCATATATAAAAACACAAATTGTTCCCTTAGATCTTCATCACATATAAACATTAACTCTTTCATGAGATCTCCATCATATATAAAAACACAAACTGTTTCCTCAGATCTTCATCACATATAAACATAAACTCTTTCATGAGATCTCCATCATATATAAAACCACAAACTCTTTCCTTAATCTTCATCACATATAAACATTAACTCTTTCATGAGATCTCCATCATATATAAAAACACAAACTGTTTCCTTAGATCTTCATCACAAATAAACATTAACTCTTTCATGAGATCTCCATCATATATAAAAACACAAACTGTTTTCTTAGATCTTTATCACATATAAACATAAACTCTTTCATGAGATCTCCATCATATATAAAAACAGAAACTGTTTCCTTAGATCTTCATCACATATAAACATTAACTCTTTCATGAGATCTCCATCAGATATAAAAACATTGTTGCATTAGATCTCCATTGAATACAAACACAAATTGTTTAATTAGATCTCCATCACATATTAACACATACTTTTGCATTAGATCTCCATCAAATACAAACACAAATTGTGTAATTAGCTCTCCATCATGGCACTCCTTTCAGCGGCAACCCTAGGAGGACGCAATCAATAGTCGTTTGTGGCGAACATAAGCGAGACAATCCATTGTTTGTGTTCATTCACATATTAATATTAATATTTAATATTGTTTGAGATTAGGGTTAGAATTAGGTTTAGTGCTTAGGTTAGGGGTAGCTCTAACTCTACCCCTAACTCTGATCTGGTAAACAATATTAAATATGAAAGAATATTATTATTATTATTTGAACTTAACCAAGCAGTGGATGACATTCTCTAGACACTTATTGTAATGTTAACCTACAAAAGATTGTGGCTGAGTGGCTAGATGCTCGCAGCGGATCAGAAGGTCGTGGGTTTGCTCCCTGGAGGAGCCTGACTTTTTTCAAAAATGACCTTGGCTCCCAGGTCGACCCAGCCTTGAGTGGGTACCGGGTGCAGTCCCAGGAAGTAGAAGCAGCCAGCGTAATGCTGACCACATCACCCATCTTGTGCCGATATAGTCATTGTTGCAAGGAGGGCCAACAAATTGTGTAATTAGAACTCAATTTCTATCAATCAGTTCCCCCTCCACCACCAAAAAAAAAAAACACTCTTAAATAATAACAGAAACTGATTATTTAGACATATATATAAAGAACATTAAATTATATCTCTCACATACAGATATACAGTGGTTACTTTGATCCCTCATATAAAGACCACTCATATATAAAGAATCAATGTAGCCTATATTAAAACTGACCATTTAAATTAATCCCTAAAAATGAATAACGAGACCTCTAACGTAAGACTATTCACAATGTTTAACCAGCCCCATATGTCAAGGTGTACCTGATTGAAGGCAAACATTGTGTGGAGAAGCAGAAAACAACGACTGCCAGAAGAACTCTGGACCCTCTCTACCAACAGCAGCTGTTCTTTAGTGAACCCTACCACAACCGCATTTTACAGGTATTCTGCTCTGTCTCTCTGTATCTCTCTTTCTATCTCTTTCTGTGTGTGTATTGCTGTGAATGTGTGTGGCTAAGTGTGCACATCTAGCTGTGTGTGTGTTTGTATAAGAGAGAGAGTGAGACAGAGAGAGAGGGAGAGACAGTTACAGACACAGAAAGACAGGACAATACATACAGGCTCAGACACATACAAAGGCTGTGCACAGATAGATACAAATAGAGAGGTGACACACAAATGCAGATACAGAAAATAATACGGTGTTAGGACACATAAGGATAACATAGATACACGGACACCATACTGACAGAGGTACATACACCACACAAACACAGACTTCATACAAAGACAGCACACAGCACAGTTAATGATACAACAATAGATACAACCACAGTTACAGACATAGAGACAATATGCAAACACACACACTTCAGAGACAACACACAAAAGTTACAGAGACAACATACAAACACAGTTATATATTACATACCCAAAAAACAATACAGTTATAGATATAACATACAAACACAGAAATCATTTTGCTGTTATGTCTACAAATATCACGTTTGTCTGGTCCAACAAATGCTGTATGCATGGTCCAACAAATATTGTGTCTGTGCAGCTAATGTAATATCTGTTCTGATTTGACAAATATAGTATCTGTCTGGTCCAACTAATGTAATGTCTGTTTTAACAAATGCTGCATATGGTCCAACAAATGTCATGTCTGTCTTGCCTAACATATTATGTGTCTGCTTGGTAAAATTTATTATAATATAATCATCCATGTGTAACTGTATGGTCAGTGACTGCATCATTGTTGAATCACCCATGTGTAACTGTATGGTCAGTGACTGCATCATTGTTGAATCACCCATGTGTATCTGTATGGTCAGTGACTGCATCATTGTTGAATCACCCATGTGTACCTGTGTGGTCAGTGACTATGGTATTGTTGAATCACCCATATGTAACTGTGTGGTCAGTGACTACAGTATTGTTGAATCATTCATATGTAACTGTGTGGTCAGTGACTACAGTATTGTTGAATCATTCATGTGTAATTGTGTGGTCAGTGACTACAGTATTGTTGAATCATTCATGTGTAACTGTGTGGTCAGTGACTACAGTATTGTTGAATCATTCATGTGTAACTGTGTGGTCAGTGACTACAGTATTGTTGAATCATTCATGTGTAACTGTGTGGTCAGTGACTACAGTATTGTTGAATCACCCATGTGTACCTGTGTGGTCAGTGACTACAGTATTGTTGAATCATTCATGTGTAACTGTGTGGTCAGTGACTACAGTATTGTTGAATCACCCATGTGTACCTGTGTGGTCAGTGACTATGGTATTGTTGAATCACCCATATGTAACTGTGTGGTCAGTGACTACAGTATTGTTGAATCATTCATGTGTAACTGTGTGGTCAGTGACTACAGTATTGTTGAATCATTCATGTGTAACTATGTAGTCAGTGACTACAGTATTGTTGAATCATTCATGTGTAACTGTGTGGTCAGTGACTACAGTATTGTTGAATCATTCATGTGTAACTGTGTGGTCAGTGACTACAGTATTGTTGAATCATTCATGTGTAACTGTGTGGTCAGTGACTACAGTATTGTTGAATCATTCATGTGTAACTGTGTGGTCAGTGACTACAGTATTGTTGAATCATTCATATGTAACTGTGTGGTCAGTGACTACAGTATTGTTGAATCATTCATGTGTAACTGTGTGTTCAGTGACTACAGTATTGTTGAATCATTCATGTGTAACTGTGTGGTCAGTGACTACAGTATTGTTGAATCATTCATGTGTAACTATGTAGTCAGTGACTACAGTATTGTTGAATCATTCATGTGTAACTATGTGGTCAGTGACTACAGTATTGCTGAATCATTCATGTGTAACTGTGTGGTCAGTGACTACAGTATTGTTGAATCATTCATGTGTAACTGTGTGGTCAGCGACTATGGTATTGTTGAATCACCCATATGTAACTGTGTGGTCAGTGACTGTGTTATTGTTGAATCACCCATATGTAACTGTGTGGTCAGTGACTATGTTATTGTTGAATCACCCATATGTAACTGTGTGGTCAGTGACTACAGTATTGTTGAATCATTCATGTGTAACTGTGTGGTCAGCGACTACAGTATTGTTGAATCATTCATGTGTAACTGTGACCAGTGACCACAGCATTGTTTTCTGTTGTTTAAACATTTCTCTTGTCCAACTTTCAGGTGACAGTGTGGGGAGACTATGGTCGCATGGACAAGAAAGTCTTCATGGGCGTTGCCCAGATCTTGCTTGATGACCTCGACTTAAGCAACATTGTGATTGGCTGGTACAAATTATTTCCAACCTCGTCGTTATTTGGCCACCACTCGTCGAGTACCACAGGCTTGTCCCAGACAGGCCTGGGTTCCTCCACATCACTAGAAACCTTGATGTCCCGAACATAGCATCCGTGGATTTTAGACAAGCGTGTGAATTATCCCAATCAAAGTGCAAGCTGTTGGTTGCAGAATGCTTGCATCCAAGTGAACCTTAGAAGCTAGTGTGTGCGCGCGTGACAGATTTGAATTTCTTCAAGCCTCCAGACATTTATTCAATAATTTTTGTCACTTTTTTCATGAACCTTTTTACTACACCAACATTCTTTCAAATATTTCTTTGCACCACCGTATAGTTCTATAGTTGTCTGTTTCTACTGAGGTAGGTTTGTGTGTGTGTGAAGAGAGTCGCTGCTTATGTAGGAAGATGGTCTGTGTGTGTGGGGAGAGATGGTTTGTATGAATGAAGATTCTCTGTGTGTGGAGCGTGTTGGTTTACATGTGGAGATGGTCTTTCTGTGTGTACATGTGTGTAGAGAGATGCTGTGTGTGAAGATTATTTGCACTTGGGTATACAGATGCTGTGTTTACAGATGTCTGTGTGAGTAGGCCCTCTTTCTTTCTTTCTTTGTGTGTGTGGTTTCTGTGGGAAAAATGGTTTTAACTTGAGGTAGGCATGTGTTGTTCAAAATAAGGGCTTAGAGTAACACTGAGCAACACAAAACATTCATGTAGACAATGGCACATGATGATGATGATATTTTGTGGGATAGGGGGCACATGGGTGATTTCCCCCCCCCCCCCATCACACTGAAAGGGGGTAGCAGGCCAAACAGTTCTGGGAAATACTGATCGACACCTTATAGATGCTGCATCTGATCTTAGCACGGGTGCACGAACTCCCTTGTTCCAGTGTGAATCCAGATAAATGTGTTGTAAGTGGGTGATGTAGATTCTGTACAGCTAAGAGACTGTGTGTGGATGGGTATTAGATTCTATGTGAAGAAATGCATGTGCGTGTGCTGGTTTGTATGTCAGTATCTACATGATAGAAAAAAGTTACGTGCACTACATGATATTTTTACTGAAGGGTAGCCATACTGAGAGCCTTGATAGCACAGTGGCTAGCACACCTGCCTTCTGCCCAATAGTCCTGGGTTTCAATTCCCTCAAGCTGCGACGCACACACACACCCCACATTTCTCTTGATGCCGGTCAAACAAGTCTAAAATGGGTACCCATACATTTCATGGAAAGTAAAATCATATTACAACACATCCCAGCGAGCGCTGATTTCCTTTTTTTTTTAAACCTATTTGCTTATAGTCATTTTATTGGGTGTAAACAAATGTATAGTTTAGGGCACTTTTTGTACATGTGTAAGCTAAGCGTGTAAGAGAGAGATAGGGACACAGAGGTGGGTTTGTGTGTAAGAGAGAGACAGTGACACAGAGGTCGGTTTTGTGTATAAGAGTGTAGAGAGAGAGAGACTGTGACAGAAAGGTGGATTTTGTGTAAGTGTAAGAAAGAGACAAGTGACACAGAGGTGGGTTTTGTGTATGTGTAAGAGTGTAAGAGAGAGACAGTGAGAGAGCCATGGGTTTTGTATATGTGTAAGAGTGTAAGAAGGAGACAGTGACAAAAAGGTGGGTTTTGTGTATGTGTAAGAAGGAGACAGTGACAAAGAAGTGGATTTTGTGTATGTGTAAGAGAGGTGGGATTTGTGTATGTGTAAGAGAGAGACAGAGACAGAAAGGTGGGTTTTGTGTATGTGTAAGACAGAGACAGAAATGGGTTTTGTGTGTGTGTGTAAGAGAGAGAGAGGGGTGGGTTTTGTGTATATGTAAGAGACAGAGAGGTGGGTCTTGTGTATGTGAAAGAGAGAGACAGAGACAGAGAGGTGGATTTTGTGTGTGAGACAGAGACAGAGAGGTGGGTTTTGTAAATGTAAAAGAGAGAGACAGAAAGGTGGGTTTTGTGTATGTGTAAGACAGAGAGGTGGGTTTTGTGTATGTGAAAGAGAGAGACAGAGAGGTGGGTTTTGTGTATGTGTAAGAAACAGACGGTGACAGGTGGGTTTTGTGTATGTGTAAGAGACAGAGAAGTTGGTTTTGTGTATGTGTAAGAAACAGACGGTGACAGGTGGGTTTTGTTATGTGTAAGAGAGAGAGAAAGAGACAGAGAGGTGGGTTTTGTGTATGTGTAAGAGACAGACAGTGACAGAGAGGTGGATTTGTATATGTGTAAGAGAGAGACAGAGAGGTGGGTTTTGTGTATGTGTAAGACAGAGACAGAAAGGTAGGTTTGTTATGTGTAAGAGAGAGACAGAGAGGTAGTAAGTTTTGTGTATGTGTAAGAGAGAGACAGAGAGGTAGGTTTTGTGTATGTGTAAGAGAGAGACAGTGACACAGAGGTGGGTTTTGTGTTGTACTTGTAAAAGAGAGAGAGAGAGAGGCAGGTTTTGTGTATGTTGAAAAGAGGGGTAAAAGATGTATGGTGAATGACGACAGTAATGTTTGGTGTGTGTGTGCGTGTGTGTGTGTGAGAGAGTGTAAGAGAGATTTGTGACTGGTATTTCATATGCGGTTGCATACCTGTATCTATATCAAAGGTGCTGTGTGTATGTTAGCATAGTAAAAGTGGCTGACACAGTTCAGTGCTGTCATGTGTGTTTGTCTTAGCACAGTAAAAGTGACAGACACAATTCAGTCCTCTCCTGTGTGTTAGCACAACTCAGTGTGATGGGCTTAACTCAGTGCTGTCCTGTGTGTTAGCACACTAGTGTTATGGGCTTAACTCGGTGCTGTCCTGTGTGTTAGCACAACTAAAAGTTATGGGCTTAACTCGGTGCTGTCCTGTGTGTTAGCACAACTAAAAGTTATGGGCTTAACTCGGTGCTGTCCTGTGTGTTAGCACAACTAAAAGTTATGGGCTTAACTTAGTGCTGTCCTGTGTGTTAGCACAACTAAAAGTTATGGGCTTAACTTGGTGCTGTCCTGTGTGTTAGCACAACTAAAAGTTATGGGCTTAACTCAGTGCTGTCCTGTGTGATAGCACAACTAAAAGTTATGGGCTTAACTCGGTGCTGTCCTGTGTGTTAGCACAACTAAAAGTTATGGGCTTAACTCGGTGCTGTCCTGTGTGTTAGCACAACTAAAAGTTATGGGCTTAACTCGGTGCTGTCCTGTGTGTTAGCACAACTAAAAGTTATGGGCTTAACTCGGTGCTGTCCTGTGTGTTAGCACAACTAAAAGTGATGGTCTTCACAAATGCTGCAGAATACAAGCGGCTTGCCAAGGCAGTTGCCACACAGTCGATGGCTAGGATTTATGTGACACCTCACATATATTACATACTGTTACCTATCCCCACACTGGGTTCCAGGTCCCTATTATAGGGAAAACAAGAATAGACCCACTGCCTACCCAAAAGCATGTCGTAAGAGTCGACTAACTGGGAGCTTTCTTTGAAGTTGGAGTGCATCTGCCTGAGAGGCAAGGAACCAGCAGTCTGCATACAAATTGGCCAGATCTGTCAAACTGATGCACACACAACACTCAGGTTCTGGAACAACAGGACTGCAGTCCAGAAGTGGACAAACAACCAGAACTTTCCACCGGAGTTTACAGCCGGGGAACGCGAAAAGAGGAGAAGAAGACTTACTGTTACCTTCCTGAAGGATTAGCTCTGGTAAGTTGTGCAACCTGTAATTTAACCCTTTCTCTACCTGCTACAATGCTTGCCAGCCTTGTATAGTAGTTGCAAGCTACTAAGATGTAAATGTAGCCACATGCTACCAGGATGTAAATGCAACCACAAGACTCCTGGATATAAATGTAGCCACAAGCTACTTTGATGTGAATGTAGCCAGAAGCTACCTGGATGCAAATGCAGTCACAAGCTACCTCGATGTAAATGTAGCCACAAGAACTCAGGTTGTAAATGTAGTCGCAAGCTGCCAGGATGTAAATATAGCCATAAGCTACATGGGTATAAATATAAGCTACAGAATGTGAATGTAGCCAGAAGCTACAATAATGTAAAAGTAGTTACAAGCACTCATGATGTAAATGTAGCCACTGTGTAACTGTAGCCACAAGCCACCTGCATGTAAATGTAGTAAACTAGTGACCTGGCTGGGATTGTAGTCAGAAGCTACCTGGATGTAAATCTAGGCACAACCACTCAGAATATGTATGTGGCTACAAGCTACCTGGATGTAAATGTAGTGACCAGCTACCTTGGTGTAAATGTATCCACAAGCCACCTGGATGTAAATGTAACCACAAGCTAGTGAATGTAATTGTAGCCACAAGCCACCCAGATGTAAATGTAGCCATAAGCTACCTGAATGTAAATATAGCCATAAGCTACCTGGATGTAAATGTAGCTATAAGCTACCTGGATGTAAATGTAGCCACAAGTTACCTGGATATAAATGTAGCCATGAGCACCCAGGTTGTAAATGTAGCCACATGGTGCCAGGATGTAAATGTAGCCACAAGTAGCCAGGTTGTAAAAAAAAAATATAGCCACAAGCCACATAGATGTAAATGTAGCCACAAGCACCTAGGTTGTAAGTGTAGCCACAGGCTACCTGGGTGTAAAAGCATGCTCCTAATATATCCAGAGTATAAGACAGACAAATGATAAGTAAGGATAGATGGCAACAAGTGGGTACTGACAGACAATTTGAGATAGGTGAAGATGGATAGATAAGCAAACAGATATGTGACCTGACACATTGATAGTTATAAATTGATTTGACAGAAGACTGAAATCATGAATGATAGATAAGTAAGGAATGATGATGGGAGTATGTCCCATGACTGAGTTGTGTACATGACACCTTGATGAAATACTTGCTACACTGCTTTGATGTGATATAACTAATAGAGGAGATTAGTGTCGCCTGTCTGCTATAGGCATGTAGGACTGTCACCTGTCACTACAGGTGTTTAGGAGTGTCGCCTGTCACTATAGGTGTTTAGGAGTGCCACCTGTCACTACAGGTGTGTAGGAGTGCCACCTGTCACAACAGGTGTGTAGGTTACTTACATGTGATACTTGTATTTATACACTGTAAATTACCATTTTGTTTTTCTCCAGCATTAGCAGGTATTGATAGCAGCACCCTGCTGTGAGTGGAGCTGTGTGAACCTTTGTAGGTCTGTGTTTAAATGTGAACATTTGAACCTGTGTTAGTCTGTGAACAGGTCATAGTCTGTGAACAGGTGAACCCTTGTTAGTCTGTGAACAGGTGAACCCTTCTTAGTCTGTGAATAGGTGAACCTGTCATAGTCTGTCAACATATCACAGTCAATGAACAAGTGAACCCTTGTTTGTGAACAGATGAACTATCACATATCACTCCTGTCACGTGCCTGATTTAAGGATTACTCCTTAAGAACCAACAGCACTCAGAAATAATTATGTTGAGTCGTTTGGCTCGTATTGGCCTAAGGGATGCCCCGTGGCCAATATACGCTCAACTTATTTCTGGAGTAGGGCAACTCAAATTTTGGCACTACAAAATATATATGTATATGAATACAATATTCCTAGGCACACTTGGCTGGACACCCCCACTACTCTAAAAAGATAGCCCCCAGGTTATGATAGTTTACTATCATAACCATGTTAACACATATAATACTTATTATTCATACACACAACAATGCTAAACACTTAGAAAGGTGAAATAAAGACCCTTAAGTCAGCCATGAAAATGAATGGATGTAATCAGCACAACTTCTGTACATAAATAGACGAATAATGTTCTAGAATGTTTATAGAATCAGGACGCAGAGCCACGACTCAGATATTGAAACAGCCAGATGGTCCTGACTAGCAACACAGTGTCATCCTTGGAATACTGTGGAGCTGTGGGGAATAGAGCATGATAGCAAAACAAAACTGGGACTTATCAGAGTTCTATTGTTGATGCTCCCCTCAGCTCCTGGTGATTCGACTGTAGTTGACTCTGGTAGCTCTGCCTCAAGTTGATCTGGTCACAGAGGAGTACCTCACCATCGAGGACACAGAAACTGTATATGGACTCAACAAGTCTCTCCCACAGGTCAGGTCACAAAGTTGTCTCGGAGCTCAACCAAGCTCCTGAAGACTGGTACACTCGATTATGGATACAATCTCTGCAAATGTTCACTTGCCCTGGAGCTCACACGCTCTGGCCATGTTAAGGTGGTGGTGTATATGGCACAACCTGATGATGTCAGGTACATTCACTGGTGTTAGCTGGTGGATAGTTGGTTGGTGGATGTTGGTAGGACTGTGATTAATCTGCCTGCTCGTTACAGAGGTTTCATCCTGTCAGGAAAGAACTTAGTAATCACCAAGAGGGTATCATCTGACAGGAAAGACTCAGAATAAGCAATCAGTTTCCATCCCACATCAGCCTATTCCACCTCTGCTCCTCTTTTACATTCCTCAGAGTGCACTCTCAAGACCAGGAGACAATGTCTCCTTTCATTTATCTGTCTGTTTAGTGCAAGAGATGGAAAGTCAGATATATATAGTGAAGATAGATAGACACTATCACACGTATCTCATTCTCTCCACCCCCTCACATCTGCATACAGACACTAGTGTTTACAGTCAGTATCCATATCTCTTCCGTCTCCACAGGCCATTCACTACACATCCATTGATCTGTGTCAAACACACTCAAAGCAACACGCTAGCTGCCAAGTAACTGACCTACATTCTCCGTCCTCATTAGTACTGCACAAACTTCTGTTGTTAGTTCAAATGATAAACACTTGTAGGTTCAATATCTTTACCAATGGTGTAGGTTATTTAGGGCACAAACTATTTAGTCTGGGCAGAGGAAGGTCTAAGGTTAGGATCTGGTTCTACAGAGATCAAGAAGGGTTGAACTATGTGCGATCTCATAACCGATACCACTCAATCTTCAGCAGTGACCCTTTTAACAAGACATCATTTAAGGTACTCGTAAACTATAATTAACTTACCCAAGCATAGGAAATGTCCTAGACACTACAGGCTGCCTTCTCAAAGTATAAATGTATGAGGCGCCGATGTACACATCTGATCTCTAGGAATGCAGGCAGAAGGATGCCCGCTCTAACTTAAGCTTGGCGTCAGTAGAAAAGAAGTTCCTTGTATACATGAGCAAGGAGTAAACTGGTTTCTAGGAATATTCAATTAAAATCCTAGAAATAATCAACCTACAGTTGCAAATTTGAAAATGACGATAAGTCAAAGCAACTAAAAGGTCTAGAAATTATAATTTTACCCGATCAAGGTATAGATCAATATAAGGGACTGTATACCTTTCCGGACGCTTCCAAGTTTGAAATTTTTGTCGAGCGGGGGGGGGGGGGGGGGGGGGATATTAGGTCCCGACTCGACGACTATGTGTAGTGGCGGGTCATTCCTTGACATGAACCTGTCAGTCTGTGAACAAGTTATAGTCTGTCAACAGGTGAACCCTTGTTAGTCTGTGAACAGATAACACTTGTTAATCTGTGAACAGGTGAACCCTTGTTTGTGAACAGGTGACTGTTTTAATAGGTGAACAGATGAATCTGTCTTTAGTCTGTGAACAGGTGAACCCTTGCTAGTCTGTGAACAGGTGAACCCTTGCTAGTCTGTGAACAGGTGAACCCTTGCTAGTCTGTGAACAGGTGAACCCTTGCTAGTCTGTGAACAGGTGAACCCTTGCTAGTCTGTGAACAGGTAAACCCTTGCTAGTCTGTGAACAGGTGAACTTGTCTTTGTATGTGAACAGGTGATCTTGTGTTTGTGTTTAAATGTGAACCTGTTGGTCTGTGCACAGTTGAAGCCTTGCTGATGTGTGTGTGCAACATACCTTATTGTATCTTCCACCAGTGTGTGACCTCAAAGACAGGCACTGCTGCCAAGTTTCATTAATTTTTACATTTGTATCTCCCTTTTTGGATATGTGCTTTACAAGATGTGTGGGTTGTGTTGTGGGGGACAGGGGACTGTTGTGGTAGCATGGAGGCACATCATTGCTTGCCTTCACAGAATGTCTCTGTAATCAGACATGGGGAGAAATGTGAGATGTGATTGTGGTAACAAAGTTTGTATGTGTGCAGTTTATACGGGTGTACTTACAACAGAGATACTCAACATATAACCATGTAAACCAGTGTATGTACAACCATGTGCACAGATGTACAACAGAGACACACAACCATGTGTACATATGTTCAGGAGACACACAGCCATGTGTACAGATTTACAACAGACACACACAGTCATGTGTACATATGTACAACAAAGACACCCAACCATGTGCACAGATGTACAACAGACACATATAACCATGTGTACAGATGTACAACAGGGACACAAAACCATGTGTACAGATGTACAACAGAGACACACAACCATGTGTACAGATTTACTGAGGTATATGTGGATGTTTTCTGTTCTAGGGTGATCAGTCTCCCCTGCCCAAGTATACGTGGATGACTGTTTTCTACTAGTGGGATTGTGACTGTTTCTCCTAACAACTGTGCAGTGGACACACTTACAATACGAGACATGACTCTTTGACAGTATAAGTCATTGGCATCTACAAACACATCAAATACAGGAGCCCAGACTCTAAACCCCTGGCAAGGTCTAGTAACAGCGGATATCCCACTTTTTTATACAGTAGATAACATCAGTCTCTTCACTCCTCCGCAGGCTGTGGATTCAGCAGACAAGGTAATACCCCCACACAACACACAATCCACCATTGAATTTTTGCTGTGGAGATGTCCCACATGAACCCACCTAGAGACCCATGTGTACTGTATTTTTGTCTACTTTGAGCTTATGGTTAGTCCTCACATTTAGATCCTCAGATGATGCAGTTCCTGCTTCCCAAGCCCATTCATTACTCAATGATCATTCTCTGTGACTGTACATAGTTGTTGTTCCCCGACACCATTTTATTACCGATACCTGTGTCATGGTTGCCATTATGTCAACATTCATCTTTTCTCATTCTTTTTTAAATACCATTAATTAATTACTTGTGAAATAAATGCTGAAACCAGTTGATGTTTTCTTGTCTTGTATTTCTTACACATCATGGTTGATCGTTGTCATCCTCATATTTTTAGTAAACATTATTTTATGTGAAATGCATAATCTGTTTAAATCACTAGTAATTTCTGGTATCATAAGGGCTAATGGGCTGCAATGGTTGTGGCATATGGAAAGAATGGCAGATAAGAGAGGGCCCAAAACTAGAGACAATGGCTGTAATAGAGAGAATGAAAGATAAAAGAGAATCCAAAATTAGAGAGGATAGCTAATAACAGAAAGACTTAGAGAGAATGGCAGATAACAGAGAGACCAAAATGAGAGAGAATGGCAGATAACAGAGAGACCAAAATTAGAGAGAATGGCAGATAACAGAGAGACCAAAATTAGAGAGAATGGCAGATAACAGAGACCAAAATTAGAGAGAATGGCAGATAACAGAGAGACCAAAATTAGAGAGAATGGCAGATAACAGAGAGACCAAAATTAGAGAGAATAGCAGATAACAGAGAAACCAAAAATAGAGAGAATGGCAGATAACAGAGAGACCAAAATCAGAAAAAATGGCAGATAACAGAAAGACCAAAAGATATGTGGAGCACTAAAGAATGTGTGCACTGAGATGAGCATCAATGCCAATCCATCACCGAATGGCATAATATCCGGCAGGCCAGCTACCTAGATTAGAATGCTGGTCGAACAATGTCACACCAGATACAGAACATTAATCTTGCCGTCAGATAGGGAGACACTCTGACCATGGATCTAGGGTGCAGGGTACGCCAGGCTTGAAATAAGACGGGAAAGTGGGGAAGATGGATAAAAACAGGTGGACAGATAGATGACAGCGGGGTAAGAAATCACCCAGGTTTTGTGAAGAAAAGATAATGAAATAACAAGAAAGAGGAGAACAAGGAGAGAAGCAGATCAGGAGGGCAGTTGGTCAAGGGGCACTGAGCTGGGTGGTCGACAGGCACGGTAGCTTGTGAAAATAAGAGTTTACCAAATGGCCAACCTTACAAGATCAGACAGTTTTACTTTCTCACTCTCTCTCTCTCTCTCTCTCTATCTATATATATATATATATATATTTATAAACAGTGGTATTTACAGCTGACTGTAATTGACCAGAAACACTGCTATATTATGCTATAAGGAAGCATGGAATCACAGCCCATGGTGATGGTGTGTGTGATTCCCAAGGTGTTTCCTTCTACAATTAGAGAATAGGATTTCAGGATTAAAGCTGCCACAGTCGTATGTTTAACATTCTTTTCAGAAGCTCTTAACCCGCCTGCAATCATTTCTTTTCCCTTTATCCCTTTCCTCTCCAATAAACTAGTCTCAGCCTGAGTCTTCTACAAACATTTTATTGTAAAATCTGTTTGTGTTACTGGCTTCTTGTAAGATCTTTGATGTTATAATCTTCTGCTCAATTCATTATGGAGCAATAGTTAAGATGGTTTAGCCATATTATGAGAATGCCTCAGTACCAGCTGCCACAGAACCACATGGAAGAGATTTTGGTTGTAAATTCAGTTCTCATTTGATTCACACAAACCGTTTCATTTTTACTTACTTTACAATGAGCTGTAGCATCAGCACAGCCCAGACAATTGGTCAGAACCTCATCTTCATCCCACGCTGGTCAGGTCCTCATCATCAGCCCATGCTGGTGGTCAAGTCTGCATCTTTATCCCATGCTAGTAAGATCCTCTTTATCCCATGCTGCTGATAGGGTCCTCATCTTCATCCCACGCTGGTCAAGTCCTCATCGTCAGCTCATGCTGTTGGTCATTATGCCACCCACATTCCTGCCTTGCATGCTGTCAGCAAGTGTTTCTTTGTCGAGCATCCTCTTCCTAGTTATTTCACAGGCTCTTTTACTCTCCAATGTTTCTGTTACATTTTTTAGTTGTCTTTTTGCTGTGTTTTTTAACACATTAAAAATGTAAAGTATCAATTCCTGATTCATGAAAACCAGTTACAAGAAGTAGAGGCAGAGATCAGCCAGCATGAAGGTGGACACATGACCCCTACATCATAAGATATGAAGGATACACTTTTTTCAAAATAATTTTAGACAGGTCACAAATTTTAAAGTGTTTTTTTTTACATTGTATTAATTCATATTTTTAATGACCCATAAGGATCAAGGCCAGACAAGGCACCTTAATTAAGTGGTATCAAAGCCCTGGTTTAATTTATGATTCCAATCATCACAAACACACAGGTTCCACATCTGATGCATCCTCAGCATGACCCAGTGAGAATCAATACTGACATTTATAATCTGTTTAAATCACCACTAATTACCAGCATCAAGGGGACTAACAGACTGTAATAAGTGAGACAAATTGAGAAAATGGCAGATAATAGGTTAGTTGCGTATCCTTTACTGGATGTTGCAGAACCAACCCCAGCTGCCCCTGGCTGTTGTGTGGTTTCTGTAGACAAATTTACGTCTAGTAGTTTGCCACTGCTTTTTGGACAGTCCGCCCCCTGATACCACTGTCAAAACCAGCACAAGGCGCATGGCCCGCAGCTGGGATCAAACCTGACACCCCAGCATTATGAAGCGTGCGCATCGACTTAGCCACAGAGCCGACCGGCAGATAATAGAGAAAGACAAAAAATTGTACTTTTCAGCTTTTTCACCCCATATCGGGGGTTTTGGTAGGGAATTTCTAGTGAGTTCCATGGAAGGTTCAATAATTTAGTGGGGTTAGGGTTCGTATCTTCTTCTTTTCATCTGCCCGAAATAGATTATCTTTTATTTCCAATGTCGTTTCTAGTATGGACTTCATTGTATTCTGTATTTTACTCAGCAACCCCTAAAGTTCGGCTTGAGCCTGTGTTTCTCTTGTGCAGACCTTAGGCAGTGGGATGCGAATTGGCAATATTTTGAGACAGCCCTAAAAAGAGCCATCTTGTGGTTTCAGCAAGGTAGGGTCCTGAAAAGGAGCGACAATCTTCATATATGCAAATTCGTCAGCTAGGGTTAAATGCAGGACTGCCGACAGGCGAAGGAAATTCACAGCGAAGGTGAACTCACAAAGTAAGAACACTGCTTGCACAAGAGATCAGCTGGAAGTGCCAATCTCCTCTTTGGGTATTCAATAAATATAATGTTGCAGGCAGATTTTTCCAAGTGTAGCCTGCTCAATGGCGTGTGAAGCCTACGATTACAATGTCCAATCACACAGTGACTGTTCTCATGCCCGTGGGTCTTCAGTTTATACTCGTCAATGTGGGGTGTGTAGTATGCTTAGGTTCTTGTAAATGTCTTTTATTAAGACAAGAACTGCAATATCAAACCTGTTGTTGGCACTTTTCCAGATAGTGCTGCACTCCAATAAAAATGAAATCCTAACCTGCACAGTTCATGGCAACAGCACTTGTCATATGGCGATAAATCATCAGGCTCAAAGACCCCTCCCCCTTTACAAAAGTAGCAAATACAGGTAGTGATTTGCAGGTTTTTTTGGGGGGAGAAAGTATTCAATGTGTGGGACGCATAGGAAACACAACCTATGGTTATGGCGAGCAAGACCAATAAGGCCGGGACGAAGTTTCTCCTCTCCAATAGCACTGAGCCTGTGCAGTAAAGAAGAGACCATGTGTTGCCCATGGTTTCTTTGTTAACCCTAAAGAAGTCAAGCCAGCTGTGCTACACCAACAGTCAAAGAAAAACAATCTGTGAAAAAAACTCTCAATGTTAGCAAATAGTTTCAACTGAAATTTTATTAAATATACAAATGTACAACAGAATTGTTAATCAACTCTCAACATAGACTAACTAGGCCAGCTGCAAGTCCCATCTGTTGATCATCTGCCCTTCAGTTTTCGTTTCTCCATAGCATAAGTTACAAGACACTGTCGAACAACCTGGTATATTTTTTGGCAGTTTTCTATACAGACTTGTTGACTCTGAAACGGAAGAAAATCGACATGAAGATTCTCTAACATCAAGTCCTAACACTTACCTGAAGATTTATAAACAGTGAGATCAAACATTTACAAATTATGGAACAGTGAGATCAAACACTTGCAAGTTCTGTAACAGTGAGATCCAACGCTTACAACAATTTCTGTAACAGTGAGTAGATTAGGTTGGTGAGTGGTGCGAGGAGACAGGTTTGGTCACTGACCCAGATAGGCAGCAGTATTGTGGTGTTCTTTAAATAACAGATGTGTCAGAAAAGTGCTGCCGGACATCACAATAAACTGCAGTAATATAAAGAGATAATAAACTAAAATATCTCAGAATTACTTTTGATTAGGGGGGGGGGGGGGGGGGCGACACTGAAGGGTAACAAGAGGCAGACTTTTCATTAGGTTGTAACTGATACTATTTATTAGCATGTCACCTCTTCGTTGGTTGCTGAAGAAGGGGACAGAGCACATGTGGGAATATCTCGAGTACACTGAGGTCAATTCCTGATTAATTCATTCTTTTTGTAACAGTGAGACCAATACTTACAACAACTTCTGTAACAGTGAGACCAACACTTACAACAACTTCTGTAACAGTGAGACCAACACTTACAACAACTTCTGTAACAGTGAGACCAACACTTACAACAAGTTCTGTAACAGTGTCTTGTAGTGTGCTAACGTTGTTGCTATCCATTAATCCATGCACAACTTATGATAATTAGCCCACACTAGACTAATAACGTCTGGAATCCACTGGTCCATCCCACCCTAAGTCAACACTCACTCGCCACAATACTGACTCAAGTCCGCTGACATCTCCTGGCTTAAGTCAGGTCACTGGACATTCCCGTGGATGCCCGAAAACACCAATTCACACAACACTGTCCCCAAAAATATTACAACCCTTCCAAATCCACACGAATCAGCAAGCAACATGTCTGTAACATTGAGGTTTTATATACCTGTTAAATAAATATCTGAAATGTTCCAGGAAGGAAATGTGAAGACAGCAAGCTCTCCATCTCAAAATATGATCTGGTATATGTCAAAGCATATCATGTGCCCCCCCCCCCCTTTCTCTTCTCCCCCCCCCCCCCCCAAAGCATTAAACTGTACCTAGCCTCTCACAGGCAAAGCTGTCAAGCCGTTTGACTAATTTTCATGTGCTCATTTCACTGACCACATCATTCAGTACTTAAGTAAATCACTTGGTATGGTGGTTGGTAAGTAAAGAAAGATCCCATGCAGATCACACCTTTTCATGCCTTTAAGCCCATTGGGCATATGGGAAGAGCACCCATTTTTGTACAGACCAATCGGCGCTAGGTGGGTAATGTGGTCAGCATTACGCCGGCCGTCTTTACTTTTCCAGGACATACATACATCCTGGTACCCATTTCAGGCTGAGTTGACCTGGAACGCCCTATACGATAAAAATCCATGCAGCCCGCAGTGGGTTTCGATCGCGGTACATTGGAGTTACAAGTTGGACTCGCAACACCTAAGCCACGTTACCTGTTTGAGTGTGTCCAGTGACACCTGGCCATCAAATGATACCGCTGACACTTGATTCACAGAGGGAAGGAATGCCATGGTGGTGATACCTGCTGATTCCACTTTCTCCTGTTAAAACAAACATTTCAATTTGGAAAACTGTGAAAAAAAAGGCCACTCTCTCTCTTCTTATTATTATTCACCAGCTGTAAACTCCGGCAGAAAGTTCTGGCTGCTCACACACTTCTGAACTTTAGTCATGTTCCAAGACTTAGCGCACTGTGTGCACATCTGTTTTACATATCTGTCTTATTTGTATACAGTCTGCCAGTTCTCTGCCGTATAGTAGCGGTTCTCAACTTGTAGGTCACAACCCTTTTGGGAGTCGACCGCCCCTTTCACAGGGGTCACCTAAGATCATCAGAAAATGCACGTTTAGTGTAATTATGAAGTAACAACGAAAATATATTTTAAAAATTTGGGAAAAGGGAGGGAGTGGGTGGGGGGGGGTCATCACAACAAGAGGAACTGTATTGAAGGGTCGCAGCATTAGAAAGGTTGAGAACCATTGCCTTACACGCAAATGCATTTGAAGGCAGCTGAACTCCAAAAGAATTGTCAATTCTTTCTCAGCTGGCAAGACCGCCCCCCCCCCCCCCCCCCCCAGTTCAGAAACTTTCTAATATGCCTGTGGAGAGGTACAGACAGGTTCAGCACCTTTGCATCTCATTCGTGACCTGTCTAAGAGTTCATGTGCAGATGGCTCCATAGCATGACAACTGTGACATCAAAAAAATGAAACTAGTTCTCTTAGGTAGAACAATGGGATTAGCAGTCTAAAAAACAAGCTTCTTCTTCTTCGCATTCACCAACTGTAAACTGTAGGAAAGTTCTGGTTGTTCATCCACTTCAGGACTTTTTTCAGAACTTGAGTGTTGAGTGTGCATCCATTTGACAGATCTAATTTGTATGCAGACTGCTGGTTCCTTGCCTCTCAGGCAGATGCACTTTGACTATGAAGGAAGCTCCCAATTAGTCAACTCTTACGCCATGATTTTGGGTAGGCAGTGGGTCTATTCTTGTGTTCCCTATAATAGGGCCCTGGAACCCACATGGGGAAGAAACCAGCTGAAAACCATAAACTGATGAGGAAATCAAACCACATTTTACATCTGGGGGAAGATGATCCTGCGCATGTGCGCCTGTTAGCTTTGTCTTCAAGACACATGGATTCCTCAATGATCAGCAAGAGGCTAAACACATTGTATGGGGCCATGTACTGACATGATAAAAGTTAAATTATTTTCTACATCAGGGCTATTCGACTGGCGGCTCGCGGGCTAAATCTGCCCTGCAGAGGCCTAGCAAATGACCTGCGGATCATCACTAGCTATATTGTGTTAATGATCTTTTTATGCCGCAGCTCAGGCATCTTCCCCGTGACAATCCCCATTAAAAAAATTGTGGCTCCTGAGAAAACTGAGTTGAATAGCCTTGTTCTACACAATATAACAGACAATACACGTGTCTGCCTGTCATTCTGGAAAATACTCATGTTACCTTCACAGATTATGATCAGATTTAGTTTGTAGTGTACAGGTTATCACATCTGCTCAACATGCGGAAGGTCCTGGGTTCAAACCCCCAGCTGAACTTAATTTTATTTTTATTTTGTATATTTTAAGTATCATTGTTCTCAGAACTGTCAGTAACAGATGGTTCAAGTATTTAAAAATTTTTTTTAGGGGGGAGGGGGCTGACCAGACTGTAACCCTGAGTCACAGCCTAAGGATCTGAGTGGTAGGAACCTTCCAGACCAGGTCTTCCTGTAGTGGGCAGGGGTGTGGAGCAGTTGAGATGGTGGCAGCTTCATCAGTCAAATTTGTGGGGCGTAAAATGGGTAAGAGGTGGCAGGAGCCTCAGGTGAAGTAGAAGACAGCAGGATCAAATTTTCTTTCACTATTCAAAGCCATATTTACAACAATACGAAGGAGACAAACACTGTTCTTTGGCCACATAATGAGAAGGGAGGCACTGGAAAACATCGTGACAACTGGAAAGATCAGTGGAAACAGGTGTAGAGGCAGACCAAGAGATGAAGCTGGATGGGCTGAAACGATGGCATGGAGGGATATCAAGAGAACTGTTTCAGGCAACCAGGGATCGTGATCTGTGGAGATGCATAAGCGCCTACGCTAACTGGCAAGGCACATGATGATGATCTGAAGCCAGACATTTAAAATCTCATCTATCACATTTAGTGACACTGGATACAAAATGGGAAAATGGTCAAAAGACAAAAATAAATACTCGGATGACAAAAAAATAGCAGGCCAAGACAACCATATAACCCTGCTTCAAAACTAAAGAATATGTGAGATGACAAACCACGACCATTCACATTTACCAGCTTCGAATGTGACAACAATGTACCTAAGGTGGAAATCAAAAGTAACTAACAAAAGATTAAGTGGACTGACTTCATTGCATGGAGCTTTACCCCACATTGCTCAGTCTCTCTCACTAGAACAGCTAGCCAACTGCTGAGTGTTACGCACACAGCTCTGCTCCAGTGACACTCCCCACGGATCTCTGTAAAAAGTGCCCCCCCCCCCCCTCCCCAACAGTGCCATCCATGAAACAAATCAACAGCCTTCATAGCTGGGGACAAAAGGCTTAAACAGTCAGACATAAAAACATACAGAAGAATGAGAGAACAGAAGAAGGTAACCTACGCTACTGTCAAGAATTGCGTCCTCCTCCTGTGCTGTTGGATCTGTCAACATCTGAGTTCCACATATGGCCTGAGATCAAAACACAGCAAACAGAGAACCAACTCAGTCCAAAGCCAGCTAATGGTACAAGTATGGTACACAGTAACAAATGTGACTGGTGGCTCACTATCAACATGCACCAAAGTTGACCAAATTATGGTGACCTCAGCTGGCAACATGCATTTTAATGGAAACATCAATAGGTTCATTTGCTGATGTCACAAATTGTAATACCCAATTTCCAGGGTCTTCAGTAAATCTAGATTGATTGTTACTTCACATGCTAACCTGCTGAAGCTACAAGTTGTGATACCAAATTTCCACCACTAAGTCTAAATCTATTTATGCACTAATGCCAAACTGCTCAAGGAGCCAGGTGCAGTAACTCAGAAAACAATTCACCCCACTCAACTCTATGGATTTTCCAAAAAAATGTGTTAACCGTTTACTTGTCATTAAATGCATACCATTTATTTTGCATACATGAAATTCTTCTTCGACACTCCTCTTCAAAAGCACAGCTGGCTTGTGTTGTTGCAGTAAGCCTCTCTAGGAGGTTGACTTTTACGAGCGCTTGTTAAGGGATAATATGCCAATTATTTTTCCTCCAAAATGAAGCACCAGAATGCCCTGCTGACAAGAGTTGTGTGTTAAACCTGCATCTACACAGCTTCCTGCTTCTGTTCCCCCACCCCCCCCCCCCCTCCCAACAATGGAGCATGGACATACCACAAACTTCTGCCAGACTACTGATACACATTTCATGACTGGTTGGATTTTATAGCTAAAGTCTGTCTACAACGGGAGGCAGCCACTCCGACACCAACTCTCTCCTTGTCAGATGTACGGCATGTTACACTGCTACTGTGTCTATATTTGCCTTATAGGGTCAGGGACAGACCACTTGCTACTCCACTCATACACTTGCTAGGCTGACATGGATGGATCACCATCCTGCATCTTCATTTGCCAATGAATTTCACACCTTCGCTGCTTTAAAAAATGCTCCTCATTTCTGCTGCATGTCTTCTTCTTCTCATTCACTGGCTGTAAAATCTGACAAAATTTCTGGTTGTTTGTCCACCTCCGGACTCCAGTCCTTCTCTAGAACCTCAGTGTTGCAAGCACATCCATTTTAAAGATCTGATTCATCTGTATGCAGATAGCTGGTTCCTTGCCTTTCAGGCAGATGCACTCTGACTTTGAAATAAGCTACCAATTGGTCAACTATTATGACATGCTTTTAGGTAGGCAGTGGGTCTATTCTTGCTTTCCCCACAATGGGGTCCCGGGACCCACATGGAGAGGTGCATGTCAAATCTTTAAACTGTCATTTTGACATCACTGTGTTCGTCTGCACAGTAATGTCATGTGCTTAACCAGTTTTCAACTGAAGCCCCCAGTAATATATCACTGATCACATCTTTCCGTTATGCCCTATGACAGTGCTCCACTGTGCTATTGAAAGGCATGGGAATCACAGCTCATGACGATGGCTAGTGTAACGAGCAAGACCAGGTCCCGTCAAGAAGAATCTTCCACTGTTGCCATAACTGAAAGACATGAACCCTTCCCTCTACAAATGTAGCAAGTGTGCAGATTTAAACAAACATGGGTAAGTCAAAGCTAAAGTAAGTAAAGGACCCTCTTCCACAACTTCGGGTGGATTGGGCATAAAGGGCTAGCCTTATATTTTATAGGCCAATGGGTACTTGGTGGATGATGTGGTCAACATCACCGTGGTCGCCTTTACTTCCCAGGACTGCACCTGGTAACCACTCAAGGCTGGGTCTATTTTTTTAACCAGTTCCACCAAATACCAAATGTACGACCTTTCAATCCGCAGACGAGCGTCTAGCCTCTACACCACATCGGCTCCCCACAAAAACAGGTACATGACAAACAGAAGGAGATAAACATTACATTAACCAATGGATTCTTACCACTGAGGAGGCGAGCACTAGGTCATACATCTCTATACCAGCAGACGCCAGAGCAACACAGGAAGCCAAGATGGCTGCAGATAGCGCTGAGGAAAACAAATAAAACATGCTGTTAGTTGAGAATGAAAAAAAAAAGATATAGATGTAAAAGTGATAAACCAATTACAACAACCACTGTCAACCCAAATGCACTGGGTATACTAGATATTACGCATGTGCTTCAGTCAATGTGTTTTGTATACTTGTACATCTTCAGTTTGGTCAGGCAAACTAAATCAATCAAGCAACACAATTCACCCACAATGTGCTTTGTAAACAGACCCCCATGAATAAGTATACTTATGCTTTTGTTGCCTTCAGTATTGCCACAGTCAGGCATCAGCTATGATATTCTGGGACTGAAAGGGTTAAAACATGCTGCAATAAAATCTTACAACTAAATTGGAATGTACTCCAGGGTATTATATTTACACTTGGAAGTGCTCCAGGGTATTATATTCACACTTGGAAGTGCTCCAGTGTATTATATTTACACTTGGAAGTACTCCAGGGTAATATATTTACACTTGGAAGTACTCCAGTGTATTATATTTACACTTGGAAGTACTCCAGGGTATTACATTTACACTTGGAAGTACTCCAGTGTATTATATTTACACTTGGAAGTGCTCCAGGGTAATATATTTATACACTTAGAAGTACTCCAGGGTATTACATTTACACTTGGAAGTACTCCAGGGTATTATATTTACACCTGGAAGTGCTCCAGGGTATTATATTTACACCTGGAAGTGCTCCAGGGTATTATATTTACACTTGGAAGTGCTCCAGGGTATTATATTTACACTTGGAAGTGCTCAAGGGTAATATATTTACACTTGAAGTACTCCAGGGTATTACATTTACACTTGGAAGTACTCCAGGGTATTATATTTACACTTGGAAGTATTCCAGGGTAATATATTTACACTTGGAAGTGCTCCAGGGTATTACAGTTTAACCTAGAGGTCCACTGCTCTATCTGAGATGCTATGGAGAAAAATCAGCATCTTATTAAGATCTATGTCCATACACCCTCCAGGACTAGAATTCTACAACCGACAGAGCCAGCAAGACATGGACAATGTGCACAAACAACAAATGTTCCTGTTCATAATATATAGCATCCCTGACATTAGTAGAATAGTTCACTTAGTGCTAGGTTATAATAGTTTACTATACCAACACTGCTGTGTTCACTTACCAGATCCATCATTTTGTAATACCATGACGTAGATGTTGATCTGTGACTTGGGATACTTATGCTGAAAGTGAAAAAAACAATTTTTGTCACACAAATATAAACAACACTGGTCAGACATATACAACAGGGGTCAGAGAAATCATACAGGACAATTAAATACAAAGAACAGGCGTCAGAAGAATCATACAAGACACATACAAACAATAGTGACCAGACAAATCATACATGGCAATCAACTACAAACAATGGTGGCAAACCAATCAAAAAGGACATTTTACGTACAAACATCAGGGGTCTAATAATCAGTGACCAAATACAAACATCATGGTCAACTAATCAGTGATCATATACAAACACAGTATTCTGTTCCTATGAATCTATCTCCATTCCTGTATCATTCAGGTCCTCTTTATATCGTAGCATTCAAAAAGACACCTGGACTCAAGAGCAGAGTGTGCAGAGCAAGCAATGGGGAACCATGAAGGACCTGCTACTGACATGCCAGTTCATAGAGGCAACCCACCTGATGGTCTGATCTGAGCATACAAAACCGAACGCAAAGAAGAAGAAACAAAGCAGACTTGTTCTTTTATCATCCTGACAACTATTAAGACCAACATTTTATGGGCTGTTGTATAAAAGCCCCAAAATATCCAAGTAACATTCACTCACAGCAGGAGATTCTTCAGTTGGCCATATATCTGTCATTTAGAGCTATGATTGTCCCTCACATGTCAGTGCTGAACGACAAGACTTTACCCACAAACATATACCCACCAGAGAGAACATTACAGTGGCCCTCACACATCAGTGCTAAACGACAAGACTTTACCCACAAACATATACCCACCAGAGAGAACATTACAGTGGCCCTCACACATCAGTGCTAAACGACAAGACTTTACCCACAAACATATACCCACCAGAGAGAACATTACAATGGCCCTCACAGATCAATGCTGAATGACAAGACTTTACCCACAAACATATACCCACCAGAGAGAACATTACAGTGGCCCTCACACATCAGTGCTAAACGACAAGACTTTACCCACAAACATACACCCACCAGAGAGAACATTACAGTGGCCCTCGCACATCAATGCTAAACGACAAGACTTTACCCACAAACATATACCCACCAGAGAGAACATTACAGTGGCCCTCACACATCAATGCTGAATGACAAGACTTTACCCACAAACATATACCCACCAGAGAGAACATTACAGTGGCCCTCACACATCAATGCTGAATGACAAGACTTTACCCACAAACATATACCCACCAGAGAGAACATTACAGTGGCCCTCACACATCAATGCTGAATGACAAGACTTTACCCACAAACATATACCCACCAGACAGAATATGAAAGTGGCTCTCACCCATCAATGCTGAATGACAAGACCTGATTTACAAACAAGTTCTTACCAGACAGACACTGGACTCCATGGCTTCCAGGATGCGTACTGCCATGTCCTTCTCATGTTCGTCCTGCTGGTGCATGCGTCGCTGCTTGCAGGAAAATGTCAGAAACTTGAAGTCACAGGTCAGCTGACCCTTTAAACTGAAGTCCTCTCTCCGCAACACCTCTCTGGGACCATAACTGCATGAACAATAGTTGGTTCAGAACCATTAAAGTAACCTGACGGTTAGTTAAAACCAGGAGTTATAGTTAAAAATTCTTAGTTATTGGAGAGTCAGCTAAAACTGTTAGTCACAGAAACTAATAGTTAACTTATTGTTAGCTATACCTTTTAGTTATAAACTGCTTCTAAACTTCTTCTTTCTTGTGATAAGATGACTGTTTTTAGGAGCTCCCTTTTAGTTTCATACTACTCTGGGGATGGTGTTGACTCATTGGCCAATATTCCCTTTTAAATAAATTGTACAAGAGACATACCTGCAGGACATGTTCTGCAGTTTGCACACACAGCCCACATGGGCACAATAGTGATCTATTTAGATGAATCCTGTGCATATGCTTAATAAAGTTGTTATGCCCTGTCCTGAGGAGCAAAATGATGGCATGTCCAAGCCGGTCAAGTAAGTGGTAGTCACCTCTGGTCACACTGTTTACTTCTGATAGACTGGATGGAATTTTTTTCTCAAAGTATGTTACTGCATTGACTTCCTGATCTCCCTTTTTTAGCAGGTTTATCCACGGTTTCATTTCTTGGTATACCACAGTGGGATGGTACCTACTGGAGTACAGCATGCTTCTGAGTGGCCACTCAACTAAGTTCAGATCTCAGAAGAGGGAGTTTAGCACCACTCTTGCATCTATGAAGATGACTACTTGGAGACAGTGAGAACTAGTGTATTAATATTTCAGCAGCCTGCTCTAGTGCTAGGATCTCAGCTGTGAAGCTAGAACAGAATTTACCAGTGGATATATACTTCGTGTGACGGTGGTTGTCTGGATAAGTGATAAAGAGGTCAGCATCCCCTTTTTAATTACACTGGTTGTCGATCGATCTGTGTAAGCATGTATTCAAGACTGTTTGGGACAGTTTTCCTAGATCACACTAAGAGCAGCTGATCTTTTTTAAAGGTTAATGGACTCATTTGCAGCTGTGAGTCCACTGACTGAAGTCATTATCGGATAGGTTTCAGCTGTTTGTTCTCATGGGTAGATCTGCTTGACTGATAATGTCTTTTAAGTCATGGGATGTGACTGCATACTATTAAACTTTTTAATCTAGATCATTGTTTTTCTGTCTTTTTTATAGGACAATGCCTGCACTACAGTGATTTTTCTGCATCTCCAAGATTGGAGCAGTTTTGTGGATCCTGTGATGAGTCTAAGGGCTGGATTTCACAATCTGTCAAACAACTGTAGATGGGAATTCGCAGCTGACGGCCAAGCTGTTGCACCAAACTCCAAGTGGGGTCTAATGGCTCCATTATAAATTTGATTATAAACTAATACTTTACGTTTAGCTAGAACCATTAGTTACAGTTAGAAGCTAATACATTATAGTAAGCTACAAGCACTAGTCATAGTTATAAACTAATAACTTGGCATCACTGAGACAATAACAACAAAAGAAAAATAAACTAAGTTACTTTACGTTTAGCTAGAACAATTAGTCAGTCATTAACTAATACATTTTACATTTGGCTATTAAAATTAGTTACAGTTAGAAGCTACTACCTTATGGTAAGCTAGAAGCACGTCATAGTTAGAAACAATTAGTCACAGTCATTAACCAATACACTTTACCTTTAGCTAGAACAATCAGTTATAGTCATTAACCAATACATTTTACGTTAAGCTAGAACAATTAGTCATAATCATTAACTAATACACTTTACCTTTAGCTAGAACAATCAGTTAGTGTCATTAACCAATACATTTTACGTTAAGCTAGAACAATTAGTCATAGTTTTTAACTAATACACTTTACCTTTAGCTAGAACAATCAGTCATAGTCATTAACCAATACATTTTACGTTAAGCTAGAACAATTAGTCATAGTTATTAACTAATAAACTCTAAGTTTAAATAGAACAATAAGTCACAGTCACTGACTAAAACAATTTACGGTTAGCAAGAACAATCAGTCACAGTCATCAAGTAACATACTTTAAGGTTAGCTAGAAAAAACAGTCGGTCATTAATTAATACACTTTACTGTCACTAGAACAATAAGTCAGATTGAACAGATGAAATAATAAATGACATTATTTAATTTGGGACATTCCCATGCATGCTCCGTCCCTCTCCTCTTTAGCCAACAAAGACATGGATGTTCTGTCTGATCTTTTGCAGTTTCCTTGATCCCAAACAGCCTTTGCCAGGTCAGCTTTATCATAATGCATATCATCGCCAAGAGGAGGTCATAGTTAGAAGCTACTTGATAGTAATCGTATGACTGTCACTCCCGATGGAGCATAATCCCTCATCAATTCACAATTACTCCTATTATTTGCTATTGCGTGCATTTTCGTGTCCTCCCCATAATAAATTACCTCTATCTCCAATTTTTTTACCCATGAGTTTTTAGGTCTCCTTCTATTTCTTTTGGAAGCCAGTGTAGCACATTAATTAGAGGCCTGTCTGCGGGACCAACAGTCTTGGGTTCCTCTTCTTCTCTTCTGCCTGTGCCTGTTTACATCACAGCTGTAATATTTGTGCCTTTCAGACAACACATTCAACGTCATTGGGCTAGCCTTCCCAGCTGGTTTTTGTGGGACAATGAGGCTTTATTTGTGTGATGTTCTCTTTGTCCCTTTATCTACAGGCGCAGCCCTCAAGGGAAGGCAGGGTCAGATCATGTGCATTCCCCCAGGATCCATCTCTTCTTCTTCTTCGTTCACCGGCTGTGAATTTCGGCGGAAGGTCCCGGTTAATCGTCCGCTTGGACTTTTGGCTTTTACCTGGACCTGAGTTTTGCGTGTACAACCATTTTGTTGTTCCTTGCCTCGCGGGCAGATGTACTCCGACTTCGAGGGAAGACATCAGGCCTATTTCTAGGATGACTGTGGCCATTTTTTTTTGTGGGTCGAGACATTGCCTGATTTGTGTGGTGTCCTCTATGTCGCCTTCTCCGCAGGTGTTGCCCCAGGAGTACCCCTTTGGGGCAGCCCCTTGTGGAACGGTTAGCCCTCAAGGGAAGGCAGGGGCAGATCATGGGCATTCCCCGCCATCCAAGGAGGCTTCCATGTATGCAGAGCCGGCACACGGCGCTCTGGTTCTGGGCTCACCCAGGGAATCGTCACATCCTGCACATAACTGCTTAACCTCACAACGGCATAAGGCCTCCCGCTCGACAAGGGCTGCGCCCTCCGGAGATCAGCGGGGAGCAGCCTGCGGGTTCTGGACTTTTGTGACCACGCGAATAGGTACATTCTTTTTCTTTGCACGTTAGATATCTTTGACGAGCCGTTAGCACGACAGAATTTAACATCCTGCGTCAGGCATATCGTTGTCTGTTTGGTCCCAACACTCGGACGAGTGGGGTCTTAGGGTGTGGACATTTGGACTTTTTCCTATTCAATATGATTTGTGATGGTCGGATTTTGAGCTTACTCGTGTGCCGTAGGATCTAGTTTTGTCAGACATTTAGGCTTAGCCAGCCAGTGGGCTGTTGCTGTTGTGGTGTACCTAAGCGAGGTGACGACGACACTGAGGGTTAACAGAGGATGTACATGGGTAGAATCTTGCTGTGAGACGATACCCCCAGGAGATGTTACTCGTCTGTGCTGCGGGTAAATCTCACGGTCAAGGGTTGAGTCTCAGCAGAACAATGTTCTCTTCACTCCGCAATCTTTCAACCAAGGGTTGTAATTTTAGTTGTACATTTGGCAAGCACTTTACTCAGTGTTCCTAATGAGTTTTGATAACCTTTTTCACCCATGCGTTTGGGGGCGGGCTGATGAGAGCCACAAGGACACTGCACCTCTGGGGGCCGCCAACTTCGAGATCCCATGACAGCTCTGTTAATGCTCATTTGAGACATTATCCGTGGCGCACGACGAGGACGTGCTGTAGGGGTCTTGCGTGAGGTTCCGTAAAACCAGAACAGTGAAGGACTGGCGCCCGAGTGATGTACAGAGTATCTCCTTATACACATCATGTTTGACTTAACTTTCCCTTACACCTGTGACCTGAGTCATCGCGCCACCCCAGCATCCATGGGGAAGGGGGGTCCACTGTCCTTTAACAAGTATGTCTTAAAAGGCAACTGACGATCTGCTGAAATCAGGTATGTTTTTGGTTGAAAGGCACAGATGCTGCAGCCTAGATGTAAATCACATCATAACATGCCAACTGTATTTCTAAGGGTGAACGCAGAAGTCCATCGATTCTGCTCAATAACCAGCTTGCAAATGTTTGCAGTTTATCAGAGATAGTTACAGCCATTCTGCTTGCTTCTGGTCTATAAAGAAGTACTGATCTGACATATGGACCATAAGTCTGAAGTTCTTGCTTTAGTTCATGAGCAAAGTCTAAAAACAAAGCACAAACAGTAAACAGTTCTCAAACAATGATAAAAATAGGAGGAAGGGGGGGGGGGAAATTTACATTATTATTAACTTACAGAACAACACAGAGCCTCAGTATATTTCTCATAACATGTAATAATAAAAATGTGAAATCAGAAAAATACCTATCTACTTACACAGAACATATAACTTTGGTTTGGTTCAGCTCAATGTATGCAGATCCCCTGGCTTGACTAACTACACCAGCCCTCAGAACTGCAAGAAAATGGTGTAGCAAACATTATAATATAGACACAGCCAATT
The DNA here is from genome assembly GCA_905116865.2 of Candidula unifasciata. Taxonomy (NCBI): domain Eukaryota; kingdom Metazoa; phylum Mollusca; class Gastropoda; order Stylommatophora; family Geomitridae; genus Candidula; species Candidula unifasciata. The sequence continues at coordinate 86,369 of CAJHNH020007924.1, forward strand.
ATAATATAGACACAACCTGGACTTCAGAGCATATTTTTTACAATAATATTTACACTTATTTCTATACAATGATACTTACTACAGAACAGTCAGGACACAAGGGAAACACTGTTACAGAAATCAGAGTTGAACCAACACTGTTTACAATATATTATGGAAATGGAACAAATGAAACATTGTAAAAACTAAAATGCATGGAAAATGAGGTAGGAGGAATGCAGAACTAGAGTATTATTATGGAAAAGCTGGTTTAATATGGAAAAAAAGTACACACTTCTACAGATTGGCAGCCATGAAGAAGCTGATTACTCAAACAAATGTATGGATAGTTAAGTACAGCTGGCAATATTTTGTCCATGCATTTGTTATCTCAGTATTAATTCCTCTGAACTAAGTCCACTGATAATAAAATGTTCACAGGGAATCCACAATCTAGGACTAACCCCAAAGTGACCTATGTAATGGGATCAACTATGATGACCAGGTCACATACTTCAACCCCCTGACTACCATGCTAGTTAAGCCTTGCCCTTTCCCAGATACCACTAATTTTAGGTTGTGCTTAAAATGCCATAGCTTCACAACTATTCAACATAAACTTATAATACTGTGTATTTTTGCACAAAATTGAATGGAGAATGAATTTCAAGAACAAGAAATTTCTGTGGCTGTAGACTGCTGTAAAAAAATGCAACCAAAAAAAAATTTTTTTTTCCTGACAGTAATATATATATAGACTTTTTAAAAAACTCCTTAGCTTCACAACATTTTTAACACAAACCCTTAATATCTTGCAGTTTTCCAACCAAACTGAATGTTGTAGAACAAATTTCAAGAATAAAATGAACTGTGTAATCTTTCTGTACATCATCATCATCATGTGGCTGTACACTGTTGAAAAACCACAACATAACAATTTTCTGACACCAGCAGAACTAATAGTTTTTGGGGTTTTTTGGGGCTGAAATAATCTTGGATGAAAACTGCCTGAATGTGAAATAAAATTTTGCAAATTCATTTGCTGTTTGCTATTTTGCACCAAGAACATTTAATACAGTATGACTGGCCTGTCAAACACCCAAAAAAAAAACCAAAACAATCTTTTCCCTTAACCACTGCAGCGAAAAATGCATTGCGGTAAACGGCAAGGACAGCACTGTGAACCAATTATGCTAAACTCTCAGCCAGAGAGCCGTAATGGGACACAATCTACACTAATACACACTTCTGACAATACAAACCTGAAGCCCATACATGAAACAGTTTACCCGATCTAATAACATAACACACCAACCTCCGACTGCCATGCAAGTGCTTTAAGTGAAACATTATCTTTCAGTTCTGACAATGATGGCATTTCGAGAAGAATTATCAAATCAAACTCACAGTCAAGAAGAAACTGTCCATAAATATTTGTATCTTCACTCTCTGATTTAAAACAATGAAAACAATACCTCATAGCATCAGGCATATTCCTAAAACTCTTCCACCAAGCCGGCCCCAACAATCAGCTGCCATTTTCAAAACACTTGTTTATGTGCCATCCACACAGGAGCTCATGAAAAATGTACTCTAAACACTACCAAATTGTTTCTTTTATAGGAGAAGTGAATGGACTAATGGTTTCAACTACATTTATTGCAAAAGTCTAGTTTTAACATGGCGGCAAGCAGCCAAAGTAACGACTGCAGGGGTGCAATCATGGTAGCCAGGCGTAAATGTCAGTGGATCACATAACGTGCGATCGTGGTAGTCATTTGGGTTAAGACAATGGGTCCGCCTTTTGTGCAGTGACGACAGTTAAGAGCAACAGTAATAGTAAACTGGTAGTGCAGTAGTGGTTAAGCGTACTTACAGACAGGTCTTAGCTGACTAGAAATTCTGCCATCAGTTCTTGCATTATCCTGCAGACATCAATCAGAACTGATAATTTTCCCTAATATATGCATATACAAATATTACATACTGAGGTACGGTAGTTATGTTCATTACATGCCCTCATGTGTCTCCATAGTTAACTTCTCATCAGCCACTGCCAGCTTAGTGATTATAATTATCATCTGCTGCTTCTTCAACCCATCTTTTCCTTGGCTGCCCTCTTGCTCTCACATCAGATCTTTGTCTTCAACCCATTTTTTTCTTGGCTGACCTCTTGCTCTCACATCAGATCTTTGTCTTCATCATCTTATAATTTTAGCCACTATCATCCTTTTCTCATTATCAGCAGCAGCTGAGTTATCTTTGTCCCTGGTAGGCAATGTCAGTCCCTGGGCACAGTTATTAACACATCTAAATGTTACTGTGCACCCCAAGTAATTCACTACAAACCACATATGTTAAAAGAGTGCCAAAACACACATTAACAAAAAACTCACTAGCAACCAAATATACATTAACAAAAACTCACTAGCACCAAATATACATTAACAAAAACTCACTAACACCAAATATACATTAACAAAAAACTCACTAGCAACCAAATATACATTAACAAAAACTCACTAGCACCAAATATACATTAACAAAAACTCACTAGCAACCAAATATACATTAACAAAAACTCACTAGCACCAAATATACATTAACAAAAACTCACTAGCACCAAATATACATTAACAAAAACTCACTAGCACCAAATATACATTAACAAAAACTCACTAGCACCAAATATACATTAACAAAAACTCACTAGCACCAAATATACATTAACAAAAACTCACTAGCACCAAATATACATTAACAAAAACTCACTAGCACCAAATATACATTAACAAAAACTCACTAGCACCAAATATACATTTTTTTTTTAACTTACTAGCACATACATTAACAAAAACTCACAAGTGCAGATTATACTTCTGAGATGAGATGCATGAGGAAAGCTGTCTATTCAACCATCAAAGACCCAGTGAGAAATGACAGTTTAATAATATAATGAATATGACCGTAGGAACATCTTTATCAAATACAGTGAGAAGCAGAGGATCAAATGGTTTCAGCATCTTATTAGAATGCAGCAAAATCAGCCACCACTAACTCTAAAGAGAGCTTAAATGAAAACAAGAGTGCATAAAAAAGAAGCTAAACAAATAACAAACAAACAAATTTTTTTTTTTACACCAAATGACAACAGCCAGTGTTTCCCATTTAGCACCTGACTACCAACTACATCTCCGCCTGATGTTCAATGGCAAAGATAAAAGATGATTGATTTTTTTCCTGTCATAATTTTAAGTCTTCAATCTACTTTCTTGTATAAGATAAATCAATCTTTATCGCGCTCAGAGGCACATAAGGTAGAGACAAATTGTCGCCACTCTTCAATCCTGAGCCATTCTCTTTATCTCCAGTTTTGTCCTTCGCGTAGCCTTGAGTTCAGCCTCAAAAATTCGATTTTAGGTGTCTCTGGGCATGCCACTCCATCGCTGTCCCTGTGGTGTCCACCGCATTGTCGTCACTCTTTCTTCATTCTGAGGACATGTCCAATCGACCTCCATCTTCATTTTTTTTATTTCTAAATTTACATTTTCTTAGTCTGTCATTTGTTGTACTCTGTCTAAGACAAAAAAAAATATATTAAAAATTTCTGCATCAAAATCTTGCTTACCCTCATCAACATAGTGAATCAAATCAGTGTTTAAGTTTAAACTGTCTTAACTATTAGTTATTACTGCCTCAGTGATTACAACATGGCATTCCCAATATGGATTCCAGGGCATCATTTAAGGGTAAAATGAACAGACCGACTGTTCTCAACGTATGTCATGAAAAATGGTGAATAATTAGGGTGTTTCCTTCAAAGTTGGAATGCATCTGCCTGAGAAACAGTCTGCATAAAAAAATGAGCCAGATCTGTAAAATGAATGCACATCTAAAACTTAAATTCTGGAACAAGACTAGTAAAAGTCCAGAAGTGGACGAACAACTTTAATTTTCTGCCAGAAGTAACAGCCAGTGTGTGTTAGAAAGAAGAAAAAAAACTATGTGGCACCGCCATGACAAGAACAGTGTAACTGAAACATGACCTGTTCAGAGACTGGTGACTGTGTGCAACTGTGGACCCTGACTGTCTATCAGGGCTTTGTTACTGATGGTACACAGTGCCTGCACCTATTTATAAGTAGCCCATTTTTCAGCACTACTTTAATACACTTTGTGGTGAGCAAAGGCACAATTTTCAAACAATTTCTGGTAAGTACATGCACAGGTTTATTTTTTTTGGGCCTCACATTTATGGACATGGAGGTCTATCCCTGGATCGTCAAAATGGATTGCAACAGTCCTGTATGACTGCTGTTCGCCTTGGTTTGTAGAGCTCTGAACCCTGTTGTATCGTGCCTGGCCTCCCACAGGGTCCGCCATTTCCCCTGTGCATTTTAATGTGTACATAAGCAGGATAGTGGCAACAGTTGGAGAGTGGGATGGGGGCGGGGAGGGTGGGGACTTGACTTCTGCTGACGATGTTTCAGTCTACAGACAGGAGAAATAGAATAAGTTCTACCATCAATCCAGATGAGGAAGCAGTATTGTGGTGTTCACTAAAAAATAGAATCGTTAGAGAAGAGGTTCTGAACATTCCAATAAATGGTAGTCTTAGGTATTTTAGTCAAAATTTAAAAATTGGGTTTTTTACTTTTAAACCAAGACAGCTGAATAGAGGTTGAAAACCCGAGTCCAACGGTACCTAAATGAAGTCTGTATGTCAATTCTAAGCGGAGATATTCACATTTCAGTGACGGAAAGTGCCCCCAAAAAATTATAATGGAAAACACAGAAACAAGATGGCGGCATGTTCCCAAGTGAAAACTGGACCTAAATTTATCATGTTTAATGTCAATAACTCTCAAGTTTTTGGCTGAACCCCTTAGCAACCATATGTCATTGCTTTCAGGACAGCAAGCTCTAACTAAAGTTGTTGCCTTTTAAAAAATATGATGTGATGCAAACCTAAATAACATAAAAATGAGTCAATTTATCAGTATTCATTAAATACCTTATGAATTTATTATTATTATTCAGTGAGTCTTGCAAGACGTATACTGTAAAATATATATAAATACTTTTGTAACTATTCTTCCTGCTATGATGCATCTCTTTCTGTTTGTTGAATAATGCTTTTTCTCGCACTGTCACTTGTGTGTGTGTGTGTGTGTGTGTGCATACATCTGACCGAAATTTGCTTTATTCCACTGTTTAAAAAATGTTCAATAGCAAGTAGATTGACTTCATTGCATCGTTACTGTTTTAGTATGGCTTGGTCTTTCTCCACATAACTGAACGGCTAGCGCATGCTAAGAGCTTAGCACGAAGCCTGAATACCGTAGCTCCAGCAACAGCCCTCAGAGGTCTCCGCTAACCAAAAAATTTAATTTTTTAGTTGAACAACGCAGTGAACGTACCGCAACCTTCTGAGCGCGAGGTTAATGGCTTGACCACTTTGCTACGGAGACCCCCATATTGTTTTATAACCAAGTGAAAATGAGAGCCCCTCTTACTGATTTAACATAATCCTTTCTTCAGTCTTTGCGAGTTATTCTTTCATTTTATTGATGATGAGGACATTTCACCATAGTGTTCCCCTCTTCTTCTTAACTAGTAACAGCTTGATATTTTATTTACTTGTTCAAAATAATCTAAGGTAACCGCCCGATTTGTGATTCAGTGCTATATTTTTCATGGAGTAAAATTATTAAATAAGCTCCTTTGTGATTCGCTTTGGATTTATGTGGTGTTTTCATGGAACAGGATTTCATAAGGTAAGAGAAAAACTATGCAGTTAAACAAATTATATTTTATTATTAATTTCATTAATCATCAACTTTCTAAAAAAGCATATCTAAAATCTAAGGAAGTAAAAACTACAATTTTAATACTAATACATAGTATCAGTCATAAATAGTACTTGTTATACTATCTAAGACAATAAAGATGCACCACAAAATCATAGTGCAGAAATATATGGCAGACATTTTTTAACTGTCAATCTGGGGGCGGAGAGTGGGGGTCAGCAGGTAAAAAGGCCTTAAACAGGTAAGGTCCTTCATGCCCAATGATAGGTTATGGCTTAAAAAATGCTATAATGGCTAAAGATTCCAAAAATGATTTAAAAACTACTTTAATGTGATTTTAAAGTATATTAAAAAATGTTCAAACCAATGTCTGTGTCCATTTTTTCAACACTCAAAATACCCTAGCCAAATGGTCCATGTCAAAAACGTGCTAAAACATTATTTTCAGCTATTTAAAACTATTAAAACTGATGTCAAATGAAAGTTAAAGACAGTTAAATGATTAATAGAAATAAAACTTGCATTATTTTTTTATTGTTTTTATAAATAACTAGATATTAATCAATCAGTTCGTTTAGACCACATGGCGGCCATTTTGAAACATCTCCGATTTAGCTCTCAAGACACGATTGTGAACAAATTCAAACTATCAACTTCGTCCTGTACAGATTCCAACAAAACTACCCACCTTTATGTAAAAATAGACACAGAATCCAAAAATGTCAACTAAAAATATTTATATTCACTTTAAAAAGGAGATATTAAAGAAATTTAATTCCCGCATGGCAAATAGTGAAATTTACATGGCTGAACAAAGATCGCTACGTAAGTTAGGTGTCGTTTTGTAGAACGACTTCTTCTGAATAACTTTGAGCCCATGTATTCGATTCAGAACAGCCAGTATTGAGCGACGGGTTTTCAAAGTAACTGATACGCAAAGGAGCCATTTTTCGAGGACCAACGACTCCATCTTGTAACTAAGCGATCTCTACTTTCGTTTTAAAGTGGGTCACCTTCTTGATTAGAATACCTAGTAGTCTCTCTCTCACTCACTCTCACACACATACTCTCTCTCTCTCTTACACACACACAGAGAGAGAGAGAGAGAGAGAGAGAGAGAGAGAGAGAGAGAGAGAGAGAGAGAGAGAGAGAGAGAGAGAGAATTCACTAAAATATTTAACTTTTAGACAGGAACCTGTTGTTTAAGTACCATCTGGGAGAGGTAGTGTTAAAGATGAAGAAAGGGCTCAATTCGCTGAAAGTGGTGGCATCTGCTGATATGGAACAGAAAATGTTCTACACACATGATTGTCAGCTGATTATTTCAGTGATGGAGTATGGTTTGGGCCTGCTCACATTACCTAACAGACAAACAGAGAAGCTTATGACATGCCAACTGCATGCATACAGAACACACCTGCATTACCAAATATATATGAAAGATGCAAGATGTTACAGACGAAAATGTACCTTAAAGTCACAAGGGACAGGAAACACCATCTACACGAGACCTTGAAGGACAGCAAGGGGCATCAGCTGAAAAGAGGCAGCTCCTGGATGGCACAGCATGTCACGATCAGAAATGCTTGTGCTACTGACAAGATAACGAAGGGTGAGGAAGGGGTTAGTGCTGCCTAGCAAAACAGACTTGCACAAAGCACTAGTTACCCTAGACCGACGGTGCCGTGAGTGGATAGCTGGTGATAGGCATCAGTGCACGCCCAGGAGACATCATTATATACACAGATGGGTCTGTAGTGACCGGTAAAAAGAGTGGGTGGGGTTTTTATTGCAAAGGTTGATGAACACTGAAAACAGAGAGCCTCAGGTATAATGTCACAATATCCAGTATGAGAATGGAGATGTAGGCGGTAATGGCAGCTTTCTGATGGCTTGAGAGCAGTACAGACCAATATATATATATATATATATATATATATATATATATATATATATATATATATATATATATATATATATATATAGATGGTCATTGTAGCAGACTCTCAGAGCATGCTTTGGAACTTTGAAATTGGCATCCCATACATGAAGTGCTTGCTTCACTTGGCAAGACTGTTCAGGAGCAGGTCATGGATTTTCTGTCCAGGATTTGTGGGTTTGTGAGGTAATGAATAAGTTGATTGATTTGCTGCTGCTGCTCCTATGGATGGTAAGCTACATTATGATAAAGCGGAAGTGGTGAAGGCTCTCTGAGATAAAGTGGACAGTGCAACAGAACAGAGGAAGTATCCATAAACTGATAGTCTCATTAAACAAGGTTTGAGTAGGGGGTCTGGATAATATTCAATACTGCAAGGAAAACATAGGCACACTTTTAGTCAGGTTGCAAGAGGTGCTGTTGGCATGGACTCTTCGTTGGCTGCTGAAGAAGGAGACGAAGCACGTGTGAGAATATCCTAAGTGCAGGGATATCAATTCTTGATTCATTCATTCATGTTTTTTATCATCTATGAAAAAAGCTCTGCCACCCAGGATTATCATCATGGCTCATGAAGATTACTTTTTTCTGGATCTGATCTCATCACAGCCTAATTCTGAATTAAACCTAAAACATAACTACACAGCATGCCAAACAAGCACTCTTTAATCACCTTCTTAACTCTTACACATTCACAGTAAGTATGAGCTTGCTGTGTGATTACCGATTACCGTTACATTTAGCTCTTTACAACCCAAAAAGTTCTTGTTTACTTTATTTATAGTATGACATGTTTTCGTCCAAAGAGATTAAAATATTAAATATAATTATAAACAGTAATTTGATATGGGGCAAACTGACAAACAGAAGGAGGATTAGGTAAAATAAAACTAGCTATATGGTACATGAGGAGAGACTCAAATATGTATATTATATCATTGTGTTGTGTTTGAAATATCCAGGGGTGCAGCAGATATGCTCGCTGTTACTGTTAAGTATAACTTGAGTATAACCTGAGTTAAGGCAGAACAGGGATTTTATTTTAAATAATTATTATAATGAAGATTGTAGAGGATTCTGGTTGAGATTCCACCCAGTAGTCATAGAGTAGTCCTCCAACTCACTGAACTGGGTAGATCTGTTGTTAGTTGTTTATCTTGCTATTCTTTATAATTTTATATTTATTTCCGAAACGACATTAAAAAATGTGGCTATCCTCCGAATAACGGTCCCAAATTATTGAGGCCGAAAATATACCCTAGGAGGGCCTCAGTCACATGTAAACTGTGGACTTCCGGTGACTACTGCCACCGCCGAGAGTATTTCCCGCACCGCTGCACGCAGTGCGGAGTGGGGCTAAACTAGATGGCTGGGACTCAAGAGCAAATAAAATGAAGGAAGCTGCAGGAGATGCAGTAACTGCTGCTGTTAGGGACAACGACGACGCTAATATGCGTCGGAGCGCGTGGTCTTTCCGCCATGTCGCTTTTATCGTCTGTAATGTTGCGTGTCTTGAAATTGTCAATGGTCGCTCGTATCGTATGCAGAAACGCCCGAAAGTGTCAACTACAGTCAACAGTCGCTATTATCGTCTGCAGTGTTGCATCTCTTGAAATTGTCAGGTAATCCTAGTTTTGCCGCGATTTGTTTGTCGCCGCAAGTTTGCATATTTTTAATAGGACTGAGGCCCTGTAACGATATTTTTTTGACCGCCATAATGCGGGGTAGAAGTTGAAAGTTCGGAGGAGAGCCAAAATTTCATTACATTTTATATTTACAATATTGTTATTTGATTGTTATTTATTAGTGTTTTTTTTAATGCTTTGCACAACAACTATATAATTTCATTCTATTTAAAAGCGCAGACGTTGTTATGCAACACTAACAGTGTGAGGAGGAGACGAGAATAAGAAATCATAACGGCACTAGTAAATAGTAGTTTAACTCTTTAAGGCCCAAACAACGGTGTGAGCAATGTTTGAAAAGTTCCGTTTTGCCCAAACAACGGTGTCATCGTCAATTGTGTGTCCCTTACATTTTACTTCGCACGCGGCTTCATACTAGTTTCTAATGTTTGGAGGTACAATTAAACTATTCAGGGAAAGTCACTCTGCCGAAATCCTTTTAGTTTCATTTCCTGCACTAAACCATACGTGGATAATTTGAGAGAAAAACAGCAACATTTTTTTTAGCAGTTCACTTTCTAAGTTCGTTTTTGAGTGCCATGAATACCAATGTTCCAACTACAAGTACAGGTCGCAGAATGCGTCTTTCTGCGGCTGAAGCTCTGAAATTGTTTCAGTCAGATGTTCTTAATTGTGATAATGATTATAAAAATTTTGATTTTTCGGAAAGTGATTCGGACGGTGAATTTTCACCAGCAAAGCTGAGCGATCAGCTGTTCGGGATCTAGCGATTCTGATGAGTTTATTTCACAATGTCCCATACTACTGTATTTAAGGTGTAAGAGAAGGAAAGTGCTCTTAACAAAGAGACAGCACTATACTATGGCTAAGCAACACTGAAATCATCACAGCTAGTCTGTAAATAACTGTACAAAGTAAATAGTGTGTGAGTAATGGCTTATTTTTCTGCCATTTTTCTCTCTGAAATTTTGCTCAGCACTCTATGAGAACTAAGAGCTCCTGAGGGCTAAAATAACCCAGAAAGTTATACTTTGGAATATGCTAGGAAATTGAACAAACTTTGAATTTTTTTTTCTCTCAAATTTGGATATTTACTACTCTTGTGGCTGCAGAACCACGGTAAGTGAAAATTTTTTTGGTGAAACGTTGTCCTTGTGAAATTAACACCTGCTGAATTCTTGGCTCTCCTTGCAATAACGGTCGCTAGTTGGACGGTGACGACCGCTTAGTCTGAGTTCAGTCCCCTGGCTGCAATGCAATTACGAAGTGGAAAAGAGGGAACAACACAAATGACATAATTAGGGCTAGGGGTAGGGTTAGGTTAGGGATAGGGTTTGGCTAATGTGAGTCGCAGCGCGTGGTGTAGACGCCATGTTGAAGTCACTGTGTTTTGTGATTCGTGCCTTGTCCACTCCGTAGCCAGGGGACTGAACTCCGTCCAAGTAGCGGCCGTCGCCGTCCAAGTGGCGGCCGTCGCCGTCCAGGTGTAGCGGCCGTCGCCGTCCAAGTAGCGACCGTTATTGCAAGGAAAACCGAATTCTTCTTTTCCACTAACTAAACAAAATAATCGAAATTAAACAAACACTACACTTAACATTAATAACATCAGATTCAGAATTTTCATTCATTTCTCTTTTAAAAAATATATAATTTTATAGGGATTATAAGTATATTACAATCTCTATAGCCTTTGATCTTTGTTGTGCACCCAGCCCTCTTCCATTTTTTGTAAAGGGAAATTAATTTTTGGCCAAGTCTGTCAAAATCCATGGGCCTGAAAGTGAAAGAGTTAAGTTAGTTTACGGACTTTACGTACCACTTCCATACAGTCGGAGATGGCGACTCCTGGTTTTTTCTCTGCCGAACAACAAAAGTCGTAAGGACTGAAACATTCTTCAGGTCCAGTCAATCTGCGGGAATCTCTCGGCATTCTATAAAATCAGTCCAGTAAAAATATCCAAATTAAAACAAGAGAAAAAAAGGCGTTTAAAATGTGATCCAAACTTTTGCATTCACATGGACTTCCAAAAACGGATGTACCTAGCGACATCTAAAGAAGGGCTCGCTACTCTCTTTTCATTATCATCCTGTTGAGTCGTTTAAACCATACGTCACATAGAATAGTGTCTCGCCCTCCTAGAAATGCTACTATCTTGTTTAAGGTAAAGATGAGAGGATCAACTTCATTGCACCGGTTTTTTTTTTTTTTATCTCACATGACATGGCATGGCAGAAAAGCTAGCTACATGCCGAGAGCATCGCACATAGGACTACCCCCGTAGCCCCGACGACGATCCCCATGGATCAGCGCTCGTTTTATGGTTTCTCTTGGACATCCTCGATTCCTCGATCCATTTGTTTCCCTTTTGGTGTCCCTCCTTTACTAAATTTCCTTCTTTATACAGGTGGACAAAATCCGTACGATTTTTATCCACCGCAAAACAAGGCAAGGTATCGAGTCAGACCCCCCCCCCCCCCCCCCCCCCTTTTTACTGCGTGCTATTGATCATATTACCCACCGGTAGATTGACCATAATATTTAAAGCTGAAAACGGGACAAAACCACAGTAATTACGGCTGCAAGGAATCCATATTTTGAGCTGAAAACAGGACACATTAAGCAAGTTGGTAATAATTTCTTTTCGTAAAACAAATGCCTTCAAGACCTCTTCATCAGGTTTTTAAAATTTTTATTTTCAATCTGCCTGTATGTTCTCGTCATTTGTCTTTCAAACTTCATATCTGTCGTTTCTATACAATCTTTCACAAATCGGCACCGCCCCTGATTTACTTCCGTACATCAGGATTGACTGCATATAGATAATGAGAACTCTCTTTCTCATCTCAGCTGACAAAGATAGATTGTACAATATTTCACTTTGTGGAAGATATGAAATACTCTGTACGACATAGTGCAAATAAAGATAACAATATAGTGTATATCCCCAACTATAATCCTAAATCTATTATTGAAGATATTTCGCCAGGACACACGTAAACCAGCTACACACCATACTAAAAAGCATGACGTAGCTGCTGCACAAAAGACAGGCATTCCACATGAACAACACAGCTCACAGTGCTGCACTTAGCACTTTGCTCAGTAGCATAGACACGAAACCATATACTTCTGTCCCTCTGTGAAAAATGCATTGACCAAGCACTTTCAGAAGCACACACTCAAATTTGAAGCTAAATATTCTGCCTTACCTATCCTCCATATTGGGCCAAAAGTCTTTACAACATGGATCCTGTAGATGATTGGAGAAACAATGCACCCAGGCTTTTGAACATGTTAGGAGAAGGAATAAACTCGAAAATGCTGTGACAGCTGGCTTTATGAGGGGAAAAGCTGCAAAATGAAGACAAACATGAATTTGCCTAACAGACTGGGTGAGACAAGAACACACACAGACGTGATCTGTGATTTGGCTTATTCTGTGAGAGGGGGCGAGGGCCATGTCCGCTTCAGTTTTTCATAAATGAAACTAGATTTCAACATGTGGACTAAACTAGAACACATGTAAACAAAAAACAGAATGCAAACTGTAAACTAAAAAATAATGCAACATGTGAGCTAAAACACAAATGGAATCTAAGATACACAACAAAACATGCAAGCTAAAACACAGAATACAACAAGTGAACTAAACCATGCACCACAACATGTGAACCAAAACACACATCACAACATGTGAACTAAAACAAGGAACACAACATGTGAACTAAAAAACTAAACACAACATGTGAAGCTAAAATAAGAACACAACATGTCAACTAAACAAAAGACCACAACATGTGAACTAAAACACAGAATACAATAATAATTATAATAGCTCCATACGGGAGCATGTACAGCAGGGGTCCCTTGGTCATCAGTAGAGATCCTTTGTAGACAATTGTTTTGGCCCATTACTTCCCTAAACAATCTCTGAAGGTGGGCCGACCTGGGTCATGAAGCCAGGCCCTGATCTTCACCTGCTGCACTTCATCAGACTCGATAGGGACAAGACGATATGGTGACTTTGCAACAGATGCTATGAGACTGGTGATAGATTGTCGCTGCGGTAGCAAATTAGATAAGCTGTCTACCTTTACGACCAGAATGAGAAGATATGGGTTGGTTCATTGAATAATTGTTAGACTTTGGCATTTGGCAGAGAGACACCGGCAGACATTCATTGGACATTTTGGCTTTTAACTCTTTGAGTCCCAGAGGGTTTAGCATCGCAGGCCCAGGGCTTAGTAAAGAAAGTAATAAAATCGGCACATCATGCGTTCATTGGGCTTCTAGGTTTGAACCTATGAACGTATGATGCGTTCCTTGGGACTGAAAGAGTTGTTGTTGTTATCGATCCAGCGGCGCATGAGCTTTCGCCCTTTGGCCCAATGCCATGTAGTGGAATTTGCATGTTTTCACAAGCTGTTCTTTTCCTCCGTACAAGGTGTTCCACTTGTCTGGTCTCGGAGGGAGTAGCGTTCTTCTTGTCTCACTGAGTTTTGGGCACTCAAAGAGATGGTGTTCAACAGTTTCGTAGGGGTAGTTACATAGCTGGCACTCTGGGGAGTGTTGTGGCTGTATTCTGTTTAGGTGTCCATTGAGTGGAGTATGTTGCGTTCTAAGTCTGAAGATGGTGGCCTGGTCCCTTCTTGTTAGATGGTTAATGCTGTCATTAGGATCAGGGCCAGACATATGTCTATAAACTTCTCTTCCAGTGTCTCCCATGGCCCATCTGTTCAACCAAGTCTCTTTGTTTATAGCTCTTATCAGTGTTTTTGCTGTCTGGAGGGTTGTCGCTGTAGGTGGTTGTTCTTGTGTTGCTCCTTTCTTTGCCAATCTGTCAGCTCTGTCATTACCTGGTGTGCCGGAGTGACCTGGAATCCACTGCATCACTATTCTGATGTTGTATGAGGTAATAAGATGATCGGCATCCAGGATTATCTTGGCTATGTCAGTTCTGCAGCGTTCATTGCCCTCCAGAGCTTGAAGGGCAGACATTGAATCTGTGAAGATGACAATATTTTGGACCTTTGAGGGGTAAACATCCATTACAGTCTTTAGGTGGTATACTGCTGTTTCCAGTGCAATTATTTCAGCTTCATAGTTTGAACAAAATTCCCCGCATGCATCAAAAATCTCTTCAACAGATCCATCGGGATAACCTATGTAGATTCCGTAACCTGCTTTAATGGTAGCTTTAAATGCTGATCCATCAGTATAGACATGTATCCATTCTTGGGGGTAAGAATCAACGGTCTTTAGTGATGAGTTCATAAGAGCGATTGGGTCGGACTGTTTGGTTTCCTCGCCTACCAATTTAGTTTGGACTTCTGGAGCTTTAAAGCGAGCATGTGGTGGTAGGTTTTTTGCAACATTCTGAATTCCTTGACGTCTTTCTGGGAGGTGGTATCTGTCCTGAATTTCATTTACACAGTGTAAAACCGATTTGTGCTTTATTCTTTGTTTGGGTTCCCAGTTTTCTACAAGATGTCTATTAGGATGGTTACGATTTTTCCTAACGCATCTTTCATAAATTTCTAAAGTGGCTTTTTCTCTCCGCAACCCGAGGGGTTCCACATTTGTATGGATTTCACATGCAGCAGTTGGTGTAGACTGCATAGCTCCGCAGATTAATCGGAGGGCATTATTTTGTACTCTGTCAAGAGTCTCTAGGTTAGTTTTGGAGACTGAAAGAGTTAAGTGATAAGACGTTCTTTTCCACAAGGGACTCGGACCAGTCTACCGAGGCCCATCCACTATGATGTTCCCTAGCGTCCAGAGCCAGCTCAACGCTTTTTCAGCAGCTTCACCTTCTTGTTTTAGTGACTGTTTACTCTCATTTCCTCGCAAGCCAAGCTGCTTTAGCAAGTTGTTTGTGGAAGTGGAGATGAGACCTCTTGTGCCTACCTCGACGGTGAAGATTTTTGATGTGTACTCTTCATCCCTCCCCAGTACGGCCACGAGCTCTCCGTACTTCTCGAGCTTGTACAGGTGATTTTCAGACACACGCGACTTATACGGCATGGTCAGCTCAATCAGGGTGAACTGGCGTTTTTCCGCAGAGTGCAGAACAATGTCAGGTCTCAGGATGGTCTTCCGGATTGACTCTGAGTACCTTTCAAAATCAGGCAGGTCGACAGCCAGTAACCAGTCCCTTGCACAGTAAAGTACTGATGGAGCATATGTGACCTTGTTGATTTTACCTTTATAAGTCTGCCCAGACTTGAAGCGCATGGTGGTGGCAGTAGGACTGGCCCTCGCCCTGGTTTGGTCTATAATGTCCGCTAACTCTTTCCGGACTTTATTAGGGCTAAAAGTGTATTGCCCCTTGTTAGGGCGTTTCTGCATGTGGACAATACGTGCTCGAGCATCTGCTTAGCTCTGCACAGTGGGCATGTTGGATCGGTAGTCACATGCCATTTTGCCAAGCTGACGCCAGATGGTAACACATCGCATGCAGATCTTATGACAAAGCTCCACTGCAGTGGGCCCATTTGACAGATCTCACCCCATGTAAGTATTCGTAGCAAAGTGCTCTAAAGGCCAACTTATCAGCCTTGCTGTGCTGCTTTTTGGACCCAAGTCTCCTTTTCGGTGTCCCTTATCTGCTGTATTACCATTTCTCTGAGCTCTTTGGACCACTAACTTACTTTCCCATACCCCAAGGACGAGTCGGTCAGCTTGTGTGTAACCCATAACTTCTTTCAATTTCAGCACTTACAATATGTAAACTAAAACACAAACAATATGTAAACTAAAACATTTGACACAAGACGTAAACAAAACCATAAAATGCAAACACATAATGTGTAAACTAAAACAGTTTAATTGACTGGCAAGGGTTAACACGCCTTGAGTGCAAAAACTCTCAGTAATCTGAAAATTTGAATTTAGTAATTAGCAAACAAACAGCTGCAAAACGTCTAAAATCTAAGTTACCCAAGGCTATCACACAGACAGCCACCACACTCTCTCAGTATCCACTAGCAGATAATACAGCATGCATCAGTCACCTCACTCACTCAGTACCCAGTACAAATGTGGCATGCATCAGTCACCTCACTCACTCAGTACCCAGTACAAATGTGGCATGCACCAGTCACCTCACTCACTCAATACCCAGTACAAATGTGGCATGCATTAGTAACCTCACTCACCCAGTATCCAGTAACAATGTGGCATGCATTAGTAACCTCACTCACTCAGTATCCAGTAACAATGTGGCATGCATTAGAAACCTCACTCACTCAGTACCCAGTACAAATGTGGCATGCACCAGTCACCTCACTCACTCAATACCCAGTACAAATGTGGCATGCATTAGTAACCTCACTCACCCAGTATCCAGTAACAATGTGGCATGCATTAGTAACCTCACTCACTCAGTATCCAGTAACAATGTGGCATGCATTAGAAACCTCACTCACTCACTATCCAGTAACAATGTGGCATGCATTAGTCACCTCACTAACACAGTATCTAGTACAAATGTGGCATGCATCAGTCACCTCACTCCTACAGTATCCAGTAACAATGTGGCATGTATCAGTCACCTCACTCCTACAGTAACATGTGGCATGTATCAGTCACCTCACTCACTCAGTATGCACCAACAATGTGGCATGTATCAGTCACCTCACTCACTCAGTATGCACTAACAATGTGGCATTTATCAGTCACCTCACTCACTCAGTATTCAATAACAATGTGGCATGTATCAGTCACCTCACTCCTACAGTATCCAATAACTATGTGGGATGCATCAGTCACCTCACTCCTACAGTATCCAGTAACAATGTGCATGCATCAGTCACCTCACTCACTCGGTATCCAGTAACAATGTGGCATGTGTCAGTCACCTCACTCACTCGGTATCCAGTAACAATGTGGCATGCATTAGTCACCTCACTCCTACAATATCCAGTAACAATGTGCATGCATCAGTCACCTCACTCACTCGGTATCCAGTAACAATGTGGCATGTATCAGTCACCTCACTCACTCAATACCCAGTACAAATGTGGCATGCATTAGTAACCTCACTCACTCAGTATCCAGTAACAATGTGGCATGCATTAGTCACCTCACTAACACAGTATCTAGTACAAATGTGGCATGCATCAGTCACCTCACTCCTACAGTATCCAGTAACAATGTGGCATGTATCAGTCACCTCACTCCTACAGTATCCAGTAACATGTGGCATGTATCAGTCACCTCACTCACTCAGTATGCACCAATAATGTGGCATGTATCAGTCACCTCACTCACTCAGTATGCACTAACAATGTGGCATTTATCAGTCACCTCACTCACTCAGTATCCAATAACAATGTGGCATGTATCAGTCACCTCACTCCTACAGTATCCAATAACTATGTGGGATGCATCAGTCACCTCACTCCTACAGTATCCAGTAACAATGTGCATGCATCAGTCACCTCACTCACTCGGTATCCAGTAACAATGTAGCATGTATTAGTCACCTCACTCCTACAGTATCCAGTAACAATGTGGCATGTGTCAGTCACCTCACTCACTCGGTATCCAGTAACAATGTAGCATGTATCAGTCACCTCACTCCTACAGTATTCACTAACAATGTGGCATGTGTCAGTCACCTCACTCACTCGGTATCCAGTAACAATGTGGCATGCATCAGTCACCTCACTCACTCGGTATCCAGTAACAATGTGGCATGTATCAGTCACCTCACCCCTACAAAAGCCAGTAACAATGTGGCATGTTTCAGTCACCTCACTCCTACAGTATCCAGTAACAATGTGGCATTTATCAGTCACCTCACTCACTCAGTATCCAGTAACAATGTGGCATGTATCAGTCACTTCACCCCTACAGTATCCAGTAAAAATATGGCATGTATCAGTCACCTCACTCCTACAGTATCTAGTAATAATGTGGCATTTATCAGTCACCTCACTCACTCAGTATCCAGTAACAATGTTGCATGTATCAGTCACCTCACTCCTACAGTATCCAGTAACAATGTGGCATGTATCAGTCACCTCACTCCTACAGTATCCAGTAACAATGTGGCATGTATCAGTCACCTCACTCCTACAGTATCCAGTAACATGTGGCATGTATCAGTCACCTCACTCACTCAGTATGCACTAACAATGTGGCATGTATCAGTCACCTCACTCACTCAGTATTCACTAACAATGTTGCATTTATCAGTCACCTCACTCACTCAGTATCCAATAACAATGTGGCATGTATCAGTCACCTCACTCCTACAGTATCCAATAACTATGTGGGATGCATCAGTCACCTCACTCCTACAGTATCCAGTAACAATGTGCATGCATCAGTCACCTCACTCACTCGGTATCCAGTAACAATGTGCATGCATCAGTCACCTCACTCCTACAGTATCCAGTAACAATGTGGCATTTATCAGTCACCTCACTCACTCAGTATCCAGTAACAATGTGGCATGTATCAGTCACTTTACTCCTACAGTATCCAGTAACAATGTGGCATGTATCAGTCACCTCACTCCTACAATATCCAGTAACAATGTGGCATGTATCAGTCACCTCACTCCTACAGTATCCAGTAACATGTGGTATGTATCAGTCACCTCACTCACTCAGTATGCACTAAAAATGTGGCATTTATCAGTCACCTCACTCACTCAGTATCCAATAACAATGTGGCATGTATCAGTCACCTACAGTATCCAATAACTATGTGGGATGCATCAGTCACCTCAGTATCCAGTAACAATGTGGCATGCATCAGTCACCTCACACCTACAGTATCCAGTAACAATGTGGCATGCATCAGTCACCTCACTCACTCAGTATCTAGTAATCATGTGGCATGCATCAGTCACCTCACTCCTACAGTATCCAGTAACAATGTGGCATGCATCAGTCACCTCACTCACTCGGTATCCAGTAACAATGTGGCATGCATCAGTCACCTCACTCACTCGGTATCCAGCAACAATGTGGCATGCATCAGTCACCTCACTCACTCGGTATCCAGTAACAATGTGGTATGTATCAGTCACCTCACTCACTCAGTATCCAGTAACAATGTGGCATGCATCAGTCACCACACTCCTACGGTATCCAGTAACAATGTGGCATGCATCAGTCACCTCACTCACTCAGTATCCAGTAACAATGTGGCATGCATCAGTCACCTCACTCACTCGGTATCCAGTAACAATGTGGCATGCATTAGTCACCTCACTCCTACAGTATCCAGTAACAATGTGACATGCATCAGTAACCACACTTCTACAGTATCCAGTAACAATGTGGCATGCATCAGTCACCTCACTCACTCAGTATCCAGTAACCATGTGGCATGTATCAGTCACCTCACTCCTACAGTATCCAATAACAATGTAGCATGCATCAGTCACCTCACTCCTACGGTATACAATCACAATGTGGCATGTATGAGTCACCTGACTCAGTATCCAGTATATTCTAACACACACCAGACTGCAAAAGTTTATTTTCATAAAATGAATCTACATATATACAACATATGAAGGACACACATCTTGCAATTTGAAAAAATCTTTAAACATGTGGTGAACATTAGACACTGCCAAACTATATTTTGTTAAAATATACTAGGATTAGCAGTTCTATAGCTTTATAAAGTTCTTCAGGAAAGCAACACCTGATCAAATCCTTGTGTGTCTCTTATACTGGTACACCTCAGCAGCTCAGTCGCAAGAATCACAGCATAAATAGATCCCTGCAAACTGGAGAGAATGGTGCCATCAAAATCTTGACTCTTTGCTGGCTGCTGAAGATGAGAATGGAGTGCTTATGGGAATTTCCCATATGCAGTTATGTCAATTCTTAATTAAAAGACAAAAATCACATAATTTTTATTATGCTCAGTCTCTCAATAAAGTCAAAAACAATCATGTCTCACCATGTATGGACAACAAACAGTTGTCTAACAATGTTTCTGACGTTTCACTATAAATCCAGTTTCTAACTTTCAACACACACATAGACTTACTGAAGTCAACTAATATTTCATTCCCTCTATTTTCTAACTTTCACCACATACATACTAACTCACTAAAATGAAATCATGTTTCATACCCTCTCATTTCTAACTTTCAACACACACAGAGACTCATTAAAATTAAATCATGTTTTATACCCTCTCATTTCCAACTTTCAACACAAGGAGACTCATTACAATTAAATCATGTTTTATACCCTCTCATTTCTAACTTTCAACACAAGGAGACTCAGTACAATTAAATCATGTTTCATACCCTCTCATTTCTAACTTTCAACACAAGGAGACTCATTACAATTAAATCATGTTTTATACCCTCTCATTTCTAACTTTCAACACAAGGCAACTCATTACAATTAAACCATGTTTCATACCCTCTCATTTCTAACTTTCAACACAAGGAGACTCATTACAATTAAATCATGTTTCATACCCTCTAGTTTGTAACTTTCAACAAAAGGAGACTCACTGAAATAAAACCATAAAACTAACTATTAGTCCAGGTGTGTGTTCTTGAATTATTTCAAGTTAGAATTGGATAAAGTACATGAGATACATAAGAATCTTACCCCCCCCCCCCCACACACACACACACACAAATGAAGTGATTTAGAACACCAGGGTTTGGTTGGCAGTCAACAATTTCACATTATTTTTATATATAACTGATCCATTATGTCATCTTTCAATAACTAACAACTGTATATATGTATCAATATTTTTAGTTATTTCAGTGGCATATTTGTTAAATTTGTCTAATGGTATATCTTTCACACACAAATTCTTAAATTAGCAAAGCTAGAACTATAGTTACACACAGATTCACTTATAGGTAACAAATATAGCGCTCAACACTCGTTTTCTCACTGCAAGGGATATCTTTTTATTTGTGATAATATGTTAATGTCAGTTTATAAATAAACAGAAACATATAAGTTTACTTATTTTGAGACAACTGAAATGCTGTGGTTGTTTTGGTTTTTTTAAACCATGAGCAGAACTTACAGTAAATATTACAAACTGTTTCTAATCTAATAAATGGTTCAAATTGGAAGAAAAAAAAAAGAAAAGCTCTAAAAATGATAAAAAATAACAAAATCACAAATACAAGTTGCTATAACATATAACCATTAATGAAATTTCTAAACACAACGTAAATTCTTGACTTGCTAAATAAAGCATATCATCATTCCTGGCCAATGAAACCCTGAACACATGCTTTCAGTTGACAACAGGCAGGAAACCATAACTTAAAATGTGACAGAATGCTTGTTCAGATAATGATTTCCTCCTCCTCTTCCTACAAATCATGTGAGAAAATTGAGTGCTCGGAAGGGCTGGATGTAACGTGGGCCTGCATGTCCCATTTGTGACTTTACAAATAAAGTTTGTTCATTGGTTCACTTTCTCCAGTTACCGCAGACATGAAGAAATCACCAGGGCTGCCGAGGGTCTACCATGACAATAATAATACTGGTGTCCTGTTCTCTTTGGTCTATACTACTATTACATATAGGTCTTTAGCAGTTGGCTGAATGCTGCTATCTCAGTATGATAAGGTACAACTATAATTCCATATTATTCTAATGCCAGAACACTAATCTAATGTAGGTTTTGTAGTCTTCTTATTCTTCTTCCATCCTTCTGTCAGAAAACTTATATCACGAGGCCTGGTAGCCTTTATGAAAGCTATCGTCCAGTCCATATCCTCTCATGTACCATACAGCTTTGTCTTCATTGTGGTTGGAACAGGCCAGATGGCGTTTCTGCTGTCAGCATACAGTTGACAGTGTTGGACCACATGCTCAGCATTTTCGGGTGCCATGCTGCAGGAACACATCTCCGTGTTTCCTACACCGAAAAATTTGAACATATGTTGACAGTCTGTCTTTAGTCTGATTATAATACACTGTCCCTCTCTAGAGAGGCGATGAAATGAGTCTTGTAGAGAGAATCTGGTGTGTGTATCCGCCAACCTTTCTTGGATACTAGATTGTATTAATGTTTTCGTCTCTTGGGGGGGTTAAGTCACTATTTGGTTGTACCATGTAACTGCTGCTTCTGGCTAATCTTTCCGCTATTTCATTGCCTTCCAAGCCAGAGTGACCCGGATTCCACTGCAGTACAGACCGTTCTACTGAATGGTCTAAGTGAATCAGCTTTTGCGCTAAGTCTACAAACTGAGTGTCTTTTGGGTTAACAATTGCTTGTAGAACTGACATAGCATCAGTCAGGAAGACCATTCTGCTATATTTGCCATGCTATTGTCCATTCAGGAAAGAACATGCCACCAGAAGTGTTTCTGCCTCTGCTCTGTAATTGGAGGAATATGAACCTCTTGGTACAGCCTGGTTAATTTTTAAACCATTTTGGCATTCTATGTATATTCCTCCTCCTCCGTCTTTTACTGCTCTCTTGGCTGAACCATCTGTATACACTCAAATCCAACTCTGGTGTGGATAAAGTCTGTTCATCTCTCCTTCTGTAGTTGATTTCATATCAGTGCTGCTCACTGATGATTTGAATGAGATCCCTGTTACACTGGTTCTGACTGTTGGCAGGTTATCCCTAAGCCAAGGGGGGCAGTCGTAAGGTTTCAGTGGAACAATTGGTATTATGGGAGGGACAGCGAGCTTGGCATTTGCCTTCTTAATAAAACGTGTTCTCTTTAGTCTAGCCTTCTGGGGTTTCTGCAGTCGGTTGTGCATGGGTTGTTCTTTAAAGTGGTGGTATTTGGAGAGCTGGGTGAGGAGCTTTGTGCCTCTCCTATCTTCCAGATCATGGAGACCATTAATTGTTTCCATGTCCGATATGGACGTGAGCGAATTGCCCGTTATAATACGGAGAGCATAGTTTTGGATCTTTTTGAAAATTTGATTTAGCTGCTGTGCCCAAGCAGCTCTTCCAAATTCTAGTGTTGGCCTTACATAGCCTGTATAGGTCCTCTTGGAGACACTGAGGTTTGCCCCCCAGTCTGTTCCAGCTAACTATCTTATCAGTGGGGTTCTCTTGAGTCCCTTGCTCTGTGTCTTTTTTATCAGTTTTGCTTTCCACGTGAGTCTTGGGTCAAAGGTTACTCCTAAATATGACGGTGAGACATCATGTTTCAGTGCTAGGCTGCCATATGTAAGTGAAACTTTCTGGGGTTTGGTAGAAAGACTGAAAATGGTGTGTGTGGTTTTGGCCCCATTTACAGGCATGTACCAACTATTGGACCACCTCTCTAGAGTTCCGAGGGATTCTTGAAGCCTTGTCTGTGCTTTGCCAGTATCCTCCTCTGAACTCAGTAGCGCCTTTTGTGGTGATTACAGCAATAAAAATAGTTACAATGTTTTTTTCCTTCCTACTTAATCATCAACATTTTGGCATCTTGTGCAGCTGAACTCATTGTGCATGCCTAAATACGGCCTAGATGATGCAAATTCATGACAATTTTTCAAGACTACCGTTATCACACTAGGCTCAACAAGCTATGAGAAAGCAAGAAAGGAAAGTCACAACAGCTGAGCAATTATTAAAGAAAAAAATTTAAAAAACTTGTGTGGACCTATCAGTCATTAAAAGAAATACTTGTGTTGACTCAACGGACATTAAAAACAAACTAGTGTTGACCCCACCTACAAATGTTTGTGCCCAGTGTGATGGTACTTATGTGTAAAGAAACAACTTTGTGCAGCATTTGCCAGCAAAGGACCTATTTCAGAAAAAGTATAAAACCTTTGTGCTCAATTTAAAAAAATAAACCCCAGTAAATTAACAGGCTTTGATTGGCAATCAACCCCAGTAAATTAACAGGTTATGATTGGCAATCAACCCCAGTAAATTAACAGGTTATGATTGGCAATCAACCCCAGTAAATTAACAGGTTATGATTGGCAATCATAACTGGGGATAAAATACAAATACTGGAGCTGACAGTCACTACCCACTGTTACCTACTTGAGGAGAATATTTTGGCAAGAGTTTATTCTGTATTCACATTATGCACATTACATAATGAGATGAAATCAAGATAGGACAAGACAGAAAAGAAATGCCTGAACAACTGCTCGTGCCAAAATTTATAAGACAAAGAAGCTCGCCACATACTCGCCACATACTGGACACATCGTGGGTTGAAGCAGATACAGAAGCAGGCACTTAATCAAATAAACGGACTGGAAAAATAACGTGGATGTCCAAGTGAAACCCTAAGAAGAATGTTGAGACAGACCAAAGGTGTTGGGCGAGCCCACCCATTATTTAGAAAACGGTCACATAAGATAGAGCAGAATGGAGAACTAGGCTGGGAACCCAATGTGACAAAAATGAAAACAGGATAATGATCACATTATGGCACTTTTGATTGAAACCAGCCATACATTTGTCTGCCATGAACAAAACATCCTGCTATTTCTTCCTGTAAAGTTGAGCACATCTGTCTGACAGGTGAGGAGCTAGTGGTCTGCATACAAATAAGCATTGCTGTAACAATTCTAGTTTCAGAACAAGACTCCAGTCCACAAGTGGACAAACAACCAGAAGTTTCTGCTAGAGTTTTAAGTCAGTGTGTGCTGAGAAAAAGAAGAAGTCTTTTTCAAGGTACAGCTACCATGATATTGACCAAATTCATGGAGATGTCCACGATGTTGGATATATCCCTATCCCACAATCACTCGTCAAGCAAATCAATATTAGCAGATCACCAAGTCAAATATATCAAGTGCAGGTGCTCACTTAATGAATGAAAGAACGTAGAACTATCACCGAATGCATGTTTCAACATCAGAAACTCAGCTAATTGTTATATCATAAATACACTCAAAGAATATACAGCAAAACCTTATTGACATGAATTCCATAGGACAAAAATCGCAAGAGTTTAGGTTATTTTTTTTTGCTAACCAAGGAATAATAATAATGAATCCTTGCTGGGACCGAAGTTTTGTTAATGTTAACTGAGTGTTCTTCAGTGCATTTACATTTATGAGGTTTTAATGTGTAAACATCAGACGCACACAAAGAATGAATATATAAATAATGCAATCTTCAGCAAATAAATATCTGAACAAAAGAAACTCATGCCTTGAACAGAATAACATGAGAAACTGAAATATAAAATATATAACATCAGATGCCCAGTGAGCGTATTCACATTATAATCTCATGAAACAAAAATACAGTAAAAGTCTGAGACTTCAGACTGTAGAAACTAATTTTGAATTTTTCGGATCCTGGACAGCTCTTGTCAACATCTGACCTTCAGAAAGTAAGTTTTAAAAAAAAGAGATGAATAGGCTTATGTGGCTACACAGCATTTACAAATTCATGAACATCTTCTTGATGAAGAGTTTAAAAAAAAAACATGGAATCTTTAATAAAAATTGACATGCTGAGTTTGAAAGTTACAAAACTTATTTTGTTTTTTATCTGGTTATAGTTCTGAAATATTGCCTTCTTAAACATTCATAATATAGATATAATGAAAACACAATGGAAATAAATTACCCTTATATGTGAATAAGATATGTGAACACTAAAAGAAACAATGGACCAAACATAAAAATCCTTTAATGTCAATAAATAATTCCAGAGTAAAAAGCAACTGCAATCAAGCCAGACTTTGACACATTCATCAAGTAAATTCTCCAACAAAAATGTTGTCCTGAAATATTATTGGTACTGGACCAAAGTTACCAAAGTGGCCACATCCTTGTTTCAAGAAAGCTGCATCTGAACACTGAGATCTAAAAAAAAATGTACTTTATTATTATTAACAGCAATACTTCATTTTGACTTTTTTGTCACTATGTGGATTCCGGGAGCCCCATTAGGGGGAAAACAAGAATCAACCCACAGCCTTTCTAAAAAAGCATGTCGTAGGAGTCAACTTCCTTTTAAAGTCAGAGTGCATCAGCCCGAGCCGTAAGGAACCACCAACTGCACAGAATTAAGCCAGTAAAAATGGATGTGCAAACACAAACTCAGACCCTGGCATTAAGCCAAAGTCAAAATGGACCAACAGCTTCAACTTTCCACTGGAGCTTACAGTCAGTGAACAAAAAAGAAGAAGACCTATTTAGAGCAGGGATTCACAAATGTGCCTTTGAAATATTACTGTAAAGTGACAAATAACAGTACTGAAAATGAACATCAGTGAAAATCTCCAAATACTGCTGTTAGATGACTGATGGAGTGCTAATTATTAGGACACATGAATATTCAGCATTGAATAAAATACTTTTTAAAACAAAACAAAAAAGTGAAATGCTATAAATATAGCAACAACAAAAAACAAAAAAATATTATGCCCAAAATTCAACAAATCATTTCCTATTATCATTGTATTTAAATCTCAGGGATCAACAAGAAGATGGCACTTATAAATCTCAAACACATGCATGTCTATTGGAAAATATATATAATCCCACACACACATGTTAAGTTTATTGTATTTGAAGCACTGAAGTGACACATAAAAGAGGGAAACATAAACAAGTATAACAGTGATATCAACAAGCAGCAAACAACTGACAACTTGACTACCTATCAAACATTATTACCTTAGATCATACTCGCAGCATTCATGTGACAGAACACTCCCCCACCCCCAATATCTCCAATAAAAACTAAATACTAATCCATGAAACAATATAAAACACCATTAACCCATTAAGTTCTAAACACCCTTTCACCATAGAAGTAAACAAACTAATACTTGTTCTCTTCCATCTCCAAACAGAAAACAGGTCTTTAACTAACTAAGCCAAGCCCTGTACAGATTTCCCTGTAACTGGTTTTATTTTAAAGGCACACTTTTCTATGGAATAAATAAACTTAGTGCACTTGTTTCCACAGAAAAGCACACTGGCCGTTTTGAGGTGATGGGTTCGATTCCCGGCACGGTGACTATAGCTTTCGATTTTTATGTTGTCTAGTGTGTTCTTCTATCTTTCTACTTCTATGAGTGCCAATTGATACACTGTCTGTTTATTTATTACATTTTCTTTGGAATACTCCCCCTTCCACATTCTTTTCTTTAAGCTGCTGACCTGTTTTATTCTTATGACGTCCATTAGCTTTTTCTCCCAACAGGCCACTGCAGTGAAACAAACTAGGACACCATTATAACATCAAGCCATAGATTCTGAATGTTCCAATGACACCACATTGCCAAATCTCACATCTGTCAGTATATAACTTCTACCCCTAAAATTTGCTATCTTCTTCTTTTCTCTACTCCTGAAATGCCTTGCGGCGTCAGGGTGAAAAGAGATCTCTGGAACGGGCCCTTCTGTTTGCTTCATATAAAGTACTTTTCAGCATCTCTGATATTTCTGCGGTTCATTTTCTGTGTTGTCAACCTCTAGTCTGTTACTGCTGTATTTGTATAACATTGCTTACTGTGGTGCCCTGTTTTGATACCAATCTTATTACAATGGCCAAAGCATTTGATTTGTTGTCTACCTATAAAGTTTAGTATTAGTTTTGTGCTGTCTCTCTTCCTGATTTTATCATTCCTAACTTGATATTTCCTCGTACATTTGCCATAACATCTCATTATATCAAGATATCAACACACCTGACACCAACTTATGTGTTAATCACAGATAGACACCACCATTGTGAAACAAAAACCACAGCCATAACTAAAACCAACATCAGAGAACCATCTCTGCATTCTCAAAGTACTGGACATCCTTGGCGGTTGTGATAGTGTTGACACACCAACAAAAGACAGTACTCAGCTATGGCAAAAAGCAATAGAAAGTCACGATCCCACTGTTTGCTTCAGACCAATTCTGGGCTTTGACAGAAAGCAATGAAGAAAGAGTCATGATTCCACATAGGAACAGTACTGAGCTAAGATAGAAAGAACTGGAGAGTCATGATTCCACTTCACTAGCTTTCTTTAGACCAGGCATCGGAAGAAGACAGGCTGTCTTGAGGTGTGTGGTCTAGCAATGATTAGTGACAACCATCACCATAGCACTCTGGAGAGATCTCTAGTTGCTCTGATCTCAACAGTTCCACAAGCTTAACTCTGCTGCCCTGGGAAGCTAAATAAAAGGGTCATGACCTTGTCGGAATCCCCCCCCCCCCCCCCCAACAGTATTTTGTTTAACACTGTTCACTAATAACAATTTTACAATGTATTTATCTACATTTTTATATAAAGATATACACACCGAATAATCAATAAACCAAATGGAGTGAAGAATTAAATAGAATACACTCCCTGGGGCCTAAAAATATACATTTCAGGTGACTTATGATGTGACCCCATGACCTCATTCAATGAGGCTTACTTAAAATTTCACACCACTGTGTCATTAAAAAAAAGCTATTTGGTTCACAACACCCTCAAATGCTATTTTTAGTAAATATATTCATATCCTGATCTTCTAAATGTTTGTAGAGGCATAAAGAAAGCCGATATCATTAACAATGCACCTTCTAAACACATCATTCTAGAAAAGTCAATTAAGTGGTTTCTTTGGACTAAGATTAAACCAGAAAGAGCTGGTTTTGCATCTTCTCAGAGCAAAAGGGTTGAAACAACTGATAATGCCTATTCTGTGCTGATTAATCAAACATCTCATGCACTAGGTGTGGCTGTGCTCAGCTGCTCTAAGAGTTATCTGAAGCTGTCGCTCAATGCTGGTCTAGACTGAGCTAATCAATGCCAAGTTTGCAAGCAAGTGTATTACTATTTTCATCCCACACAGTTCTTAAGTTCACCTGTTGTCAGTGAAGTCATTTTATTTTATTGTAATACAAATCCAAGATATAACAATCCAAGATATAACAACAACAACAACAAAAATGGTGCTGTCTCTAATTAAAGTTGGCTGCAAATTATCCACTGCTAACTATGGGAACATTATATGATAAAGATGCAACCTCTTCCATGGAGCCACTCTGGTACCACTGCCAAAAAGCCACCAGAACGGGGTAATTATTTTTCTAAATTCCCATGCTGCAGGGGTCTAACCCTGGTAGACATTGGGGATTGCATTGTAAAACCATTTCTCTAACTTCTAAGCCACAAGGCCATATCTCTGTCTGCAGAGCTTAAAAGGTAAAAAAGATAGAAAGGATTAAACTAACAGATCAGTAATCTCCTTTTTGTAGTTATTTTTAATAATTTTTTTTTTTTTTACTGTGAAGGCCTCCTGAAATGGCTTCTAGTGTTCTCTGGGAAGCTAAATAAAAGGGTCACAACCTTGTGGCAATTCTTTAAAAAAAAATTTTTTTTTTAAACACTGTTTATATGTTTTTAAAATAGTACTTATTCCTTCGTTAGTAACTTACTGCTTTTCTAAACTAACAGACTTGTTCAAAACCATTATTCATTGCTCTTCTTAACTACCAAACTTGATCAAAACCATCTTGCATTGTTTTTTCAAACTATTAAACCCAATGAAAATTATCTTGTGAAATAATAATACTATTTTGCAATATCTTTCACAGCTACAAACAAAACCAACATCATCCTGATGTAAAAAAAAAAAAAAAATAGTGAATTATCATTCCTACAAAACGCCCAAACAAAATGCTTAGTTAAAATATTTATCTATCTATCTATCTATTGTCTTCTTCACTTTTACCGGGTTGCAGCCAAGTGTCGTGGTTTAAAATATTTGTTCTGTGCCTCTCGCGTGATTTGAGTGACAGTTTTCTGGATCTTCTGGCCGTATTCAGCTACTCCATCTATCCATTTTTTCCTGGGTCTTCCTCTGGCCTTTCTTCCCGATGTTCTATTGTAAAAGGCCTTATAGGCAATCTGATCCGGTTGCATTCTTACTAAATGACCAAACCACTTCATTCTGTTTTTCAATATGTTCCATGCATGCTCTTGTTCCAACTTTGTCTCTAATGCTGACATTTGTGACTCTGTCTCTTCGTGTATTGTTGGTGACTCTTCGGAGACATCGCATTTCATACGTAGTTATTTTTTGCAAATGTGATTTGTTCATTGTCCACATTTGGCACTGATAACATGACGTAGGGATGAAAATGCTGTTGATCATCCGTTGTTTGGCTGGTAACGAGATCTTTGGATGACGAAGAAGTGGGGCCAGTTGGTAGTTGACTGCATTGGCTTTTTGAACTCTAGCCTGTATCTCTTTATCGAGTAAATATATAATTAATTACAAACATTAATAGATGACAAATGCACGATTAACAGAACAAACAGGGCAAAAATTAAATCAAGCTCAACTTTTCTCCACAACTATCTCATTAAAACAACCAAACATAAAACTGTCTCCCCCATATTCTGGATGCAGGCTGTTCTAACTTTCCTAATTCTATGACATAATTAATTTACAGTAATTATAATTTATAATAGGATTTGGTACAGAAAGATTGAAGACCCATGAAATTGCTGGAATCCGGTCAGTGACAAACTGTGTCTGTAACTTAACTTGGTCTAGTACAAGTACTGAATACTTGAGTGTGTTTGGTCATCTATTGAACAGGCAACCAATTTCTGCCAATGTACTTGGTATAAAATCAGTTAAGACAAGTAAAACCATTCATGTCACATAAAACAAGGATTTTCAACCTGATGTGGTCCTGTGCCCAAAGAAACCATCACCCTGTTTTTCATGTTTAATTTCTAGTGGGCTTTCTATAGACAGATCTAGCGACTAAAACAACAGAAAGTGCTGCTGTGATGAACTTAAATCTGTGCAGACAATGTCTTTCAGCAGGTGCAACAACTAGAAACATCTGTCTGGCTACACATTATCTCTTCACAAGTTTCTCTATACAGTCTGGCCTGTTTGAGATCGATCATGCACCCATGACCATCTGAATACAGTTTTGATGACATGATATACATATGTGTGAGACACATGTGGAGTTCTGACATCAAGGGTGAGCCAATATATCAGTCACCCTAGTGTGGATTAGAGACACTGTTCACCTACCTGGTCATCTGTACCCTACTCAAAAAAAGCTACCACAGAAGAATATCTCAGTAAGATTATATTTACAGTGACTGGATTATCTAGAGCACACCACAAATGAGGAGTCGGATATTATGCAGGATTAAATAAATTACATGGGTAATCCTCCTTGATCCATGATATATCTTTTTAATAAAATATCTGTGATGACGTATGTACATCATATCAAAAGTAATGTCTGAAATGTGGAGTTTAACATGTGAAATAATCAAGCAGGTTTTCTTTAAAGAGATCATATTCCCCCGCATAAATCAATCAAGTCTCTTCCAACCTATGTATGATGGTGATACCATATGATGGTGATAAACACAAATCAGCACACAGTAACAAATGACACAAACATATATACTGGCATCATGATGGCAGATAACAATGGCTGATGAATGTCACAGGTTTGTAGACATTTACACAAGGGAGATGAATGTTAGGTAAACTGTCATCTGTGTTACAAAGTTACAAAGACAAGTGGGCAGGAGCAAACAGAACAAATGCATTCAGCAGCTGCAGACAGTTCTTTCAATCAGTGACTTGTTCACATTACACCAAGGGCTGAGATTCCTGGACCGTGCAGAAGCATCCATGTCACCCAGATTGCACATGTCACATTGGCTTGTCCCTGTGGTCTCACTCGGCACATCTACCAGCAAGCACACAGCACATGCTAAGACTTGGATGATGATGGACACTTCTCTGGTGGACATGAAGCACTCGACTGACCTCCTTCAGCTGAGCCCGTTTTGGGATCTGAAGTGTTTAACACATAAAAACAGCTCTCAAACAAATGCCAATGGACAGAACATACAGTTAATTCAACCATTATTACATTTCTTAAAAAACAGGAGGTTAGGAAAAGAAGCCGGCGGTGGAAAGCATGGACACTCGAAACATTTTTTTTTTAATCAAAGTATAATTATAATATCCTTTCACTGCAATCCAAAGGGCAAAAGACAGAAGAAAACCTAAAACATACAGAGAAGAGAATTACAGACCAAGATGAATAATTATAGAAAGGAAATGGAATGGTCAGTAGGAGATGACATGAAAACAGGACAATCTAGTGAATGCTGTGAGGACCTATCACAGGCTCAACACAAATACAGAGGTTCTGAAGAGATGAAGAATACTGGGTTCTAATCAAGTTGAACGGAGTACAATGAGAGTAACTTCCCATTCCCACTGATGCTGCGATCTGGTATAGCACTTGCACTATGTCGCAGGGGTGAGTCCTAGGTAGCACGACGGTATGCAGTGTATAAACGAGGCTGCATACTGTTGTGGGACATAGGTTGAGGCTATGGAGTTGGGGGGGGGGGGGGGGGTGTTTAGTTGGGGTTAGTCTTACCTGTATCGTTAAAAGCTCACAGCACAGAAGACGTGATATTGCCAGCCGCTGACAACAAGAAGTAAAATACGACTCGCTACCCCTGACACCCCTGGACATAGTGCGAGTGCTACACCAGATTGAGGCATCAATGGACAGGGAAGTCACTCTCATTGTGGGCCCCTTATCATGTGATGTACTGAATACATTCTTCCTCTTGGCATTCACTGGCTGTAAACTCTGGCAGAAAGTTCTGGCTACTCGCCCAGTTCTGGACTTTAGCCTTGTTCTAGAGCTTGAGTTGTGTATGTACATCCATTTTACAGATCTGGTTTATTTCTCTGCAGACTGCTGGTTAGCTGCCTCTCAGGCAGATGCACTCTGACTTAGAAATAATTAGCCTTATTTATTTGACTTTTACAACATGCTTGTCAGAGGAGCAATGGGTCTAATACAGCCTCCTTCCCCCCAACTCTGCACTGAATGTTAGTCTCTAGGATCTTGAGATAGTCGCAGTGTCTTGCTGACAAAATATACTTTCACATCTCACAGTGTTATATAACTTGACAGTGAACTGATATGATACAATGATTCCCATACCAGTCTCTAGACAGGACATAAACTGAGGGAAAAAACTCATTGTAGCATAACTAAAATATCTTTTTACTGGAACCCACAGGCTAAATGATAGTAAGAAACCTGGACTGACTAAACCTGACAATAAAGATATGAACAGGAGACAGTGGACTGACAATATAAGATGATTATAGTCTTTAGACTGGCTAAATAAGACAATGAGGAGTGATTATGGATTTAAGAACTGACATCACAGCATGCCAAATATACTAGATGCTACATCTATGGCAGTAAACATCTTGAGAGTAGATGCTGACTGTTCTAGATGCATACTGGTTGAGCGCAGACTGTACTGCTCCCAAACTTTATTTTTTGTTGGATCCACACATAATTCTAAATTGACGTAACACAGGAATGCATAATGTGCAGTGACGTTGATTAGGATAACATAATATAACACATATGACTTCATGTGTTTGCCTTGCACTCTCACAGTTATGGGTTTGTTTCACATACCTGTTTTTCGGTTCACAGGTCCAGTTTTCACTGGGGATTGCTACTAAATCTACGAAGTTCATACTTTATGGAGCCCTCGGCATCTCAAGAAGATGAGTGAAGATGCTAAAAACTTCATGCAACATACATGTATTCTCACCTGTTACAGACAACTTGTCAAATGAGAAGTCCATGCCAGCTGTTGAAACACTACCGGTGCGGGGATCGGAAATGTCAACAACAGCATTGCGTCTGCCAGTGCGGCCGGTACTGATGAAGTCTTCCACTGCCACGCTTGGATCCATTGTGTCCTGATCATTGGTTGATGCACTGGGCTCCTTGTTTTTTCCTGTGGGCACCTGGATGATTTTACATCAAAACAAGATAATTGTCAACAATGGCCAAATCTCTGTCAACAAATATTAACAGGCTTTAATTCTCTGCCTCAAAGGCAAGTATCAATTGACATTTGGTGTTTGAAGTATAGGCATTAAAACTCTAGGCAGATTTTTATTCCAGAGGGAAGAATTGATAAGGAAATTAACATATGATGTGCAAAATCAAATCGGATATTGGGCAACCACCACTTTTGACACATAGAGCGTCACCTTTGTCTACCAAGAAAGTTATTTTTCTGAAAGTCCATGCTGTGTGGTGTTGGTAGTCATATCTATTCACAACCTTATATCTCATGTACTTTCAATCAAATCTAACAAAGATTATCCTTCATGCTATGATGTCAAACTGTCCAGCATCTTTTCTCTAGGTCTCCCTCTGCCTCTCCTCCCCTGCAATTTTCCTACTGTCACAACAAAATATTCAAGTTTTCTCCTTCTCATCACATGATCAAAGAATGCAGACTGTCTTTTTCTGATGTGGACAATCAGTTCTCTTCCTGAGTCAGTTTATTTCAAGACATCCTCATTAATCTTTTTTATCTGTCCATGGTATTGTCATCATTCATCTACAAAACCTTATCTCCGCTGCTTCCAAATAATTTTTCACTAATCTACCAACTGTCCATGATTCACTTCAGTAAACCAAGATAGAATTTATATAGTTAAAAATAAGGAAATTAGAGGAAGACTAGGACTTAAACCAGTCGTTAAAAAACAAGAGATGTGATGGTTTGGCCGTTTGACAATCATGCCTTGGTACCAACTGCCACAGACAGTCACACTGAATAAATACAATGAACCAAATTGTAGATATCCTATAGATGGAGTCTGTAGAGAGTTATAGAGAGTTAAATTGGACACGCGTCACCATATGGGTTCTTGGGCTCATTACAGTAAAAACAACAACAGACCCACTGCCTTCCAAACAGGTTTGTGTTAATAATCAACTAATTAGGGGTCTTCTGTGAAGTCGAAGTGCATCTGCCTGAGAGGCAGGGAACCAACAGTTTGCAAACAAATAATATAAAATGAATAACAGCCTTAGATAATGATCTAGGTTCTGGAACAAGACAAGAAGTGGATGAAATAGAACTTTCTGCCAGAGTTAACAGCAAGTGAAAGCAAAAAAGAAGAATAAACTGGGCATGTCATGTGGACGTTAAAATATTCAATGTTAAGACAGAATAAGTATTCTCTATGATGCACACTGCAATATTAATTTGTACACCATCCACTATCATATCACAGATCCCATCGATTCTTTACAATGTGAACAAATTCAACAATCTTTCAAACCTGATAAACAGCTAGGTCAAGGACCCTGTTTACGTCAATAGCATAGTGGGCATATGATGCTAGACCCATATTTTTCTACCTCAATTAGCCTCAATGGGTGATGTGGTCAACAAAATGTTGGCCGCTTTTATTTCCCAGGACTTTACCTTGTACCCATATTAGGCTGGGTCAACCTGGGAGCTTAAGTCATTGGGGAAAAAAACAGTAAAAAAAAAAAGACAAATGTCGATTCAAACCCAAGACCTTTGGGATGGCCAGCGCATTCTAGCAGCTACACCACAATGACCTCCTTCAAACCTGATAGTTTTGCAGATCAGATCAGAACACTCAATACAACATTTAAAAAATGATAATTTCACAGAACACACAATACAACAATTCAAACCTGATAGTTTCACAGAAAACACAATACAACATATCAAACCTCTTAATTTCATAGAACTCACAATGCAACACTTCAAACCTCACAGTTCCAAAGAATACACAACACAAAATTTCAAGCCTGATAGTTTCACAAATCAGAACATACAATACAACATTTTAAACCTGATAGTTTCAAAATCAGACCACATAATACAATATTTCAAACCTGATAGTTTCACAAATCAGAACACATAATACAATATTTGAGTCCTATTACTGATAGGATAGGCTGCTGAGTCTAGACTGTAACTAGTCTCCATACTTGACTATCAACAGATAATACACACTATCCCACACTGAACTGACAAGCCCACTTGCCTAGAAAACTAAATCTTCTCTCTACCTCTGTCCTGACTACAATAGTGTGCTATCAGCAGCTCATACAATCTACACAATAAAACCACTCTTCATGCCAATCTGGCTCAGATAGCGCTCTCCTGCGCCACAACAAACCCCTAACCACTTGACTCTCACAAATGGCTGGTTACTCAGTGTGTGCTGAGTACTTCCTGTACACACAGCAGCCAGTTGTTTTCCTACAAGGAATGTCAAAGTGCACACACATGCCACTCACATTGTTTCCATAGCAAGGGAACTGAACCACATGCAACAATGGAATATGGGCCATTCTTTGCCAAAAGCCACATTTATTAGCAGGCTGCCGTTATTATCACATGTCAATAAAAGTGATCAATCCTATTAGGTTCTATTTTTAGAAGTTTTATTACCAAATAGCCAGTGCATAATCACAATGGCAGCAAATTTATAACTTCCTATGCATAGCCCCCAGACTGGATCGTGAAAGGGGAAGTAGAAAAAAACTCTTAGAGGATGCAGGCTGTATGAAAAGCGGGACGGTATAGCGACTCAGCAGAGAGGAAAACGAGTATCACATGCCTACAAAAGACATCATCACTTGCCAAGTCTATCATCATCCACCAATAAGTAGCATACTGAACTCAAAAGATGATTAGCCATTTGTTCAGAAATTAGACGAACCATACAATAATCATATTTCTTCAATGAGATGACTGCAAGATCTGGAAGTATGTTTTTACTGCCTGTATTTACCCCCCTTTTTTAGGGTGGTTGAAGAAAAGGGAGGCCTTGAGCCTAAGGATTTAGGGCCCTATGGCTAGTGCTGTCACCATGAACTGTGCACATTAGGATTTTATTTTTGCCGCATGCAAAAACAAATCCATTACCTTATCAAGGATTTGGAGATAATGGGGTAGTAGTAGTAGATTTTTACCCCACCAGGACAACACACAAGCGATAAACACCCAATGACACAAAGTGCCACCATGTGGACGAGGATCACCATGGAGAGGTTCCAGAAACCGAGTTCAGCCATTAGGCCATATTTATGGCTGGGCTATATTGCCGCCCCTGGCATGAGCCAGAGTAGGGCTTCAAATAACAAAAAATTGCATCCTAAAAAGGACGGCTATATATTGACACGTAAGGTAATGGGGTCAAATCCAGTATGTACAATACTGTCAGTTGTTGTCTGACGGTGTGTTTCTGATTTTACTGTTCTCGTTTCTTTGATGTTAATTGAAACCTTCAAAATTAATATGTTTATAATGTAATGATATGGGTATTTAATGTTAGAAAAGATGCAAGCAAACAATCAAATTTGGGTGTGTCTCAAGAAATAGAATAGGATCATCCAAGTTAAACTGTTCATAAGATCCAACATAAGCCTTTCCGAGGATGACTCAACTTTAACGGAAGGGATAAATCTATAAAAAATTCCATGGGAGGGACATATTCAATATAAACTTTCACATCTACATAAACTTTAAAAGGAGGAATATAACTTATACCTTTTACAGGAGGGAAACTACTCAGCATACAATGATAATCATCATAATCATTGTGTCATATAAGGCTCAAAGTTTATTCTTCCAGCATACATTATATTAGCAGGGGTAAGAGGAATACCTACAACATTATCTGGAGGAATAACTAAGTAAATACACCAGATCATCTTATCTCAAAATGATACAACCTAATAAATGGTGCAGTGCATTCTGAGTATCTAACATGGGAGTTCATATTTTTCCTTCCTGAACTAAAGCTCCACAAACTAAAGAATTCAGGGAAATCTCACAGCAAACAACCAAATATATTAAAATACAAGTACAATACTCAATGTAATCTGCAAATGTAGATGGGGAACAAAAATTAAATAAACCAAAAATCAAAGTAAAAGGTTTCTGATCATGTAGCATAAATCACATTTAATTTGTTTTAATGGGTTGTCTGATCTAATATAAACTAAAATGTGTAGTAAAAAATCAAGACATGCAACAGAAACTAAATACTGCTAAAGATCTAAAACATAAAAAATAAAGGAAATATCTGTTAAAGAAAATTGCACCCTTACACAAACTAAATATTTCATAAAAGTACCTTATGACATTCAACATGAACCAAAATAAATGTACAAAAGCACTGATAAAAAGAGGCTACAGCATAAGCTTAGTTTCAGATCTATTTTAAAAAAATGTTTTGTGATACACAACAGAAATTAACTTTACCTATAAAAATATCTCAGGGCACAGAGGTACCAAAAACATATAAACAAATCTCATAACATAAAAACAAAAATATCTTAGGAAAAGGTAACAAGAAATCAAAAGTTCATTGAAAGAGCTCAAAGAAACAACAAAAATCAGACATTTGAGTAAAACAGCCCACAGATATAACATAAATAAAATATTTCAGAAAAAAAAAACAACTTCATGACACAACACAAATCAAAATATTTCACATAAAAAAAAAAAAAAATAGACCCACTGCTTCCTAACAAGAATGTAACACAGGACCATGTGATAACACATGTCAGGAGAACCAACTCATCACCATCATACAGACGGTAATTTGCAGAACACCGCTCACATCATGGCTGGCTCCCACGTAAGAGCAACCTCAATATCTCAGAGAAGACCAACTATCCACTTAAATAAGTAAACAACTTGCAGCCTGAGCTGTCTAGAGAAGAAAACAAAAAAAAACACACACACACACACACATGCAGATTACCAAAATCTGCCATTGACTAAAGCACAGACTAGCAAGAGCAATAAAGACAGGATCTTGTTGTTGACATATTCATGGCATTGTGGTGCTGGGGTGTCTGTGGATTACCTACCTCCCCGGGCAGCAGCTAGAAATGCCCTGTCCCAGTTCTAAAGGAAATATGGGTTGTGTTTCTGCCTTCCCCTTTAACACGTAGCTAAGGTGGGGCTCACAGTGTGCTCATTCCCCGCCACCAGATTGCCTGCAGGTTTCGCTGAGCTCTTCATGGCTTTAAGCATGGCCTAAGCATGAGTAGTTAGGGCAACTGGATCATCACGTCCTGAGTCCCTGTGCCTTCACGATAGTTTCCGGTATTCAGGGGGGTTAGCATACTTGTTTCCATTCCTAAGACTGTTCAGCACACCTCTGGCTCCTCCCCTCCCACAAGGGGCAGTACGGTGTGGTGCACCGGGTTTATTATCGAGGTTTGCTCCTCTAGATCCATTGTGTTTTGCCTGGGGATTCGCACCCCCAGTTACCAGGACTACCTCGGGGAGGCTGTGACACTTCGCCACGCACAATGGTCTTGAGGTAAGAGAAGTTTTGCTAGGTCAAGAGGCTGACACCACAATGGACGCTCCTTTTGTGAACAGATATTCACTAGACCTAGGGTGAAGTAAGGGGGGGGGGGGAGGGAACCCACTACCCACAACACCAACACTTCTACCCCCTGCCTCTCGAGGCTCAGTCCCAAAGACAGGATCTAAAAACATTTATCTAAAAACATTTCCTAGGGTCCCACACAAAAATGCAGTCTAGGCTTTCTGGTGTAAATTAGCATATGTATGTCATATAACCAAAGTGGTGCATCAGTCATATGATGGTTGACTCATTTTCTTAATAGATTAATCGGAACTTGGTGGGTGCGGTGGTCAATATTATGTCAACGGCCTTTACTTCCCAGGAAATCGACCGTTACTAATTTTAGGCTGGATCAACAATGGATCAAAAATCAATTTTAGAAAAGAAAAAAGAAAAAAAAATCCACCACACCATGGATCTGACCCAGTACTGTTTAGCTGGCAGGAGAGCATCTAGCCACTTTACCACTACAGCTCCCGATGATGTGTAGGAGGAAGATATACTGTTTGGACAGAACTGGTAGCCTCTCCTTGTGTGCAGGAGGAAGATATACTGTTTGGACAGAACTGGTAGCCTCTCCTTGTGTGCAGGAGGAAGATATACTGTTTGGACAGAACTGGTAGCCTCTCCTTGTGTGCAGGAGGAAGATATACTGTTTGGACAGAACTGGTAGCCTCTCCTTGTGTGCAGGAGGAAGATAAACTGTTTGGACAGAACTGGTAGCCTCTCCTTGTGTGAAGGAGGAAGATATACTGTTTGGACAGAACTGGTAGCCTCTCCTTGTGTGCAGGAGGAAGATATACTGTTTGGACAGAACTGGTAGCCTCTCCTTGTGTGCAGGAGGAAGATATACTGTTTGGACAGAACTGGTAGCCTCTCCTTGTGTGCAGGAGGAAGATATACTGTTTGGACAGAACTGGTAGCCTCTCCTTGTGTGCAGGAGGAAGATATACTGTTTGGACAGAACTGGTAGCCTCTCCTTGTGTGCAGGAGGAAGATAAACTGTTTGGACAGAACTGGTAGCCTCTCCTTGTGTGTAGGAGGAAGATATACTGTTTGGACAGAACTGGTAGCCTCTCCTTGTGTGCAGGAGGAAGATATACTGTTTGGACAGAACTGGTAGCCTCTCCTTGTGTGCAGGAGGAAGATATACTGTTTGGACAGAACTGGTAGCCTCTCCTTGTCGTACTGTTGTATTATGAAACCCAGTTCTTTTTCTATATTTCTCAATTCAGGTGCTACTTGTTTCCATGGCTAGCTCGTTTTCTCTTAGGAAATATATTAGTGAACATTGGGATTCATTCATTCCTAACCCAGAAAGTTGCTCTTCTTATGAACAATCTTACTGTATTTATTTTTTATATTATATGTTTTTATGAGCACATGAGGAACAGCATGGTTTATATATATATATATATATATAATCTACAATCACCATCGACAAACACACATATAAATACATATATATATATATCTTTCAAACACACACACACGCACACACACACACATGAAATAACTAGAATTACAACAGCTCATAAAACCTGCTCACTGACTGACACAGTTAAAACACTAACCAACAAATTAATTAACACTCCATATATGGATACATTTGCAAATATCTAAACTGTTTTCAGCATATTAAATGTTTCTAGTGTAGATGCATCCAAATACTGAGGTACTGTCCGGGAAAGGCAGGGGTAAGGATAAAAGAAACAGTATATTTTTGGGGGCTACAAAAGTGACAGTGGTAGAAAAACTCATTTTGGGCAAGGGGGCATTCTGAAGTCTGTACAAAGGCTGATAGTAGATATAGTGTTAGATAAAACAACATGTAAGTTAATGTAGTGTGATCAAGTCTCTCCTATTCTTCTAAACGCTCACTGGCTTTAAACTATGGCGGAAAGTTCTAGTTGTTCATCCACTTCTGGACTTTGGTCTTGTTCCAGAACTTGAGTTTTGTGTGCAGATGAGTTT
This sequence comes from Candidula unifasciata, assembly GCA_905116865.2. Lineage (NCBI taxonomy): Eukaryota > Metazoa > Mollusca > Gastropoda > Stylommatophora > Geomitridae > Candidula > Candidula unifasciata. The sequence continues at coordinate 127,879 of CAJHNH020007924.1, forward strand.
TACAGATCTGGCTTATTGTCATGCAGAATGAAAGTTCCCGACCCTTCAGGCAGATACACTACACAGGGTCCCTGAACCCACACAGTAACCAATTATTAATTTAACCATACCATACAGTAACAATATTGCTAACTGAACAGAGCTAAACATTAATCATATTATTTACTTCACTACATCATTGAGTAACCATATTACAAATTTTACTATGTCATACAGCAACCATATTACAAACTGCACCATGCCATACAGTAATCATATTACCAACTCAACCGTGCCTTACAGCAAGCATGTTGCTACTGTAGCCATGCCATTTTGCAACCATGCTACTTATTTAACAATAAAAGTAAATCAACTACCCAAATTCACCCGGATGAAAGAAAACAACAAACATTTGTAGCATAAGTCTGCAGCAAACAACAAACTGATCAAATGTCAACAAATTCAAGCAAAGGCAACTGGAGAAAACAGCAACAATTCAAACACTGATGTTGGTTGGGTCCAGTGCAGGAAATGGGATCATGCAAAAAAAAAAATGCACCACTCCTGGCAATTGTCTATTCAGGGCCTGGCAAACAGACATTATGGGTGTCTTATCTGTGCTTTCAATGAGTGGATACACATGTAGTGTTTTAATTTGACGTAATTTTTGTTTAGAAATATATCTTTGAACAAAATATCCATCTGTCACACTAACAATACAAATATTATCTTTTTTGTATTTTTTTAAATATAAACAAATGCAAAAATTCTATCTGAATATTGTTTTCTAGTGCAGTTCGCTAATTTCTTTTTTTTTTTAATGGGGAGAGGGGGGGGGGGGGAGGTTGTTTTTTAAAACTACATCAGTATCAACCAGACTGGAGAGCCACTGTTGCATAATGGCTAGACGCTGGTCTACTGGCCCAAAGATCTTGGGTTTGAATCCGCAATGAGGTGGATTTTTTTCTCCAAAATGATCTTGATCCAAGGTCAACCTAGCCATGCATAGGTAACAGGTAATGTTCTCGGAAGCAAAGATGGCCGGTTTGATGTTCACGTCAAAACCCACTGAGTTCTGATTGGTCTATAAATGTCTTGAACCATATACCTGAAAAGCCACTGGTGTAAAAAGTGTCTTCTACTTTTTATACCTACAACCAGACTAGGCAGTTAGAACCCTCAGCCCTAATGTTACTCGGGCACTTGCAGTTGCCTGATCCCACTGCTCTAGTGTTACTTGGGTGCTTGTAGCTGCCCGAGCCCACTGTTTTTGTTTTTTTGGCTGATTATAGAAGCCTCATCCCACTGCTCTGTTGTTACTCAGGTGTTTGTAGTTGCCTGATTTCACCGCTCTGATGTTTACTCAAATGTCTGTAGCTGTTTGATCCATCTGCTATGCTGTTACTCAGGTGTTTATTGCTGTCTGATCCTACTAGACTGATGTTACTCACAGATTAGTAAATGCATGATCTCACTACTCTAATGTTACTGAAGTGTCTATCATTGCCTGACCCCACTGATCTATTCTGACTTAGGTGTTACTCAGGCGTTTAAAGCTGCCTGATCCTGCTGCTCTGATGTTGCTCAGGGGTTTGTAGATGTCTGATCTTGCTGCTCTGATATTACTCAGATGTTTGTAGCTGCCTGATCCTGCTGCTCTGATATTATTCAGATGTTTGTACTGCCTGATCATGCTGCTCTGATATTATTCAGATGTTTCTAGCTGCCTGATCCTGCTGCTATGATGTTACTCAGGTGTTTAAAGCTGCCTGATCCTTTCTGCTCTGATGTTACTCAGATGTCTGATCCTGCTGCTCTGATATTATTCAGATGTTTCTAGCTGCCTGATCCTGCTGCTATGATGTTACTCAGGTGTTTAAAGCTGCCTGATCCTTTCTGCTCTGATGTTACTCAGATGTCTGATCCTGCTGCTCTGATATAATTCAGATGTTTCTAGCTGCCTGATCCTGCTGCTCTGATATTACTCAGATGTTTGTAGCTGCCTGATCATGCTGCTATGATATTATTCAGACGTTTGTACTGCTGCTCTGATATTATTCAGATGTTTGTGGCTGCCTGATCCTGCTGCTCTGAAATTACTCAGATGTTTGTGGCTGCCTGATCCTGCTGCTCTGATGTTACCTAGCTGTTTGCAATTGCCTGATCGCAACCACTGCTCTAATCTGACTTAGTGTTTGTAGCTGCCTGTCTTTGAAAAAAAGATTTCAATTTAAAGACCACCACCTCTGGTTCCTGTCATCACGTATCGAAAACATCAAGAGGTCCACATGTTAATGACCAACTAGCATTCAAATACTTGTTATTATCATGCTAGTCAACAGTTTGCTATTTTAGCAGAGATGTTCTGGTAACCACGTCTTCTTCTTCTTAAAAAAATGGTCGATACGTTATGCTGTGGTCTACAGCTAGGTTGTGATACCTGAGCCTTTTAGCACAATACAACAGATTTTAACAAATCCCTAATTAGTATTCTTTTATTACTGCTTTTAAAAGGACAATGGATTTATCATATTTTCCTACTAAAATAGGACACTATAACCAACACAGGGATTTTAGCCATTTAATGTTGTCTGCATATTGTTTACCTCTGAGCTATGCTAAATTTTCCTTTTTTTTAACGAATTTATAAAACAAATATATTTATAAAGAAAAACTAAAATGTTTAGTTGCATTTTTCTCACCATCTAGTTATGTCTGATTTACAGAAATAAATATTCAATTTTTTCCTTTCTATAAAAATGAATTGAAATCTTCAAAACTGGTGAGGTGCCCACAAAAAAGCTGAAGCAGCAGCGGTGACACTGTCTGCCATGCCCTGATATCTGAACACCAACAACAACTACGACCAGTGTCCTACCTCAGCCATAGAATTCCATACGGGCTCTACAATCACCATCGACAAACTTTCCACAAGGAATGGCAATACAAAAGTATATGTCATAATGTAAATAACACATCTTATGTGTGTATATGTGACTGCATGTGAGTGTAAATGCTGCAGAAACCAACAATGTCAGAAAATGATTGTTTGTTTGTTTGGGGGAAATGTTTATTAACACACAAGCTCGTAAGTATAGAGGTACAGGATAATTTTCAAGTGTGTGGAACTCTGGACGAATATCAACACAACTGATATGTGTATATGATACCAGGTGAAGTAGACCAAAAGGCACACCAAAAAGACAGGGGAGAGGTAATATACAGGCAGACCTATAAACATCTGGGGTCACCAACTAGAAAGAGAAAGCCCAGTCACAGAAATTAATTGAGGCAGGTGATATCTGCAGCAACGAACCTCTAGGGCTCAGAATGCTAAGGAAGATTTGTCCCAGTTGCTGGAAAGCTTGTGACTGTGAAGGACACAAGGTGGGTGAATGTCTGGCCTCAAAACTAAGTATTCAGAATCTGCACATTCATAAATCACCATAGAGGTGTGGCTTAAGGAGTGAGTGTACTGAATCTAGACCCGCGTACATCACACTGTCAGATTTCAAGAAGACAATTGATTAACCACCTCAATATGTCAAGACCAGCCCAGTATATTGTCATGGTGCAATACCTCATATTCACACAGCAGTATACATCAGGTGTTTTCAGCTAGAATAAAGGGAAAGTATCATGGCTTAACAAAATGGTGCTTTTTTCAATGTACAAGTTCAAGCATGAGGATAGAGATGTGCGTAATCACTACAGCTCAGTTACCAGATGAATTACAGTGTCTGATTCTCAGTGGGTGCTGTGAAAGGTTCATAAAGGACAAATGTGGCATGACTAGATTCCAAGCATCAACATGTCAACATTACAAAAACTCACATATACTGTCCAGGAAATGCAGGAGGGCAAGGAAATGAAAGAGTGGATTTCTCTGCTACAAAAGCGATAGCTACAGCTACAGGAACACTTATACTGAAAAAAGGAGACATTCTGAAGACCATCTATGAATTAACAGAAGACATACGATAAGGTGAAATAACATGTGTGCGAATGTGGAATTAGAAGTCGCAAGAGACTAAAAGCATATAAAGGTATGCCCACTGTGCTACGGTATTGATTGTAAAATCAGTAATTAGTAATAATTACAGACCAACTTGCATTAAACCGGCTGGGTTTCCAAACAGCTAGACAGTGGGAGCAATTTAGCCTAGAGTTGTAACCCTTTAAAACAAAGGGGAACTTTCGAAAATCTTCACCCTGCTTGTGACACATGCCAGAATAATTACTGCTGAAGAACTTTCTCTGTGTGAATTATATGTCAATTCTATATACCAAGCATAACAAGTCCATTTAAAACAGACATGCCAACCAGCCCTGAGTGTAGACAAAGATGGTACTTGGGCATTCTTGCACATTTCATCTATGTGTCTGTGAGAACTAATAATTATGTAACTAGCTATTGATGATGCTTTTCCTGCAGCCTCTCATCTCCCAATGGAGAATGGTTGTCAACAACAATTGTCAAGCTTTTTGTTCAAGGCTGTTTGGGTTTTGCAAAATATAGTTTTCTAAAGGATAAAGTAGCCAACGGTCTCATGCCAACGCATCCTTTACAAAACAAGTTAGGTCGATATCTTTTAAGGATGGTGCAAACTTATCCCAACATTTGTTGGTTTTACTAGGCAATTTTATATCAGAAAGCCACCAAAACCAGCTTAAGGCGATTACCATTTTATGGACAGGCCAGATCAAAGTTATTATTCTAGCCTTAGAACAGGACACAATCGACTTTGCAACTACATGTACACAAAAATTTTAATCAGTGAATCAGCCATGTGCACAAGTGGATTGGCATCCAAGACACCAGATCATGTCCTCCAAGACTGTCGCAAATACTACAACATATCAAGGCAAAACTTTTGGCCAAGAGAAGCATCGGTGCACGTCAAACTCTACGGGTCGCTGAGTGAATTACAAAAGACAGTGAAGTTCATACTGGAGACAACATTGCAGATATAGATAATTTATTTCAAGTTAACGAAAGAAGAAAAAAAAGAATTTTATATTCAGTAATTTGTCATTGTTTTCTGGACAGCTGACCCTTAATACTGCTGTTGAAATTAATGCAAAAGGTTCAGCTGCTGAACTGCTTGCAGATGAATTGAACTGCAACTCTTCCCAGTTCTATTTAAAGTCATGCATGGCAGGTCACAGTATCGCTATTCTTTGCTTCCCTTATGGGAAGATAACACAAAGGCAAAACTGATGATTACTACACATGAAATGAGATAAGTTTGCCTTGTGAAATTAAGTGGGGCAGTGCCATGTGTACTGAGATTTGAGAACTGTTGTAGACACTTTAGCCAAAGTCCCTGTCCCAAGTGCATATTACCTGGGTAACATTCTTTATAACTGAATTTCACCTGGGATGCAGAAGTGCTAAACTACATATGGAGGTGCATCAGGACCTGCTCTCATACAGGTAATGACCTATTAACACCTCTCTGCTGTAATCCTAGAAATAGTTTCCTAAACAGAGTCTGGCTAACATAGATAAGCTTCATGTTTCCTTTTAAGTCAAGTGCATCTGCCTGAGTGACAAGAAACCAAAAGTCTTCACAGAAATAAGCCAGATCTGTAAAATGGATGTAGACTCAAAACTAAAGTACTGGAATAAGACAAAAAGTTAGAAGTGGATGAACAACTAGAAATTTCAGCCCTGAGTTTACAGCTGGTGAAGGTCAAGATAGAGAATAACACAAATTTTAGTTGAGGTAATAAAATAAAGCAGCAGAACTGAAAGACTGTCAAATGCAAGGTAACTAGCCATGGGTAGAAATCTCACCATGTGCACAACTCACAGCTAGGTTATAGAGACCAAAACTGTTGTATGTAGATAGTGAATGTAAGACCAGGTATCTTGTCTACAAGTGTCCAAAATCTACCAACTGTATCAGCGTCCCAGAACGATGTAGAAGAATGCCCCTTATCAGTCAAGTATGGTACAGAATAAGATCTTGAAACCAGAACTTAACCATAGATTATTGACAATGATAGATTGTCTTCAAATGTCCACCTACCTGTTTTAGCAAGCAGAGGCCTGTCCCACCAAACTGAAGGCTGGCTACTTTCTCATAAATGTTTCCTGATCTCTTTCTGCAAACAAGACAACCAATCTGTAACTACATTATACTACAAAACACTGATGACTACAGTACTTCTTCTTCTTTGCATTCGGTTACGTATGCTCAGATCAGACCATTAGGTGGGTTGCCTCTGTGAACTCGCATGTCAGCAGCAGGTCCTTCAAGGTTCCCCACAGCTTGCTCTGCACACTTTTCTCTTGAGGGCAAGTGTCTTTTCGAAGTTGTATGTAGAGTGGGCAGGTCTGTAGAATGTGCTCAGGTGTTTGTGGTCCTGTTTGACAGGCTCACTGTGGGAACTGTACAATCTTCATTTTATGCATGTGGTAGTTGAGCCTACAGTGTGCTGTTCGTAGACGGAAAATTGTTGTATGCTGCTTTCTGTTGAGTCTGCTGATGGGGTCTTGTGGATGTTTACTGTTAGTTTGTTCTCTCCACAATTCCTTATATTTTCCCTTGATGTGTTCTGATTTCTGGTAATCACAATGGATGGGTGTGTTGTTTCACCTTTGTTCAATTTTTAGCAAGTCAGTTTGCTAACTCATTTCCTGGTATGCCGCAGTGAGCCGGGATCCACTAGAGAATGATCTGATTGTTTTCTGCGAGTCTGTTTAGCTGGCGGGTCAGTTCTCTCTCCATGTTGCCTCGTGGATCCCTCGTCGCCTGGAGGACTGACATGTAGTCACCCGAAAAAATTCAATTTTGCTTTTTTTTTTATTTTTCTTACTTCAAGCACTTTGGCTGAATCAATAATTGATAGTTGCTCTGCTCTGAAGTTTTCCGGAAGCGCATGAGATTTCTACTGTGGTCCCATTTTGCAGCACGATGACCGATCCAGCTCCTCCATTTTTTCTGCTCCCTCCAATGATCTCTCGGTGTACACGTGTGTCCATTCAGATTTTGGATAACAGTTTTAGACATGTTCCAGGGTTTTCACATGCAGTACTAGGTCACATTCTTCAGCCTTTCTGTCTATGCCTGGAATTGTTGTTGTGACTGTATAGTTAGGATCATTTCCCATGTTGAAGGATCTTGAGAAAGGATGCCACTTTGTGTGTGTGTAGACTACAGTACAAGTCAGAATTATTAATGTAAATTCATGGCAGTAGAAATCCTGCATTCCTCTCTTACTGTGTCTCCTATTGCAGTCCAACAAGTCAATGTTAAGCCAGGGATGCCAACACAAATACAAAACTCGTGCTTCTCTTCCTTTCCAATATTTATAGAAAGAAGGCCCTCAAGGGGCATAATCCTGGTTTATAAGAATAATAAATAATAGTAATAAAGTGCTGAAAGACAAATAAATATAATATGTTTGAAACAATGTATAAACAAACAGTTTTAAAGAGAATTTCTATGCATGGTTGAGAATTTTTTTAAAAGGGGGGGGGGGGGGGGGGGGGGAGTCATTCAGCCACCTTTTACATTTGTTATGGGGGAAGGGGGTGTCGCTTGAGGTGTATAAGCTCCAAGGTTCTGGCACCTATGGCTCAAGCATAACTCTAATAAAGCATTTTAGCCCTCTTCAGTGGCTTTTCTTTAAATTTTCTTCTATTCTGTGCAAGCATTAGTTCATAAACACTCACAGCTAACTACTGACTGTCCTATTATTCCATACAACATTTTATTTAGGACATCAAATGCAGAGCCCGCACTTCGTAGCTCCAGCAAAGATTTCTTCCTAGATGAGTGCAATAGCAATCTAATTATTTCTTATGTTGCTGAAGATTAGTTTATTGCAAATATGGAAGTTCCTTAGTTCTGTGATGTAAGTTTTTAACTCAACATAACTCAGCTTTGCCCCAGTGTTAATATTTAAGTAAATATTTATAAATGTAAAGTGGAATGTATTCATATAAAAAGAGTTCCAGTTGGAACTTTATAAATGGGCATCTGAGATTGCGTAAGAGTCAAAGATTTACTAATGCAGATCTGGAAAAGATGCTATTGTAGGACAGCATGTCTGGTAGTAGTCTTAGTTACAGCTTCATAGCAAATGGGTCACCCCATCTTTGCTCCGCTCCTGTGCCAACGAAAAACACACAGAATGTTTATCACAGCATACACACGAGAAAGCCTGAGAATAATATAACACTGATGTCCTTGCATGGGAATCCACTGCCAAAGAAATAAAGGGAAAAATAACATATGGTGAACACATGAAGAAAATAAGAGTGAGATGCACTTAATGGCACAGAGGACAACATGGTAGTATCTGGCTCTGGGCCCATCTAGCGGAGAGTAAAGGGAAGAAGTGGTCTGACTGGAAGCTGGACACAATACTTCATAGAGTTGAAATATAAGCAGTCTTAACATTTCATATTTATACAGAAATAACTGCCATGAAACAATACTTTAACTATCAGTAAATGCTAGTTGTTTGCGTCTGTGGCTTAGGCATTGCAAACATGCTTTGTAATGCCGGGGTGCCAGGTTCGATCTCAGCTGCCAGCCTTGCCCCGTGTGTTGGTTTCGACAGGGGTATCGAGAAGCTGACCGTCCAGAAAGCAAACTACTGGATGTAAATTTGCCTAGACCCCCCCCCCCCCCCCCCCCCCCCCCCACCAGCCGGGGAAAAAATGCTGGGTTTGGTTTTGCAAAGTCCTATAAAGGATACGCAACTAACTTTTTAAAATAAGCTAGTTATATCCAGTATTTTAAAAAAAATTACTTTAATCCAGTCCTCTCTCTTTTTATATTTTATGTTTAATCTCCCTGTGGAGATTTCCCTCCACCTCCACCAGGCTCTTTGCAGACTTATACATGGCTGACTGGATTTTTGCAGCCAGACCACACTGTATATGAGAACCTCTACAGCAGAATATGTAGGTGAAGATGAGAGGAAGACCAAGGAATAAATCAACAGACTGTGTAGCTAAACCTACAAAACACAGCAACAAATCCATTTCTCAAGCCACCTGAGAAGTGAAAGATAAATACAGAAAACCATGACTGAGCTACAGCCTGGTAATGGCATGACACCAAAAGAAAATGACTGGATTATGCAGTTTTCCACTGGCTGAGGTAGTCAGTCACATGACAACCTTTTTTTTCTTTTATTATGGCTTGGAGAGAATGAGGCACCTGGATGTAACCAGAGGGTCTGGCCAGCTGACTACACTCAGAGGAAAGGCAAGACGAACATTCAGTCATTTCATCATATGGTATTATATAATATTAGTATTAGCTATTACAGCACAATTCCTGCATTGGTTTTGGGGCTCCTTCCTTTTGTGCGGGTTGGGGTAGACCCACTGCCACTAACAAACATGGAGACTAAATAGGGGACTGCTGAAATTGGACATACTGGGACCGTAGGTGAAGATATCACAGCCTAGCTGTAAACACAACATAATGTACTAACTAACCGCCCTTCTCAGGGAAAATACCGAAGAGAATGATGAAAAGAAGAAGCAAAGAGGAGGAAGTGTGAAAACATTTCCTAGTTACCTAGTAACATTAATTGTACCTTTATTTATTTAATTGTGAAGTATTGAGGCAAAATTCAGCGTTTCAAATCTGAGCGTATGTGAGAATAAAAATGATAAAATTAAACTATGAATCTATTCTGATTCAACAGATTTATTTTGAATTATATGTAACTGCCACTGAGACGAGTTCTCCGAAGCCGCTGCTGCTGGCCGTTACGTTAGTCGTTAAGTTTGCGTGCCTTCCTATTATAAGAAAAGAAAATTCCTTTTGACAATTTACCTGCATTTAATATCCGACTAATATAAAATAAATGAATAATTATTGCGGACTGCACCAATGTTGCACTAGCAGACAGGGCTGTCATGGACAAGAGAAGAAAAATTTAGCATTTTGTATGATTACTATGATGACGGTTATTCTCTTTCCGTGACTTCTGCTAGTGTTCGGGATGGATGAAATCAAGCAGACAAGCTAGTTTACACATGACCCGTGCAATCAACACAGCTGCTTCTTTACTTTTTCAGTAGACAGAATTAATTCAAAGGGGACACAGAGATTATATCATAGTAAAAGAATTACTCGATAGAGTAAACAGAAATTTATTATGGAAAGTTCTTGAAAATTACGGTATAAATGAAACAGTTTTAGATTGTGTTAGGGCTATTTATAGACAAAGTGAAAGCGCCATTAGAACAAGAGCTGACATCACAGACTGGTTTCCAGTAACATCAGGAGTAAGACAAACTTGTGTATTATCACCTTTACTTTTCATAATATTTATGGACAATATTAATAAAATAGACATAACACCAACAGATGTCGATAAACAGGAGGACTTCAATGAGCTGCTCTTTGCCGACGATCAATGCATATTTCACAGTGATAGTAAACAGCTGCAAGACCACATAAACCTACTACACGACAGTTGCCTCAAGCATCATATGAAGATCAATTCTGAAAAGACAGAAGTCATGAGCATAAGTAGAGAGCAACAGACCACCGACATAAAGATTCTTGATCACAGCCTAAAACAAGTGCAAGAATTTAAATACTTGGGAAGTATCTTTACATTCAATGGTAAAATAGACAGGGAGATCGAAGCAAGAATCCAACAAGCCAACAATGTCGCATACCAGCTTGCCCCAATTTTAAAACACCCTGCTGTCCCAGCTGAGATAAAAAGACAAATTATTAATACAATCTTTATACCGACATTAGGTTATCAATGTCAGACTTGGACATTAACAAAAGAACACGAGAGAAGACTAACCACCTGTGAAATGAGATGTTTTAGAATGGCTGCGAATAAAACCAGAAGAGATCGAGTGAGAAACGATGTGATTACAAGAACTATTGGAACCATACCCATCGTTAAATTTATTGAGAAGCAAAGAATGAAATGGTTTGGTCACCTAATGAGAATGGAACCAACGATGCCAGCATCAAGAGCATACAACATGAAAATCGAAACACCAAGAGGCAGGGGAAGACCAAGAAGAAGATGGATTGAAGGAGTCACGGACAACTTGAGACTTCATAACATCACGGCATATGAAGCGACTGAGCGCGCCCTGGCTCGGTTGCCGATCATCTGATAGACTGCGACGCCTAGCGGCACAAGCAGATTTTGACAAAAGAAGAAAAGAATTACTACTGCAGGGCTTTGCTAGAGAACTTAACGAATGCCATAAATCCAATGACTGCACTGGATAGGTGGTTAGTTGCGTATCCTTAAGGACGTTGCAGAATTAACCCCAATAGCCCCTGGCTGTTGTGTGGGGTTTCTAGGCAAATGTACGTCCAGTAGTTTGCCATTGCTACTGGACGGTCGGCGTTCTTGATACCACTGTCGAAACCAACGCAAGGCCCAAGGCCCGCAGCTTGGATCAAACCCGGCATCCCGGCATTACGAAGCGTTCGCATCGACTTAGCCACAGAGACTGGATAGGAAACATACTGAAAAACTAGATAATAGGACTACAGCTTTTTTTTTTTCACGTCAGTTCACGTGGGGGGGGGGGGGGGGGGGGGGGGGTGAGGTATGTCTGAAGAAAGAAGTCTTCAAACGTTTCCTTATTTTCTTTTAATTCTCTAGTTATACGAATTTTTCTGTCATTATCTAATATAGTTGCAAAGTTTTAATTCCTCGTATGAATATTTCCTTCATACATTTTAGAAGACGCACATCGGAGAGCTCCTTGATTAACATAGAACTGATACCATTAGCCACCTGACGCTGGGGTTCATACTGAGGGGAGAATCTGAGCACCTATGGACAAGTCTGTAGTGCAATAACGATAACCCAACTAACTCAAGACTGACTATAGAATAAGCTGCTGGTCAAATATTCACACATTTTTTTCCAGAACACCAAACACAATCGGTCCAGTTAATCGGTGTCATGCGTGTCAAGGTAGTTATCTAGGCTATCCCTTCGTCAGTCGACACATAAGGTTAATTGCGTATCCTTTACAGGACGTTGCAGAACCAACCCCTACTGCCCCTGGCCGTTGTGTGGTTTTTCTGGGCAAATTTACGTCCAGTAGTTTGCTATTGCTTCTGGACGGTCGGCTTTCTTGATACCACTGTCGAAACCAAAGCAAGGTACATGGCCCTCACCTGGGATCGAACCCGGCATCCTGGCATTAGGAAGCGTTCGCACTGACTTAGCCACAGAGCCGACAGTCGACACATAAACCAGGTGATAATTACAGCCAAGCGGGGCTCTACTGTGATGAGAGTGATGGCTTAGCAAACTGAGAGCAGCGTTATTTATGTCTTTTATATCAAGGTCTGGTTCTTTCTGTATTTGAGTATGCTGACTCTTTACCGTAAACATGGAGGGCATGGAAATGATACAGAATGAGGCTATGCGTTTTATATTTGAATGAACAAGAGATACAGCCCCAGGGCGATCCGCTACTTTCTGGATTTTATAACAACGGAGGATCAAATTCAAATTTGCTGGGCTAGTGCTTACCCCAGTCAGTCGACGCAGACACATGACAACCGCTGTATTGTGAAATTAAAAAGAAAAGAAGACAGCAGGTTAAAAAGAGGAGAATCGTTGATGGGTCAGGTCGAGGAGATTAAACAGCAGGTGTGTTCACTTGAGGACACATAACCTAGTGAGGAATGGGTACAAGTACCAACAGAGTGCTGTACGACCTTTTGTGTTTGCATCCGCCTAGACAACAAAATGCAGACAAGAAAGTGCAGCCTCTATCGAAGCAAAAGTGCAGGCTTCGATTTTCGAGAATTCTCTAGAAGAGGTCGCTGTCATTTGCACAGATTGTTCTGTGGTTCTCCATGTGAGAAACGCTTGGGCTTTTACGGCCCAGGCTGCAGTTAGAATTATGATGCAAGATTTTGATGCTGTTGCCTTGACCACAAGTAGTCTGACTATGAAGGTCATGGCAGTGACCAAAGCAGTTACATGGCTGGAGACAAACACCTTTTCCCAGACACCTTTTCTCTGTGATTCAATGAGCATGCTCAGGAAGACAGAGTAGGGCTTCTCGATATAGGAACAGACACACGCATGAAAATATTTTGAAATTATCTTGTTCTGAATCTACAATGCCAAACACATAAAAAGTAACGGGGGGGGGGGGGGGGGGGGGGGGTAATGAAGCTTAGGGTCAAGAATATAGAATGGACTTGGCGTGAGCTGCCATTGATAAAAAGCGAAAGGGTTGAGGGGTCATTTCAATAGATGATACAGGGTAAAAGAAGATAGAGAATGAAAAAGAAAAAGAACAACAACAACAACAAATGGGGGGGGGGGGGGGTAGAAAATGTTAACACAAGTGACGATTTAAAATTTTAAATGTACAGCAATAACTTTTTGGATCCATAGGATTATCAAAAGGAAGGGAATATGACGAGGAATGTTAGCGCACCTCACGTTATAATCACCTTCTTTTGACCTAATTACAAATGATCGTGAATTCGTATTATGTCGAACCTAGTGTCCTTACTGAGTTTAGCAACGTTCTCAGATCGTTTACGATGCCGGCTTCATCCCCAGTTTATTCTACATCTCTCCCGCCCCACCAAGGCTCTCTCTATTACAAGCAAAACACCCACAGCTTGGGGGCTGCGTGGTCTCTATGCATGGTGTCCGCCTCGAGTGTTAGAGGTTCCAGGTACAATCCCCGGTAAGGGCTGGGATTTTTTCTCATTGACTTGGACTTCTAGCTATTTCCCTTGGTCTCTGGGTAGTGAGATCGGACGCCTGTGTGCATTGTTGCGCACGTAAAAAATCCCTTAGCAGATGGAAATCGAAAAGAGTAGCCTAGCGTCGGCCCGGGCAAAATTTTGAGTTAAAAATCTACCCAAAGTATTTCAAGATCCTCACCGATGCTTCAGAGCCTGTGCAAAGTGCTGAACTTCTTTTGACTTGAGTTAGAAGAAGAACGGAGCACTTATGAGTGTCATGAAGTTGATTTGTTGTTCAAAACCTCAAACCCACAGCTTTTGATTTTCGTCTTTGCACAGGAAGAAGACATATGCCACCATTATCAGAAAGTATCGTGGATCTCATAAAGCCTTATCCACTTTCTGTGAACACCGGGTCAAATTTCCCATCTGAAAATGTGTAGACTGTAAGGGCTAGTAGCTTCCCATCGCCTACTGTGATGTCATCATCATCAAAATCCATTTCTTTCGCTGAGCAGCGTGGGGAGGAACAGTTTGAGGTCCAGCACTCGATGAACACACTGGCCATCATTGCCTTTCCGCTTGGATTTATGATGATGTAAATGTCGTCAATGGATTTCCTTCTTGGATACCCCCCCCCCCCTTTTTCGCGCTCCAGTCAGGTGTAGCATCTGCGTTAGTGAGCCGGACTATTTTCAAAAATGACTTTGGTCAACCCAGTCTTGAGTGGGTACCAGGTGCAGTCCCGGGAAGTAAAGGAAGTCGGTGTGATGCTGACCACATCACCCATCTTGTGCCAATTGGTCTAAACAAATATAGGTCTAGCTCTATATGGAAAAGGGTCCTTTACTTTTACTTGTTTACCTGTGTTAGTTTTTGCAGTGTTTGCGTAGCACATGTGTTACTAGATGCACACTAACGAGACAACAATACCATCTGATCTTCTGGTTCTCAATTAGTTAGATGCAAGATGTTGGTAAATATCTCCCTGATAATACCATTTCTCACATCATTCTGGTTCAACCACACATTTAACTACATCGTCATAATGTGCTGCCTCAAAGAGCATGTCAAGAAAGGTGAGTGGCAAGCATCACTACAGATGTCCTGGGTTGCTAGCATTCTTTGGATATCTTCTCCAGGTCATGAATGTGTGCTGGGAAATGAGCAGGCAGATAGTCTGGCTGGCTCTGCACCACTTGGTGGTGACTTGATATGACAAGCTAGATATTGCGAGGGCCCTTGGGAACGACTGAACAGTGTGGAGGCACAGATAGATCATTACCGTCTGAGGAGAATGGCGTTGCGAGTTACCAGAGGATCTGGCACACGCTCAACATTCAGGGGAAAGATGAGACAGTTATACAATCAGACGGTTAATGGTGCTATCGGAACTCTGTGCTTGCTGTTGAAGATGGGGACAGAGCACTTATGGGAGTGCAGTGATGTTGATTATTCATTTAACATTTATGTGCTGACACGTGTAGGTAAACATAGTTACTCTTTCAAGGGTTCACTAGTTTCTCAGATGAGGTCTGTGTTCTTGTCGCAATTATGTAATGTATTTATCTTTCTGTCTTAGCTTTCTGGAAATATACAATAGGTTGTATTGGGGTGGGGTGGGGGGGGGGGGGTTATTGCATCAAGATAAAAGGCAATCTTCTTCTTTATTCACCGGCTGTAAGCTCTCAGACATCAAAGAGAGGCTTCGCAAATCGCTGCCCAGAGAAGCGGCTGCACTTATCAATCAGTTTGCATACACTTACCATGCACACTGTCCTAGAAAAAAAAAATCATTTTTTACAAAAACATTTTATATCAGATATAACTTCTTGTAAACAGACAGGACTCTTTGTGGATGACCAGCCTTGATAGCAGATATACAGCTATGAAAGTTTAAAACGAGAATCAACGCTGAACAGACAGAAGTAATGTTAATAGGAAAAAAGTGGCCAACACACTAATATAGCACTAGATATTGCACAAGCATTTGAGTATAAATATTTGGGAACAAATTTTACTGAAGACAGTAAATTAGATAAAGGAATTAATACCTGATGCCGTAAAGAAAACCACGTATTGGAACAGCTAGCTTACCTGCTTGCTGCATAAGACAATCCATATCAGCACAAGGAAACATCTCACACAGAGCATATTCATCCGCACGCTATCCTACCAAAACCAGACATGGTCACTTACAACAAAGCAGAATAGAAGCTATGGAAAAGAGATTTCTGAGAAGGGCTGCAGGAGTGACCAGAAGAGATTAAAATCAGGAGTGAGATCATAAGAGAAACAGTCGGCACTGAACAAGTTCTAGGTTACATACAAAGACAACAAATCAAATGAATTACCCACTTAGATAGAATGCCAAGTAACGCCATACCATACTAAAAGAAGAGAAGAGTGTAGACTACAAGGCAATGAAGAACAAGATGGAATGATAGCATCAGAGAAACTCTACAACAGTATGATGTGTATGGTCCAGAAGAGCAAGAAGCAGAACCTTATATCTCCTTCAACATCTGAAGCAGTAAAAGAGAAAGTTCAGAAGCAGAAACAGGTCAGAAAATATCTTATACCATAATGAAAAAACAGCAGTATTAATTTAAACAACAACATTGTGTTCAAACCATCCGGATTATAAATGGGTTATTATCATCATTTTTCTACCGTGTAATTATATATTATATAGGGCTAAAATTTAATGTCATTCTATGATGTGTAATAATTGTTTCAATTCCATGGATGGAATCCAATCCAGGAATTTGGCCCTCACTCATCAATGTTCAATTTAGAGTTTCTTTTGGACATCCTCTTCTCCTTTTTTTTTTGGGTGGTTCTATCTTGTTAGTTTGAAGTAATTCTTTCACTGCAGAATCGTGCTTGTTCTTCCTTGTAACTCATTTACTGCGGTACTGCTGGTTTTTCAGCTATGCTGGGGAGAAGCCCAGTAGGAGACTTCAGTTCATCAAAGAACATCACAATACTGAGAACGTTTTAATAAAACATAATATTATCTCCTTAATATTCTCTGGGAGTGGGGAAAATAGGATGTGGCTCCTGTGTGTCTTAATCTTGTGCATCTGAATCCTTTTGCCGACTTGAAACATGGGGTCACTCTTGACTGCATCATTTACCCCCCCCCCCCCCCCCCCTCCCCCCCCCCCCCCAAAAAAAAAAAACAAACTATTCAGCTCTATAAAAAGGCAAACCTTGTGTACTGGATACCTCACCGCTCTGACACACACTGGCCAAGATTAAGCCAGCTTCTCTTTTTCTGCCCTTAAGCCACAGCCATGATGGGTTCACTACATTATGAAAAACACCCAACCACCATGTTTCTTTGCTGTACCATTTTAAAAGTTACAGAAGCTGTGTCTCAGAACCTGCCCACAGAAAGACAGCTCTTTGATATGATCTAAGGCTTGCTTCGCCTCACCTTTCTAGCTATAGGTGGCTGCCATACACTACCTCCATTCTACCATACAGGTTTAGAACTTCAACCATTTCTCTTTGATATGATCTAAGGCTTGCTTCGCCTCACCTTTCTAGCTATAGGTGGCTGCCATACACTACCTCCATTCTACCATACAGGTTTAGAACTTCAACCATTTCTCTTTGGCGAAGCTTGCTGTGAGGTTTCCTCTGTCATGCGTAGGCTTTTTAATGATTGGCTAGCTGTTTTAGCTAAGGTTTTCTTTAGACTGAGATAGTAAGTCTCATACCAGCCCCTAGTTAGTCGACAGATTATCATCATTGCACATCGAACCATTCTCACTGAATGTTTGTCTTAAATCTCGGAGACAAAAACACTGCATGTTCTTGTCTTAAATCTTGAAGACGATAAACACTTCATATTCTTGTCCTAAATCTCGGAGACAATAAACACTAAATGTTCTTGTCTTAAATCTCGGAGACAATAAACACTAAATGTTCTTGTCTTAAATCTTGGAGACAATAAACACTATACATTCTTAGGCTATCTTCCGAATAACAGTTCCAAATTATTGAGGTCGAAAATATACCCTAATAGGGCCTCAGTCATATGTAAATTGCTTACTGTGACTGCCAAGAGTATCTCCCACGCCACACGTAGGGGGTGTGGGAGATACTCTCAGCGGTGGTCGTAGTCACCGGAAGTCCTCAATTTACATATGACTGAGGTCCTGTTAGGGTATATTTTCGGCCTTGATAATTTGGGACTGTTATTCGGAGGATTGCTCATTCTTGTCTTAAATTGCAGAGACAATAAACACTATCTGTTCTTGTCTTAAATTTATGTAAACATTTCCATTACCCAAAATGCCAAGTAAAGAAACAAACAACCAACACAACAGAAACATCAGCTTGTAGAAAGAACACAAACAGTTTAATGTCCAGTGTTTGAAAGTTATTGAGCACATTTCTGGCGATTACAACCCAAACTGTGTGCTTCATTATGAACACTATCTCGAACATGCCAGCAACTAGACAGATGTTGGTCAACAAAGGAATTTCACCAGAAGACTTATCTGATCCACCCTTTCCTAGATTCTGCTACTTTACCTGTAACACACAAGTAAATATATGTCAGTTCAAGTCTTATCTGAGTGCTACTGAGTGCATAAGGGAAGCAAATTGTCTACCATGCATTATCACGACAGATGATATTGGTGTGAAATTGACCTTCAAATCCAACCTATCAAAATAAGTCAATATCTTTGGCTTAGGCATAAGCGAATATGCTTTATAATGCCAGGTTTGATCCCAGCTGCAGGCGATTTGGCAACAAGCCGTCTGGCATTAATATTAACAGTGGTATTGAGAGCAGACCTATTCAGGGGGCAATGGCAAACTACTGAAACTAAATTTTCCAGAAAAACCAGAACAGCCAGAAAATGCTGGGTTTGGTTCTGCAACATCCTCTAAAGGACATGCAACTAACTTCACCCGAAAAAAAATCAAAAAGAAAAATCAAGGGGTCTGAGTTGGCTGAAGGTCCATGCTCCACTGGGTGAGGAATGACAGAAGAACTTCAAGTCTACAGTAAATTAACATACACCTATTTAGACAGTAATGTAGTTAAAGATTGATGGAGAACTGACAAGAGTTTTTTAAAATACAAATATCAAAGGCAAGTAGTGTTTCCATATGACAAGGAAATATTCTGAAGTAAATGGACATTAAAAATCAGCACTAAACTTAAAATAGGTAACTCTAATGTCAAACCAGCGACTCTCCTCTGAACTTCTACCTCGGCATTATAGCGGCCAAACAAATATCCTAACAGGGCCTCAGTCCTATGAAAAATGCGGACTTCTCGGACTTTCGGCCGAGCGGCAAAACTAGGATCGGCTCCGTATAACGAAACAAATGCTCTAACAGGGTCTCAGCGATATGTTAATTACAGACCTGTTTCTGTGACTATGCCTCACCGCCGACCGTATCCCCCGCACTGCGCGTAGCCCCCTGAGAGGGGGCTCAACTAGATGGCTGGAATTCACAAGCAGCAGCTACCTTATCTCCTGCAACTTCCTCCAATTTATTTTCTCGTGAGTCCCAGGCATCTAGTTTAGCTCCCCATCCGTGCCGCGCGCTAATCTGCGTCGGAGCCCGTAGTCTCCCCACCATGTGGCTTTTATTGTCTGTAATGTTGCCCATCTCGAAATTGTCAATGGTCGCTAGTATCGTCTGCTAGTATCGTACTCAGAAACGCTCAAAGTGTCAACGGTCGCTATTATCGTCTGCTACTATCGTCTGCAGTGTTGCATCTCTTGAAATTGTCAGGTAATCCTAGTTTTGTGTTCCTAGCGATGTGTTCGTCGCCGGAAGTTCGCATATTTTTAATAGGACTGAGGCCCTGTTAGGATATTTGTTTGGCCGCCATAATGCTGGGGTAGAAGTTCGGAGGAGAGCCAAACCAGCACTGCTGTATGGAGCTGAAACATGGAGGAATAAACGTTATTTAATAAACTACAAAACATTCATTACCTTGTGAATGCACAGAAAGAGGAAAATAAATGGTATGACAGAATCACTACTGAGGAACTTGGGGAAAGAACTCAACAAATTCCAGTGAATCAAGAGGTGAAGAAGACTCAATCGCAAAAATGGACATATGTTGAGAAAACCTGAGAATAACTGAAACGTAATTACAATGTAACCCAAAAGGTTGGCAAAATAAAAGCAGACAAAGATATACACATGTAGATAGGAAGTAGAGTGTGAAGTAAAAAAGATGGTAAGAATAAGAATGAGCTGCAAATGATAGTAACAGATGATGAGGCATTTGCTCCTCTTGTATGGATAACGTCGTGGGGAAAGGACAACACCAGAGAGTTTGAAAATGAAAAGTAAGAATAATTAGAAAATAAATTAACTGGGCCTGTAAAAAGTTATTAAAGAAGATATAAGAACAGTACTCTGTAAATAGCGAGAGAAAATTCTTTGGTTCTGATATCAACTCTAGAAAAAAAAATTGGAAAAATTTATAAATAAGGTCAGAGTGAACAAAGAGATAGTTAACAGTTCCAGTAGATGTTGATAATAAAAATATATCTTGGATTTTTCATAAATAATTGCTATTAATAAATATTAAAGTCATGTAAGTATTAGCGGTTAGAGAGGATGACATACACATATATGTATATACACACACACACATATATATGTATGTGCATATATATATATGATGATATATATATATATATATATATATATATATATATATATATATATATGTATGTATGTATGTATGTATGTATGTATGTATGTATGTATGTATGTATGTATGTATGTATGTATGTATGTATGTATGTATGTATGTATGTATGTATGTATGTATGTATGTATGTATGTATGTATGTATGTATGTATGTATGTATGTATGTATGTATGTATGTATGTATGTATATATATATATATATATATATGTGTGTGTGTATGTATGTTTTATATATATATGTGTATGTATGTGTTTTATATATATGTATATATGTATATATACATATATGTATGTGTGTATATATATATGTATGTGTATATATATATATATGAATTGAATTACATCCTAATATATATATATATATATATATATATATATATATATATATATATATATATATATATATATATATATATATATATATATATATATATATATATATATATATATATATATATATATATATATATATATATATAGATATATATATATATATATATATATATATATATATATATATATATATATTAGGATGTAATTCAATTCATTTTGATTTGAGTTCATTTGATGTTGGTGAGAACATCTGAAGCTTGAATTATTTTCTTTGTGTATCAGAACTTATTTGATTTTTGCCTTTGGTGTAAAAGCACAACTAATAGCTACCTATAGTTTTCTGTTTTGTTCAATCGATAAGAATATTTTAATCTTCTTCTTCTTCTTTGCGTTCACCAGCTGTTAACTCTGGTGGAAAGTTCTGTTCCAGAACCTGAGTGTTACGTGTGCATCCATTTGACAGATCTGACTAATTTGTGTGCAGACTGTTGGTTCCTTGCCTCTCAGGCAGATGCACTCCGACTTTGAAGAAAGCTCCCAATTAGTCGACTCTTACGACCTGCTTTTGAGTAGGCAGTGGGCCTATTCTTGTTTACCCTATAAAAGGGCCCCCCGAACCCACACAGGGAGAGAGAGAGTAGTGATACATTTATTAATCAAATCATTACGTCCTTTTTAGGACGTAATTTTTTGTTATTTGAAGCCCCACTCTGGCTTTTGCCAGGGGCCGCAATATAGGCAGGTCATCATTATGGCCAAATGTCTGAACGCGGTTTCTGGGACCTCTCCACGGTGATCCTCATCCGCATGGTGGCACTTTGTGTCATCGGGTGTTTATCGCTTGTGTGATGTCCTGGTGGGGTAAAAAAATCCATCCATCCATCCACACAGGGAGAATATTTTAATGAAATAAGTATCTTATGATAAGTGTGTTGTAATAATAATCTTAAATAATAACTTAAACTTTGGTTGGTGAAAATAAGAAACGTTTAATGTTTTCTTAATCTTAAGATGAGAAGCAAAAATTACGACACTGAATAATTGATTGCATGTTTGATATGTAAAAGTAACATAGGAAAGAGAGTTGGGACTTATATGCTGTTGAACTGTTTCAGTATATTGAGCAGCTTGTATTTAATATGTGTGTAATCTGATCGGGGATGTATATATATGATGGATGGAAAAGAGTAACAGTAATATGGGAATCAAAAGTTATGTAATTATTTTCAGAATGTACACTAATGAATATGTTTACGTAGAACAAATATTATATTTAATATATATACATTTGTTAATATATCTTATTGATTAAAAAGAAATTTGATATTAAACATGTGTACTATTTATTTGTCTAAATACTTTATCTGAAACCTACAGCTCCTACCCAAAATCTGTCAAATTAATCTGTTGAACAGATACACACCAGTTTGTTTTGTTTTTTTAAGAGAAAAAAGCTGCCTTTTTTGAGACAATAGAAGAAGTGGAATCCCAATCCTAAAATATCTATATTCCGGTTACCATCGTACAAGAATGAACATCGAAGATATCGAGAAGAAAAACAGGTGACACTGAGATCCATTTAGAAGAAGTTCCAAGCAGCAATCAGTTCAGAGATCTATAAAAAAAAACTTTAAGATGGTTAGAAAAAACTGTATAGAGAAACATTTAAAGAAGTAGAATTTTTGAAATCTAAAAAGCTGAAACTTAATATTGTTACTATAACTAAATTTCTGATTTACATGATTTGTGACAATTACTTTAAAAAAAAACATCAAATAAATGTTTTCATGAAGAATTCCAAACGTTTGAGAAATTAATATCGTTTTGTTACCATGTGTCGTTATGATAGAATAAAACCACATTATTAGTGATCAAGTTTCTTGGGGGCAGTACATATAAAAGCAAGGTCACCCACGACTTATCTCGATTATTGAAGAAGAGACTAAAGCTGATCATCTAACTCCTTGCTTCAGGGTAAGAAAATTCTGAAAATTATTTCTTTTTTTTTTCCAGGACATTTCCCTGGATTAGTTTTATATTTTGAGCAACAGATTCCGATAAGTTCTATCCTGTACTTTATGACAATATATATATAAATAAATAAAAAAAAAAAAAAAAAAATATATATATATATATATATATATATATATATATATATATATATACACACATACTTTTTTTTTGTTTTGAATTCTCTGGCTAGTTGCGTATCCTTTACAGGACATTGCAGAACCAACCACAACAGCCCCTGGCTGTTGTGTGGTTTTTCTAGGCAAATTTACGTCCAGTAGTTTGCCATTGCTTTCTGGACGGTCGGCTTTCTTGACACCACTATCGAAACCAACGCCAGGCACATGGCCCGCAGCTGGGATCGAACCCGGCATCCCGGCATTACGAAGCGTTCGCATCGACTTAGCCACAGAGCCGACTTTGAATTCTCTACTGTTGCTATAATTTTTACTTTTTTTTTTGCTTTGTGTTTATTCCTCCATACCCTACTGTTTCCTACACATGGACATAAATGTTTTTTACTGTTTAAGTTAGAATTTTGCAACAGATGTTCTGGATGCTGATGAAGGCTTTCTGGCTGCACTGTTCATTTGTTGAACATTGTTATGAATGTGATAAAGGAAAACTGACCAATTCTACTCGCATGGACTGATAGTTTGGTGTGCTACGTTCTCCTAATATACCAATTACAAAGCACAGATATAATTGGCAACAACACACACACAGATATACCAGTGAGCTTTTAATGGACACGCTCCAGTGCTGACAAAACATGATTGTTCTACATGAGAACAAAAGCAGTGGTTTTCACAATCCCTTCCATATAAGCCAAGCGGGCATACAGAATCTGTCGGACATGTCAAGTGTTTAGGTTTATTATATATGTCACAATGGAACATTTCTCTTGCATCTGGAACACTTCAACTTCACACAATGAAAACAAATACAAACATAGTATAAAAGATAGCTCGAAACACTTCCATTTCATTCAATGAGAATGTACAAATACAGTAGAGCAGCCAGCTCCAAACACTTAAACTTCATTCACAAGAATGTAAAAGACAGTAAAGTGGCCAGCTCCAAACACTTCAATTTCATTCAAAGAGAATGTACAAATACAGTAGTGTAGCCAGCTCCAAACACTTTAACTTACACAACGAAAATGTACAAACACAGTAGAGAAGCCAGCTCCAAACACTCCAACAAGGCAGTAGCCACTGCCACACTTCAACCTCACACAAACACAGCAGAGTACCTACCTCTAAACACTTCACTTGATACAAACACAGCAGAGTACCTATATCCAAACACTTCATCTTGACACAAACACAGCAGAGTACCTATGTCCAAACACTTCAGCTTGACACAAACACAGCAGAGTACCTACATCCAAAAACTTCAACTTGACACAAACACAGCAGAGTACACACCTCCTAACACTTCAGCTTGACACAAACACGGCAGAGTACCTACCTCTAAACACTTCAACCTGACACAAACAAAACAAAGTACCTACGTCCAAACACTTCAGCTTGACACAAACACAGCAGAGTACCTATGTCCAAACACTTAAACCTGACACAAACACAGCAGAGTACCTATATCCAAAAACTTAAACTTGACACAAATACAACAGAGTACCTACGTCCAAACACTTCAACCTGACACAAACACAGCAAATTACCTACGCCCAAACACTTAAACTTGACACAAACACAGCAGAGTACCTACCTCAAAACACTTCAGCTTGACACATCACAGCAGAGTACCTATATCCAAACATTTAACTTGACACAAACACAACAGAGTACCTACATCCAAACACTTAAACTTGACACAAACACAGTAGAGTACCTACTTCCTAACACTTCAACTTGACACAAACACAGCAGAGTACACACCTCCAAACATTTCAGCTTGACACAAACACAGCAGAGTACCTACCTCCAAACACTTAAAGACACAAACACAGCAGAGTACACACCTCCAAACACTTCAACTTGACACAAACACAGCAAATTACTTACATCCAAACACTGAAACTTGACACAAACACAGCAGAGTACCTACCTCCAAACACTTCAACTTCACACAATGCAAGGTATTTCGTCCTGACAACCCTCCTAGTCATGGTGGCCTCTATGGACAGGCCTGAGACAGCTGATAGTTCTTGTGGTGGTACCAATGTGTACACTAACCTAACTTTCTTCACAGAGTCCTGGTATGAAAACACACCTTCACCATCAATATTAAAGGCAGTCAGAATGAATCCTGTGAGATAAGCTGCAATGCAAGATGAGAATGAAGAAAGGCTTTGAGGCAATGAAGAATACAAGGTAAAAACTGAACAAATTCTTTGAGCCAGCAAGCAATATATAAAAACCAACCCTTTAAGTTTCAAACCTTTTTTTTCTTTGAGTTGCGACCCCACTTAATAGAAATAATATCAGTCATCTGCAATCCTTCACATTAAAAAATATACTTTTTAATGGGGTAAAAAACAACACATTGAAAATATACTGTTGAGTTGAGTTGAGTCAAGAATTGACATCACAGCACTCAGGGCATTTCCATGTGTGCTCCGTCCTCATTCTCAGCAGCCAGCGCAGAGCTCCAATACCGATGGTACGGGTCACAATCTGGTTTACTGTTATAAATCAAAATAATGTTAAATTATGTGACTAAAATTGTAACTGAAATAACAAGTTGACAAATTTGTGGTTGAGCTTTCATTAATGCCAGTCTCATGTACTGTTTCCAGTTTTGGTTTTAAACTGAAGAGCTGACAATTTGTTTTTCCCGAGAGATGTAGAAACAAAAGGGAGTAAACTCGAAATGCAATTATGGTTAGATTTGAAAACATTATCCCCCCTAAAAAAAGTAGGCATGAATTGAATCAGCAGTTTTTCTTCAAATAAGTTGCATCCCAAGGAATCTTTAAACAGATTCGAGAATTCAATTTATACTTTATCAGGGACCCTGGTGACATCAAAGGAAGCAGAAAAAATGATTTCGTACCAGCGCAGCTTCTTCTTCTGTCAGTTCAAGGGAATAATACCAGAGTTAACTTTTAAGCGAAGCCAGATGCCCAGTAACACAAGTCAATTAATTTTCAAAAGTTTGTTGTTTCAGAATTTAAATACATCATTTCTAGTTCACTTTTACATGCTGACTTCAAATATAATGAAATTCCACTTTTTTGTTTGTTTGTTATGATGAATTTATATTATGTATGTCTGTTTAATTTTCTGGTGGCATTAGTTAGTTTTTCTACTTTAGCATTATAGAAATTATGGTTGCATACTCAATTAATTTATATGTTAACACAAAATCATATAAAAAAATAAAAACAATATTTAAAGTTCACGTATAATGTTTTAAAAACGATCATTTGAACCGACGTCAGCATTATTCAGTCACACTTTGAGCTCTCTACACACATTTTCTAGGTGATCCTAACTTTTGATTTTTTTTAAATGCACTAACTAATGCAAAATTTTTACTAAAAATAAGATATTTATGGAAAAAAAGGTGATGTAATCAAAGGTAGGAATGCATAATCTTCTTCTTCTTTTGTTCACTTGAAATAGATTATCAATATCTGCAATGTTGTAATGCATAATCAACTTATCGTTACAGTTTTAATGGTTGTTGTAAAAAATTATTTCAGAGACACCACTATGAAAATAACACAAGAAATATATAGAACTAAAAGGAAAGGTAACATAGGGTGTAAGCTCTCAACGTGGTTTGAAGAAGTAAGAAGAATTGTGAGCAATAAAAAGAAAGCTTATGGCAGTTGACTGAGAAACAGAACAGAAAATAATTAGATAACATACGGGATAATTAGAAGTAAATAAAACTATCAGACAAGCAAAAAGAGATTCATGGGAAAGTGTGGAGGCAAGCTGGCTGTAAAAGAAAGAACAGGAGTGAAAAACTACTTAAAAAAAATAATCAAAGGCATGAGAAACAGGAATGAAGAATACAACCCAACAGAAATTATAAATGATGAAGATGGCCAACCTTTAATACAACCTAAAAAAATTTTAGCAAGGTAATTACTTTGAATCATTACTTAGCTGCAATAAAACAGATGAAAGCAGGGAAGAACATAAAAACAACTCTGAACTAACGGCAGAGGAACTAGAACCAGGTATATTATTAGCTGAAGTAGAATATGTCCTTTGTACCACCCCTAGACTAAAGGTGACAGGTATTGATGATCTACGAGCTGAGGCCATCAAGGCAGCAGGAGAAACGGGAGCAATATGGTTAGAGAGAATATTTCAGGTGGCATGGGAAAATCAAGAAACATCATCAGATTGGCAAACTGCTGTCATCGTCCCGAAATGGAAAAATAAAGGAAGTAAGAGGGACTGTACTAATTACAGAGGAATATCGTTTCTCAGACACACTAGGAAAATGTATGCTAAGATCATCCAAAAAAAAAAAAAAAAGGCTAAGACCGTTGATAGAGTATTAACTTTTAGAATCACAGATGGGTTTTTGACGAAACAGGGAATGAATGGGGAAAAATAGAATCAGCAATAATCTCATTAATATTGGCAAAAGCCTGTACACACGTAGTAAATGCTGCATAAGATCGAAGACAGGATTGTCAAGAACTTTTATAGTGAACTCTGGTGTGCATCAGGGCTGTGTACTATCGCCGCTTCTTTTTATAACATACATGGATACCATATGTGAGAAAACAAACTTTAATCATGAAGAAGATATTACAGAATTACTATTTGCCGACGACCAGGTACTCATAGCAAAAAGTACGGAATGCCTACAGAACCACCTAAATCAAATTAGTAACAAAGGGAAGGAATATATAAAGATAAGTAAAGATGCCTTTTCTGGGGCATCAGGGATATGGAAAGAGCACCACATATTTTTACACGGTCAGTATTACGCCGGCCGTCTTTACTTCCCCATGGCAGCCATCCTGGTACCCATTTAAGGCTGGGTCGACCTGCGATGCCCCATACAATGATAAAAATCCACGCAGCCAGCAGTCGGTTTCGATCGCAGTACATTGGAATTACGAGTCAGACTCGAAACCCCTAAGCCACGGACGCCGGGGGAGGAAAATAATATGAAAATAAACACTACGAAGACAGAGACAAAGGTGAAAGGAAGACAGAAAGACAAATAAGAAATACAATTAAAAAGCAACGCCTCAAGAAAAACACAGGAATTTAGAATTTGGGAGCAATTTTCACAAGTGACGAAAAACTGGACAGAGAAATTAGCTCCAGATGTGCCAAAGCTAATCAAGAAATGGGGCAACTATCTCCCCTGTTGACACACAAGCAGATACCTCGGAGTACTAAAGTGAATCTTATCAGAACCATGTTTTTGGCCAACACTATGCTATTAATGCCAAACGTGGACACTTACATCCTCCAATGAGCGTAAAATTGTGACAACAGAGATAAAATGCCTTAGAAGAGCTGCAAGAGTTTCAAGGAAAGGCAGAATTTGAAATCATGAAATCAGACGAATGCTAGGAATATAGCCAGTCTTACAGGTCATCAAAGAACAACAAATGAAGTGGTTTGGACACCTAACAAGAATGCCCTGGTGCTATCCACCACAGCAAGCCACACTAAAACATTACAACGGGTATAGAGTGAGTGGAAGACCTAGGAAAATATGGAGTGATGGCATTAAGAACAGCCTCATAGAAATGAACATCAGTCTTAATAGTGCTCTTGACACAGCTCATCAACGAATGTTACATCTCCTCCCGACACTTCGATGAGGTACAAGGTGGAAGAGAAGAAGAAGAAGTTAAAAATTATGCAATTAGAAGAAGAAGAAGAAAAAGAAGATGAAGAAGAAGAAGAAGAAGAAGAAGTTACAAATTATGCAATCAGCCACAAAAGTTGTGACACATATAAATTACGTGTAATTAAATAACTTAGTAGCATAAATTTTGAAAACCAGAGCAAATCAACACTTGTGAAGGTTATTTTCGTTTTCAGTACACCAAAATTAGTTAAGATAAAAATGAGCACTAGACAATTACCAGGGAAATTGTTTGGGAAGGAACGACAGTGAAATATAAAACCAGCCAACCCATCTCCTGTCTAGGCCTAGAATATGTGAAGACCCAAGAAACACTTTACATCCCAAAAGCAAGATTGTCTCCAGGACTTCACTTTTAGTATGCTTCTGCTTGACACAGCCTCAAGGCACAGAGAGAAATACTTAGATGGCTTGGTCATGTGGCAAGGACAGGAAAAGAACACAGACCTGAGCCATGATTCCGGTGATTATTTGAGATGGCACACCATGACAAGGCACATGGTTTACACCATCATATGATTTTATCCCGATTGTCTTAAAATTTAATGTGTGAAGATAAAGAGTTTGGAGGTGGTTACTCTACAGAGTTTGTGTAACGCTGAAGTGTCTGGAGGTAGGTAGTCTTTCATGTCTGTGTTTTCTTTCTTGTGCAAAGTTGAAGTCTCTGGATGTAGGTAGTCATTTGTGTCGGTGTTACTTTTCCTTGTGTGAAAGCTGAAGTATTTGGAGGTAGGTACTCTTTTGTCTGTGTTTTCTTCTCTTGTGTGAGCTGAAGTGTTTGGAGGTAGGTACTCTTTTGTCTGTGTTTTCTTCTCTTGTGTGAGCTGAAGTGTTTGGAGGTAGGTACTCTTTTGTCTGTGTTTTCTTCTCTTGTGTGAGCTGAAGTGTTGAGGAAGGTACTTTTTGTGTGTGTGGTCTGTGTTCACTTCCCTTCTGTCAAGTTCAAGTGTTTGGAGGTAGGTACTGTTTTTTCTGTTTTCCTCCCCTGTGTGAAACTAAAGTGTTTGGAGGTAGGTACTCTTTTGTCTGCATTTTCTTCCCCTGTGTGAAACTAAAGTGTTTGGAGGTAGGTACTCTTTTGTGTCTGTGTTCACCTGCCAGGTGTACAGCTGAAATGTTTATAGGGAGATACTCTTCTGTGTTTGTCTTCACTTTCAGCATGTAAAGTTGGAGTGTTTGAAGGTGGATACACCACTGTGAACTTTTACTGTTCACTGTATGAAGCTGAACTGTTTGGCTGGTGCTATTCTGTGTTTTGTGTCTAAATACCAATGGACAAATCCTAAATATAGCTGAAATAAAACAAACAGGGTGCTGGTCTGTCATTCACACACCCAACCCTCTACTTAAAGAAGAGGTACATATCAAAAACATCACCGAATCTCACCGGGCGTGAGATTTCATGTCGGCTCCCAATCGTGCCGTGGTTGTTCCCACAGGCTCTCCTGTGTTCCAAAGTGTTATGTTGTGTTATTTTCAACGCTATTAGCATTCTATATTACACATTGTGACTGGCCAGCACGTTCTATTTTCCTCTTTATCGCTATCCCTGCGGTCTTACTCGGTGACTTGAACTTCGAGAAAAATTGTCTTTAACTGTCAGCACTGGTAAGCGATAAGCATTGCTTTTCTGTAGCAATATGGCATCTTGCATTCAGCCAGACGTTCCAAGAATCATCTACTGGCACTGTTGACCGAGCATCAGGACCGTTGGAGATGTGGCTTCAAGACTCGCATCTGACTTATAGGTGTCAACCATCGCAGACGGCTCCTTTCATGCTCGCCACTGGCTCGCATACACAAACAGAAAAAAAAAAAAACAGTCACTAAATCTTGTCTGCCACAAAAGATAGCTGCACAGTTTTGTGTACACCTCAAACGATAGAGAGCTGGTTTTCCGCAGTGTGTTAGACGGTGAAGGGGAAGAAACGCATATGCTAACACCCCTAGAAAATGGGACAACTCGGGGAATGGCCACAGCATGAATGGGAGCTGACACAAAATCGTGTGTCCGGCATGATGGGACACGTAATATGTACCAAAGAAAACGGATTTTACTATGTTTTTTTTTTGTAACTCTTTCTCTATTAGCTTTTCAATGTAGCCTTCAATGGCAAGTAACAAGTAAGCCTTTAATAAAGTTCAAACCAAATCATCTGGGAAATGATATGTGCCAGTTTATTCTATTCATTCTGACCCAAACACCTTAAACAAATGGACACCAGCAGCCTGAAGTGAACCACATTTAGTACTGGGGCTGTGTTAATTTGACGGTGTTAACCAAATGTTCAGAGAAGCAGCTAGACAAATGGCCTGAACGCTCACCTCTTATGTTGAAGACCGGGTTCAAAACCAAGATAAGGTGATGGTAATTTTTTTTCTGTCAGAGGTATACACAACAACAATACATCCTAACGTGTACAACAGGGGTATACTACTGGCGGCCCGCTGGACAAATCTGGTCTAGCAAGTGGCTTGAGCCAGGTGTACTGTATGAATGATCTTTCTATGCTGGGGCTTGGGTTTCTGGCATGTGATGATCCCCACTTTCAACCTCTGGCACCTGAATACTCATAAATATGCAAGTTCATGCAAGCAACCCACCTAATGGTCTGAACTGAGAATATGAAACCAAACACAAAGAATAAGATTCAGAGAAAGAATATTTGCAGTTGAATAGCCCTGCTGTACAGTTTGTGGTGTGAATCAGCTTCACAACCTTAAACCCTCAGGATCAAGACCTCCACTCCTTCCTACTTAAACTGCTCTAAAACGTTGTACTATAAGCAGTAAAGATAATTCACCCCTATTTATTTTTTATATACAGAAAAATAAAAGGTGCCAGTACTTACTACAAATTGTCTTTAAAAAAGTGGTGGAAGTGTCTGTTATAGTAGTGCTGAAAAAATTATGCCCAAAAATCGTGCCAGTACTCACCAGTGTCCACACACACACATAAAAAGTGATTTACTAACCACAAAGTACTTATTACCGTTGCACTGAAAAAAATGTACGCCTTAAACTAAAAAGGTGCCACAAAGTGTCAAAATAAAAAGTGGTGGTACTAACCAAAATGTGTCTATTGCAGCAGTGCTGAAAAAAAATGATAAAAAAAAAAAAAAGTGCCGGCACTCACCACAAAGAGTCTGAAAAAGTGGTGGTATTAAACACAAAGTGCCTTTTACAAAAGCACTGGAAAAAAAAATGATGCCTAGAAAGCAAAGGGCTGCATGTTACTGACTACCGTTGCTACTACCAGAACAAGAAAAAAAGCCCTGGTTCAACTAAATGGTCACATATTTTAACACTGAGAAAGAAAAAAACACAGTGATAGAAAACTTACCAGACTTTTTATAAGTGTTGTGGAGGATAAATCTGTTCAATGTCATAGGATGTGAGAACTTCAGGTTCCACCTTGGCCGTTGGTCACTCTTATCTGTCAGGGTGCATTCTGTGCTATCACGCATTCTGTTGGGGATACCGTCCACAGCTAGATATGATTCCAGCTTGATACCAGAAGACCCGGATGAGGTGCTCGTCTGAGAGGTCTTTTCTCTAAGGGCGACATTACGACCTAATAAAACCAGTTAAAAAAAATATCACTTCAGGGAGAATGAGCAGCAGCTCTGAGGATTAAATGATGTGTGTCACAATTTTGGACACACAAGGATTTAATTTCCTCTCTCTCCCTCCCATTAAATGGACTGTGCTTTTGCTTTTAGACAACCGTATGAGAATCACACCATAGAGAAGACAGTAGGTGTACTGCAGCCAACCTTCAATATAAAGATGGCAATGTAAAAGATAGTATGGTTAGACCTACTGCTTCTGCCACTGAGGTGTGAATAGTACTTCACACACAGTCCTGTTATATACTACAAGATAAACAATTTCCCTTTCTCACTGCCTTTCTTTCACAGATAATTCAAAGAAAACTGGACCAATTCACAGTGAGACTGAGTGGATCACAAAACCAAGATACTGGGAAGAAAGAAGTGATAAATGTGAGGCAACCATAGCAACATCCGACAAATAACACATTAGAGATCACATAAAAATGTTTACAGTAAGTGATCAAGCGGCAGGTAGTGCAGTGGAGATGTGATGTATTGCCTTCTCACAAACTATGAAGAGAGATAAGTATACAGAGCTAACATTACAGACATGATACTCACACAATGTGAAGAGAGATAAGTATACAGAGCTAACAATACAGACATGATACTCACACAATGTGAAGGGAGATAAGTGTACAGAGCTAACATTACAGACATGATGCTCACACAATGTGAAGGGAGATAAGTATACAGAGCTAACATTACAGACATGATACACAATTTGAAGGGAGATAAGTATACAGAGCTAACTTTACAGACATGATACTTACAGTGTGAAGAGAGATACATATACAGAGCTAACTATTCAGACATGATACTTCTTTCTTTTGTCAAAGAAATGTAAAGGGAGATAAGAATACAGAACTAATTTTACAGACATGATACTCACACAACGTGAACAGAGATTAAAAAACAGACTAATTTTACAGGCATGATACTCACACAATGTGAAAGGAGATAAGAATACATAGCTTCCTCTAAAGATATATTTTTTTTCTTTTTTTCTTTTTAAAGATATGATACACAGTGTGAAGGAAGCTAAGTATACAGAACTAGGTTTGCAGACATACTACTCACATAATGCGAAGGAAGACAAGTATTTAGAAACTTAACAGACATTATGCTCATATAATGTGAAGGAAAATAAGTATATATACAAGGTCCCACAATTAAATAATGAGACTAATTCCATAAAAATCAAAATCATAAATAATTGAAGATAAAACCTGTATTTTATTAAAAGTAAGCCCTTTGTGAATTGATACAGCGAGTGGCACGTTCTAACAAACACTGGAATTACCTCTGTAGTTCTTCTGTTGTTATGGCCCTTGAAGTTGATGTTACGGCGCTTTGGATGTTACCAATATTGTCAAAAAAGTGTCTTTTTTATGTAACTTTAATTTTGGAATAGAAAATAATCACATGGAGACAAATCTGGGAAAAAGGGTGCATGGCTGAAAACACACACTCATTTTAGGGCCAAAAATTCTTGTACAAATACTGCCCAGTAAACCGGTGCACTGTCACGAAGAAGATACAAACCATCAAGTAACCTTTTTCTTGCCCAAATCTTGCACCTAAATTTTACGAATGGTCTCTCTATTAACACTAAATTCATCTAACATTATCTTCAC
The DNA here is from genome assembly GCA_905116865.2 of Candidula unifasciata. NCBI lineage: Eukaryota > Metazoa > Mollusca > Gastropoda > Stylommatophora > Geomitridae > Candidula > Candidula unifasciata. The sequence goes on from CAJHNH020007924.1 coordinate 161,669, forward strand.
AGTCAAAAAAATCATATTCTTTTGTACCTTTTCTCTTACTTCTGCTATGAGATTCTCATTACGAATAGAGATTGGGCGTCCAGGTCTAGTTGCATTAGTAATCACTCTCATAATAAAACCAGTCTCATAACCTAATTGTCAGACCCTGTACAGATAACCTGCAGATATGATACACAATGTGAAGGAAGATACACAGCTAACTTTAGAGACAAGATACTCCTAGGGAAAACAACTGAACAGACATGATCCTCACAAAATGTGAAGGAAGACACTTAACAGCAAACTTTAGAGACAAGATACTCACACATGGGGAAGGAAAACAACAGACAGGATCTCTCACAATATAGAAGAAGTGATATAGTAAATATAGAGCAAATAACAGATCAGATAACACAATAAAATATATTCAGGAGTAAAATTAATTTCTGAAAGCCCTCAAAGTAAATTCTTCAGATGGAAGTACTGACTTCTGTTCCTCCATGAAAATCCCCCGCAAATTATTTTCCTCCCTGCGTGATTTCCGAGGCCTCATTGTGAGGAAAACAAGAACAGACCCATTGCCTGCCCAAAAAGCATGTTGTAGGAGTTAACTATTTGGAGCTTCCTTCAAAGTGGGAGTACATCTGCCAGAGGGGCAAGGAACCAACAGTCTGCACGCAATTGAGTCAGACCTTTTAAATGGATGTGCATTCAACACTCAGTTTCTTAAACAGGATTAGAGTCCAGAAGTCGAAAAACAATTAGAACTTTCGGCTGGAGTTTTCAGCCGGTGAAGGCGCAGAGGAAGAAGAAGTAGAGTCAATGACTGACAGGCCAGCAGGATACAGCCATCCATTTGTCTGATCTCTTCAATTAATGACTGGCAGTCTTAATCACACACAAAAATGAAAATAAAAATGAACAGAACCAGAGACACTTATAAACATACCTCCACTAACAGACAGAGTACATAAAGAGCCAACACCCGGGCCGGTCAGAGTCAGATTAGTTACAGGTACTTCTGGTTCACAATATATGTCTAAAGTTGTTCGACTGTGTCTGGCTAACTGAAGGTTGCGACATTTGTAAGCTGTGCCGTTTTTGTCCTTGAACATTACACTAAATAAATTAGTGAAATCTTTAGGAACTACTGTAAATGAAATGCAAGCAAAGAAATATTAGTTTAAAAGATTCAATGATTTCACATAATTACATTCATTGTGAAAATTTGCATTAATTCAAGAACTGTGACATCTTTTTCCATTAAAAAAAAAAAGTATATTTATGTAATATGTAATCAGATGTTCATGTTGTACTGTGCCTAAATTATACTTATGCTTTTAAAACCTAAGGTACAGTAATCTATTACTGCCTAAGAAACATGCATGCTTATCTAGGAGGTGTGGCAGTGTAGGGGCTAATATGTTTGTCTGGGAGGTGTGGTAGTGTAGTGGCTAACATGTTTGTCTGGGAGGTGTGGTAGTGTAGTGGCTAACATGTTTGTCTGGGAAATGTGGTTGTGTAGTAGCTAATACGTTTGTATGGGAGATGTGGTTGTGTAGTAGCTAACATGTTTGTCTGAGAGATGTGGTTGTGTAGTGGCTAACATGTTTGTCTGAGAGATGTGGTAGTGTAGTGGCTAATATGTTTATCTGGGAGATGTGGTTAGGTAGTAGCTAGCATGTTTGTCTAGGAGATGTGGTAGTGTAGTGGCTAATATGTTTATCTGGGAGATGTGGTTAGGTAGTAGCTAGCATGTTTTTCTGGGAGATGTGGTTCAGTAGTAGCTAGCATGTTTGTCTGGGAGATGTGGTTGTGTAGTAGCTAGCATGTTTGTATGGGAGATGTGGTTGTGTAGTGGCTAATATGTTTGTCTGGGAGATGTGGTTGTGTAGCGGCTAATATGTTTGTCTGGGAGATGTAGTTGTGTAGTGGCTAATATGTTTGTCTGGGAGATGTGGTTGTGTAGTGGCTAATATGTTTGTCTGGGAGATGTGGTTGTGTAGTGGCTAATATGTTTGTCTGGGAGATGTGGTTGTGTAGTGGCTAATATGTTTGTCTGGGAGATGTGGTTGTGTAGTGGCTAATATGTTTGTCTGGGAGATGTGGTTGTGTAGTGGCTAATATGTTTGTCTGGGAGATGTGGTTGTGTAGTGGCTAATATGTTTGTCTGGGAGATGTGGTTGTGTAGTGGCTAATATGTTTGTCTGGGAGATGTGGTTGTGTAGTAGCTATCATGTTTGTTTGGAAGCTGTGGTAGTGTTGTGGCCAATATGTTTATCTTAGAGATGTGGTTAGGTAGTAGCTAGCATGTTTGTCTAGGAGATGTGGTAGTGTAGTGGCTAATATGTTTGTCTGGGAGATGTGGTTGTGTAGTGGCTAATATGTTTGTCTGGGAGATGTGGTTTTGTAGTGGCTAATATGTTTGTCTGGGAGATGTGGTTGTGTAGTGGCTAATATGTTTGTCTGGGAGATGTGGTTGTGTAGTGGCTAATATGTTTGTCTGGGAGATGTGGTTGTGTAGTGGCTAATATGTTTGTCTGGGAGATGTGGTTGTGTAGTAGCTATCATGTTTGTTTGGAAGCTGTGGTAGTGTTGTGGCCAATATGTTTATCTTAGAGATGTGGTTAGGTAGTAGCTAGCATGTTTGTCTAGGAGATGTGGTAGTGTAGTGGCTAATATGTTTGTCTGGGAGATGTGGTTAGGTAGTAGCTAGCATGTTTGTTTGGGAGATGTGGTTAGGTAGTAGCTAGCATGTTTGTCTGAGAGATGTGGTTGTGTAGTGGCTAACATGTTTGTCTGAGAGATGTGGTAGTGTAGTGGCTAATATGTTTATCTGGGAGATGTGGTTAGGTAGTAGCTAGCATGTTTGTCTAGGAGATGTGGTAGTGTAGTGGCTAATATGTTTATCTGGGAGATGTGGTTGTGTAGTAGCTAATACGTTTGTATGGGAGATGTGGTTGTGTAGTAGCTAACATGTTTGTCTGAGAGATGTGGTTGTGTAGTGGCTAACATGTTTGTCTGAGAGATGTGGTAGTGTAGTGGCTAATATGTTTATCTGGGAGATGTGGTTAGGTAGTAGCTAGCATGTTTGTCTAGGAGATGTGGTAGTGTAGTGGCTAATATGTTTATCTGGGAGATGTGGTTAGGTAGTAGCTAGCATGTTTTTCTGGGAGATGTGGTTCAGTAGTAGCTAGCATGTTTGTCTGGGAGATGTGGTTGTGTAGTAGCTAGCATGTTTGTATGGGAGATGTGGTTGTGTAGTGGCTAATATGTTTGTCTGGGAGATGTGGTTGTGTAGCGGCTAATATGTTTGTCTGGGAGATGTAGTTGTGTAGTGGCTAATATGTTTGTCTGGGAGATGTGGTTGTGTAGTGGCTAATATGTTTGTCTGGGAGATGTGGTTGTGTAGTGGCTAATATGTTTGTCTGGGAGATGTGGTTGTGTAGTGGCTAATATGTTTGTCTGGGAGATGTGGTTGTGTAGTGGCTAATATGTTTGTCTGGGAGATGTGGTTGTGTAGTGGCTAATATGTTTGTCTGGGAGATGTGGTTGTGTAGTAGCTATCATGTTTGTTTGGAAGCTGTGGTAGTGTTGTGGCCAATATGTTTATCTTAGAGATGTGGTTAGGTAGTAGCTAGCATGTTTGTCTAGGAGATGTGGTAGTGTAGTGGCTAATATGTTTGTCTGGGAGATGTGGTTGTGTAGTGGCTAATATGTTTGTCTGGGAGATGTGGTTGTGTAGTGGCTAATATGTTTGTCTGGGAGATGTGGTTGTGTAGTGGCTAATATGTTTGTCTAGGAGATGTGGTAGTGTAGTGGCTAATATGTTTATCTGGGAGATGTGGTTAGGTAGTAGCTAGCATGTTTTTCTGGGAGATGTGGTTCAGTAGTAGCTAGCATGTTTGTCTGGGAGATGTGGTTGTGTAGTAGCTAGCATGTTTGTATGGGAGATGTGGTTGTGTAGTGGCTAATATGTTTGTCTGGGAGATGTGGTTGTGTAGCGGCTAATATGTTTGTCTGGGAGATGTAGTTGTGTAGTGGCTAATATGTTTGTCTGGGAGATGTGGTTGTGTAGTGGCTAAAATGTTTGTCTGGGAGATGTGGTTGTGTAGTAGCTATCATGTTTGTTTGGAAGCTGTGGTAGTGTTGTGGCCAATATGTTTATCTTAGAGATGTGGTTAGGTAGTAGCTAGCATGTTTGTCTAGGAGATGTGGTAGTGTAGTGGCTAATATGTTTGTCTGGGAGATGTGGTTAGGTAGTAGCTAGCATGTTTGTTTGGGAGATGTGGTTAGGTAGTAGCTAGCATGTTTGTTTGGGAGATGTGGTTAGGTAGTAGCTAACATGTTTGTCTGGGAGATGTGGTTAGGTAGTAGCTAGCATGTTTGTATGGGAGCTGTGGTAGTGTAGTAGCTATCAGGTTTGACTGGAAGCTGTGGTAGTGTTGTGGCCAATATTTTTGTCTACCAACTATATGGTAATAAGTTTGATTCCCGGATGGGGCAGATTTTTTAGCCTAATTTAAGTATCAGGAAATGTTCTGGGAGGTGAAAGTAGTTGGTTTGTTAATGCCTAATTACCCTATTGATCTGCAATTGGTCTTAAAAAATATGGGTTGGTATCATATGACAACAAATGTTTAAGAAACACTACAACAGATCCCTAAGTTTCAATGAAGACAACTTACTAGTCTCTCTAAGATGTATTCTCAGCCAAGTCAGTATGTAAGGTTGATACCATGACACTGTGATGTTCATGGTGCCAGGCTGAAGGCATGTAGTATCCTTTCCATCACTCAATGTCCGCAGATTTTGATCCAGGTTGACAATGGTCTGACTATGTGCCAGATCAACTGTACAAATCAAACACAATCATTAATAAAACTGTGTAGGTTGTAGTAACCAGCTGTATGTTGTGGTCTCTAGCTACAGGATGTAGTATAGAGTTGTATTCTGTAATTCAAACAGGTTGAAATGGAAAGTAAAGAGATAATTAAATGGGCTTGCTTAACATGGTTTTGGGGAGGGGGGTATGGATGAGACAAGAATACTGACTTGATCTATGCTTCTGGAGATCATGTGTAACATGACAATCAATCAGTCAGGTGTCGTCTCCACAATGAAGGTTGGCTGCAATGGATCTCCAACAAGCCCTGTCTCTTGCCCTTGATGTACACTCACTCATACTGCTGTTCGTCCATCTCTTGATGTTATCCTCCCACTTGTAACGCTGTCTTCCTCTTGCTCGCCTACCTTAAACCTTTCCCTCCAGGATGATCTTTACAATACTGTTTTGTCTTTTAATGTGACCAAAATATTTTACTTGTCTCTTTTTTATTTCACCTAGCAACTCTCTTTTTTTTATTCCCAATTTCCTCAGTACCTCTGTATTTGATAGCTTTTGTTTCCATGAAATACGACCTAATCTTCTGTATATCCACATCTCCAAAGAATTGATACGATTTTTCAGTTGTTTATTCATTGTCCATGTCTCTGTGGCATACAGTAAGGTTGAGAATACATAACATTTGACAATTCTCATTTTTAATGTATTGCTTATTTCTCTTGATGTCGGTAACTTTTGCATGTTATTGAAAATGTTTTTGGCCATCCCTATTCTTTTCTTGACTTCTGTTTCACTTCTGCCGTCGCATGTTATTACTTGTCCAAGATATAAGAAATTTTTAACTTCTTCCAATTTCACCCCGTTCACTGTGATATTTATTGTTAGCTGATTATTTTCTTTGCTAAATATCATGGTTTTTGTCTTTTTCAAATTAATATCTAATCATTATTCTGCACTTCTTCTGTTTACTTGCTCCACTAGGTCTTGCAACTCCTGCTTACTCTCTGCATGACAACCTATGTGTTAACACACACATACATGCATGCATGAATGAATGCACACATACATAAACATTTTTAAAAAAAAACAACACCTTCACCATTAAGTGCCTTGCTGACTGGCAGGGCTGATCATGCCTCTTCACAGTTTGCAATCTTTAACAGCATGTATCAGTCTGTTTGCTGACACTCCCTGCATACTACAATTAAATCACTGCCAACAATCACACTATCTTCATCAGTCTCTCTTTCCACTGGTCACAACACGTGTCAGTCTCTTTCTTCTCATAAAATTACCACACACACAAATTATGAATATCTTTTTTCTTATGGGGAGTCGCTGCGGCCGAGCAGCTATACGCTTTCAAAAATGACTTTGGCTCCCAGGTCGACCCAGCCTTGAGTGGGTAGCAGGTGCAGTACCACATCACCCATCTTGTGCCGATTGGTCTATACAAATATAGGTCTAGCCCTATATGCCTAAAGGTGTGGAAAAGGGTCCTTTACTTATGTTTTTTTTAAATGTTTGTGATGAGGTGTGATAAAACTTCTACAACAGTCTATCAGCAGAAGCAACCAATCAAAATGAGAAGACATGTGAAAACCTACCATACTGACACGCTGGACCAAACCAGCCCCAGTAGCATCTGGTTTCCCCATCGACAATACAAGAGTTAATTGTCCAACAGGTATTCTCATCCGAACAGTGGCACTTGTACTTGCATCCTGATCCAAACCAGCCAGGTTCGCAGTCTAAAAGTTGAACAACAATTCTGTTTTTGACACTTCCTGTCCCATGTAACATTATAAACAGAACATGTAAAGGGTGTGGCTAATCAAGTGCCTCACCGATTAGCGTAGGCGATCACTCTCTCCACAATCGGCAATCCGCAACTGCGTGTATCAGTTTGTGTGTTGACACCCCTCCATGCCAGGACAAAAGGCTGTCAAGAATCCTCTCGTGCTGTCTTCCTGTCTCTCTTTCCACAGATCTTTCCAGTGGTCACAACATGTTCTAGTTTCCGTCTTTCTGATGTTTATGATAAGCTGTCTTCGAGCCCTCGCCTTTTTCAAAACATCTGGGTTGCCTTTTTGACTGTCCAATGAATTCTTAGGATCTTTTTGTAAAACCACATCTTCAAGGCCTCAAGAAATTATTTGGCTTGTTCATTGTCCATGATTAACAGTCAAATGTTTAAACCTGTCCTTACGCCCTGTGACATAGATTTATTGCATCTATCAATTCCTGAAGTTCTTTCTGACTTGTCACTATCAAGATGGTGTCATCAGCAAGACGCAGGTTGTTTGTTACAACCACCAACTACAATTCCTCACACATACATGGTATATTTAATTAATTATTCACTGTATAATTAAAACAAATCAGGTGATAGTACGAGTGGAAGTAATAAATAAGTCACTTATGGTTATTGGATGGCAGGAAAATGTGGTTGGTGGTTTCTAAAGATGTCATTAGGTGACAGCAACATCGAATACCATGTCTCTGTTCGTTAGGTGATGCTAGGTGTTGCATGCTCAACACAGAAACAAAATGGCAACTGAACTTACTGAGTATAAACTCAAAGAACAATGTGCTGTTGTGAATTTTCTGGACAAAAGGACTTCCTGAAAAAGGACATTCATAAGGAATGATTCCTATTTATGCTGACAAATGTTTATCCAGTAAAGCGGTGCACAGCTGGGTAAAGAATTTTTCTCAAGGATGCTCTACGATTGTTGATGAAGTAAGGTCTGGTCACCCTGTTGAGATTGCAACAGAGACATCCATGCAGAAGGTTGAGGAGATGATTACAGGTTACAGGTGAGTAACAGTTGACTCTGTAGCAGCTGCAATAGGGTGCTCACATGGTTTTCTAGTCCACTGAAAACTCACCTTGGCAGGAGATATTTCACAAAGGATGCATAAGCTGATTGTGAAGTAAAAATGTGGTTTAGAAAACAGAGCACACAGTTCTATGCAGCAAGTTTTGGAGGACCAATAAAACAAGTTCATCAGTGTTGGTAGAAATTATGTTGAAAAATAATGGGACAGTGTATGTGTAAAGATTGATGGTTTTCAAGCTTCTATTGTCTAGTGTTTTGTTTTTGTTAGTTTAACGGATGGATGTTAAGACTTTAGCAATTGGCAGAGAGAGACTAGCAGACATTTTATAGGTCACTTTGGCTTTTAAGGGATGAAAAGCTCTATTTCACTAGGGGCTCAGACCAGTCTACCCAGGCCTAGCCCCCACGACGTTCCGTTGCGTCCACAGCCAGCTCGAAGCCCTTTCAGTTATTTTTGTGTCCGTTTACACTCTTTTCCTCTCAAGCCCAGTGCTTCATTAATTTGTATGTGGAGGTGGAGATCAGCCCTTTTGCAACTACCTCGAAGGTGAGGATTTTTACTGTGTACGCTTCATCTCTCCTCAGACCGGTCACCAGGTCATCATACTTTTTGAGTTTGTACAGGTCATTTTTCTCCATCCGTGACTAGTACAGCACAGTCAGCTCTATAAGGATGAGCTGACGTTTTTCCGCAGAGTGCAGGACAATTTCTAGTCTCCGGCCGGTCTTTCAGATTGATTCTGGGTACTTTGTGAAACCAAGCAGGTGGACCGCCATTAACCAGTCCCTCACAAAGTCAAGTATTGATGGAGCGTATGCAACCTTGTTGACTTTACCTTTAGATACCTGCCAAGCCTTGAGGAAGCAGATGGAGGTGTGGAGGAAGGTGGGGGGGGGGGGGGGGGGGGTTAGGACTTGCTCTTGCGTTGGCGCTTATCCTGGTTTGATCCACAATGTTGGCTAACACCTGAGTAAATGATTGTGTGTTTATCTACATACTTTTCCCCTGCTCGTGGCTAACACATTTTAGAAATTCCTAATATTCTGATATTCATTTTCTTCATTTCCCTCTTGATGTTGTCCAACTTTCTTGTTTGTACAAGTGTTCCGGCATTCCATGCAGAATGATTAAAACACATGAAAATAGCAGAAATAAATTTTCAGAAGAACACAGCACAATAAAAAACATGCCATGAACTTGAAACAAAACATGGCAAGAGCATAGCACAATAAAAAACATAATATATAATAATAAGAACATAGCATTATAACGACAAGTATAGAAGAAAATACACCCCCTCCCCCCACCCCATGCGAGCACCCACACAAACAAAACATATACAGAAGTAAGCACAATTTAAAACATGTTAACAACAATTTTGTTCTTGACAATTTCAGTCCCAGATATAATTAAAAATAGACTATGTTGAAAAGAAAAGAATAAAAATACTATAGAACACAGCACAATAATCACACATGTGAAAAACGTAGCAAAAACAAAAATTAACATAAGAACATAGCACAACAAAGACATATAGAAAAAAACAGCACCAAAAAATACATATACAGACATAAGCACAACAAAAAAAAATTTTTTTTAAAAAATAGTACTTCAATAACAATAATAATTTAAAAACAAATTAAACAGCATAAAACAAAACGAACAATCATCATCATTATCAGGTGCCTTGCAGACTGGCGTGGGCAGTCATGCCTCTCCACAATCTGCGATCTCCTGCAGCATGTATCAGTTCGTGTGCCGACACACCTCCATGCCATGCAACAAGACTGTCAAGAATCTTCTCTTATTGTCTTCCTCTATCCCTCCTTCCACAGATCTTGCCAGTGGTCAAAACATCTATTTTCCCTCTTCTCATAACATAAAACGAACATAGAAAACCTTAAAAAACAAAACTGACTGTCACTGCAGTGTGGACCCCGATAGCTGGCCTCGCATCCGTGCAGGCATTCTCCACTAATGTGATGGCAGACTGGCTTGTCAAAGTCAAGCAGTGCACAGAATTCAGGGCAGATGTTGCCACAACCCTTGCCATAGTGGTCATTGTCGCAAGCTGAATCATAAACAGAACATGACAGGAATGTGATCAAGATGGCTTTCTCCCATGGAAACTGACACTTTTACCTTATTGATACCCACAGAGACAGTACTGTGATTGTTCACAAATTAAACAAAAGAAGACAAACTGATCAGCCAGAGAGAGCACAGACACTGACAAGACTGACATAGACCAGGTTAATTTAATCTAGCATTAAGATAAATCAGATGAGAAATTTAACTGACACTGACAAAAATGACATAGACCAAGTTAATGAGTTAATTTAATCTAGAATTAACATAAATCAGATAAGAAATTTAACTGACACTGAAAAAAATGACATAGATCAGGTTAATAAGTTAATTTAATCTAGCATTAACGTAAATCAGATGAGACATTTAACTGACACTGAAAAAAATGACATAGACCAAGTTAATGAGTTAATTTAATCTAGAATTAACATAAATCAGATAAGAAATTTAACTGACACTGAAAAAAATGACATAGATCAGGTTAATAAGTTCATTTTATCTAGCATTACCATAAACCAGATGAGACATTTAACTGACACTGACAAAAATGACATAGATCAGGTTAATGAGTTAATTTAATCTTGCATTAAGATAAATCAGATGAGACATTTAACTGACACTGACAAAAATGACATAGAGCAGGTTAATGAGTTAATTTAATCTAGCATTAACATAAATCAAATGAGACATTTAACTGACACTGAAAAAAATGACATAGATCAGGTTAATGAGTTAATTTAATCTAGCATTAACATAAACCAGATGAGACATTTAACTGACACTGAAAAAAATGACATAGAGCAGGTTAATGAGTTAATTTAATCTAGAATTAACATAAACTAGATGAGAAATTTAACTGACACTGACAAAAATGACATAGACCAAGTTAATGAGTTAATTTAATCTAGCATTAAGATAAACCAGACGCGACATTAAACTGACACTGACAAAAATAACATAGATATTGAATGTTGAATTTAGAATCAACATCACAACCCTCGGGACACTCCCATAAGAGCTCAGTCCCCATCTTCAGCAGTGGATTCCCAATCTTCCCCAAAGGGCCTGGAACCCACACAGTGAATGTAGTTCAGTTGACAATTTCTTTTGTTTTAAATATAACAAGACCCTCAAGAACATGACAAAGGAAAAATAATGCCTGCTGAAATTAGTAAAACACAGAGAAGGGGCTCTGCCTAATACCATAAACGATGTCATGGGCAGATGGCAAGAATACTTCTCAGAGCTCCTCAGGGTTGAGGAAAGTCATGTCTCAGAGATAACAGTGAGGCAATCATGGGGATAAAAACAAAAGTAAAGGGGGAATTGAAGACAGCTATTGAGAACTAAGAATGGAATGAATGTTAAATACTGAATTGAGAATCGACACCACAGCACTCGGGACACTCCCATAAGCGCTCCATCCTCATCTTCACCAGCAAACAAAGAGTTCAAATTCCGATGGCACTAGTAACTGCCTGAATGTATATCCATCTTGCCCTTCCCCTGAGTGTTGAGCCTCGGCCAGCTCCCCTTATTAAGCTGGGAAAAGCAGAAGGACATGATTTTTGGAATTCTCAAATAAATGGGAATTCCAGCTGACTGACTTCTCCTGAAGGTTTTCTAGACAGCCAGGTGTAGTAAGATTATATCAGAAGATTGGGAATGATTGCCATCATTACACTTATATTAAAAAGGGTGATAACAGACAATGCAAAAATCACAGAGGCATATCTCTCCTCACTGTTCCCAGTAAAAGTTACTCTAGAATTCTCGAGCAGAGTCTGAGATGTCTGGCGGAATCACAGCTTTATCCGGCACAATGTGGTTTCAGAGCAAACCGGAGCACTCAAGATCTCATCTTCACCCCTAGACAGATGAGTGAAAAAGCCGTTGAATATAAAGAGATCAGTCACAGTTATGATGGTGTGGCCATGTATGCAGAATGAGAAAGAGTGGCCACCGTGGAAGTCACCGGTGGTCAAGAACCAGGGAACCAGACCACCAGCATGACTCAGGATTCTCTGGAAAGACAACATCTATCAGCCCCTGACTGACAGAGGACTGGAATAGAACAAAGTCAAAAAAGACATCCCCTGACAAAGAAGTCTGGCGATTTCTCTGATACACCTCTACACCCCAAGGCAGAAGAGGATAGACTTAGTAAGTTAGAAATAAAATTTCCCCCTCCTTCTTCTTCAGCATTAGCCCTTGAGGTTCACTGCTGATATCACCCGCCTCCATTTATCTCTCTGTTTGGCCTTCTCTTTCTAGCCGATAACACCAAGTGATGTCATCTCCATCACCTTCTAGGTCTACATCATGGTCTATGACATTCAGCTTCCTTTTTTACCTCTCTGTCATCTGACATCTCAATATGCCCCAGCAATTTCAGTCTATTAGCCTTCATGATTCTCCCAATTCCCCACTGCTGCATCTTATGATTGAATTTTCTCTTCAAATTTCTGCATAAAATCCCCTAAATCAATATGTCTGATTTTTGAGTTTCCTCTATGATATTCTCAAGGAGATCATAGAAATCTTCTTTAGTATAATCTTTTTTTATCTTCAGTGGGTGCACGCACATTTATCATTGGGATATTTTTCCACTTTCCTTTTATTCGTAACTTTTTTGATGACATCATTAATAAATAGTGGACAAATCCTGTCACTAGTTCATGTTTCTTTTGAGCGTTTCCTCCATACACTATGATAATTCATTCTTTTGAGCGTTTCCTCCATTCATTCATTCATTCAGTAGCATGTCCCTCGCAGAACCTCGCTGCCATAACAACCCTCCGGAAAACCTTCCTATCCTGAGCAAAATGTCCTGCGTCTGATACACCCATCTGGAGATCATCTGCCACATCCTGCACCCATCTTCTCCTTGGCCTTCCTCTTCCTCTCTTCCCAGGCATATACCCCTCCATTATTGTTCTCTCTAGACTTCCATGACGTTTCAAGTGACCAAAATATTTCAATTTTCTTTGTTTTATTGTCTTTACTAGCCAACCCTCTTCAATATTCAACTCTTGAAGTATGGATGCATTTGTTCTTTTCTTTACCCAAGATATTCTTAGAACCTGTCTGTAACATTTATATTCAAATGCATTTATGCGCTGTTCCGCTTGTTTAGTAAGTGTCCAGGTCTCACAGGCGTATGTTGCAATGGGAAAGATGCATGCTCTTAAAAATCTGACCTTTGTAATTCTATCTGTACAATTCCATAATTTATTCAGTTGTTTTAGTCTTTGAAAAGCAATTGATAGTCGCCGTTTAATTTCTTTCATTGTGTCACCATTGTTGGTAACCAGTGACCCAAGATATTCGAAATTTTCCACCACTTCCAATCTTTCCTCATTAACATATATTTCCTTCTCCATGGCAGTTTTGTTTGTATGCATTATCTTTGTTTTTGCTATGTTAAGAAATAAGTTATGATTTTCACTATTTCTTTGGAGTGAGGTTAATAAGTTTTCTAAACCATTTTGTGATGTTGATAGTAATACTGTATCATCAGCATAACGAATTTCTGGTATTTCATGACTACCGATGTTTAGGGCATCATATTGTTCCTTGTTTATATCATCTCTTACATTTCTGATTATATTTTCGGCGTACAGGTTGAACAAATACGGTGACAGCACACATCCCTGACGGACTCCTTGCTTGATGCCAAACCAGTCTGATGTCTCTCCATCTATTCTGACTGCTGCTTGTTGGTCTTGATAGAGCATTTTAATGAGCTGCACTATATGTGATGGAAAGCCCATATTCCTCATGATTTGTTTCCTCCATACACTATGATAATTTAATTTTCCTCTATGGTACCTTGTCCTGGCCACCCCATTTCTGGGATCGCTGTTTTATCCGTTCTGTAATCGGATAACTTATGGGTCAGTTCTTCAGCTGCTCCAGCTCTATAAAGGGTTCGTACATTCCATGTTCCAAATCTCAAAAGTCCTTTTACGTTCAAGTTTCGCTGTCTGTTTAAATCCATCTAAAATTGAGACGTAGATATCAGTTTCATGACAAAATGAAGTTTTACCAAGGTAGGGGTGTCATTGCCAATCTTCAACAAACCCCCCCCCCCCCCCCCTCTCCCGGTTGGGAGACCATGCTGGCAGCTACGCTACCACCAACATAGCTCTCAGGGTTGTCGAGAAATACAAGCTCACCCACTGCTGCAATGTGGAGACACCTATGGGGCACACTTCCAACCCAACACATTTTTGTAATAAAGGGAGATATTTTCCAATTTAACTAAAACACACTGTCCAATAGGTCATACGAAAAGAGAAAAGGGGAGAAGTATTGCACATACGTTCAGCACACCTAAGGCCATAATATCCATCTTGACATCCTTGTAGGCAGGAGCCATCAATGTAGTTACACACAAGTTGACTGGGGTCATCTGCCGCACAGAACTGAGAGCAGGTTTCGTTGCAGTTTTTACCATAAAATCCACGCTCACATTCTAAAGAATCCAGAAAAGTAAACATAAAAATGTTAATGCTGATTTCTACCAGGATCAGCTCTGAAAGGATAAAACACATCAACCCCCCCCCCCCCCCCCCCCTTTTCACCCACATGTTTTTTCCCCTCCCAGATTGCACACTATAAGACGTTTATTCAAATGTTAAGTATTCCCATTTACAGTGATACACACTAGCTCACTGTTGATTGGTTGACCTTGAGCCACGCCACCTTGCCACAAGGTTACGGGGTTTTTCGCGCAATGCAGTTCTTATCACATGTTGTAAATTTCAGCATGCTAGCGCTTTTAACACTCCAAAAACATTGACAAACTGGGTCTAACACAAAACTCCTTTAGGGAGTAATGAAACCTATGTCACAGGCATTCCCTTTCTCGGAATAAAAACGTAAATGCAAGAAAACTCAGAAAGCAAACAACGCGTAACCTGCAGAAAGATAGACCAGCCCAAAAAACTTATGAATTGAACGTGACCTACTTTTTTGGGGGGAGAATAACGTTTGTATAACCCTATAAGACTAACATCCAGGGACTTAAAGCGATACCATCCTGATAAAAAAAAATCCAATGACAGTGATTTCTAGTAACCTCATTTAATCTATTTAAAAAAAAAATTGCTTCATGTCCTTTACAGAATATTGCATAACCAACACCAGAATGTTTGTACTGTTGTGGTTTTTCTAGGCAATTCTTTGTTCATTAGTTTGCCATTGCTGCTTAATGGTCGGCTGTCGATTCCACTGCTGAAATTGATGCAAGGCAGCCTGCTGCCAAATTGCCTGCGACTGGGATAGAACCCGGCACTAGGAAGCACGTTTGCAGCGGCTAAGCCACAGATACCAAGTATAACACAGTTATAATAGGGCTCTTGGTGGCTCCAGGGAAGCTATAGTTCAACATAGGATGGGGATACTGAGCATGTAGTTAAGGGATATTTTTAAAATGTGAATCTACAAGAAATATTATGGTTCATGTTTATACTCCCCGGGTAAACACCCAGGTTTGTTAGGGTAGAGGATCAGTAAAAAGGTTGTTAATGTTGAGCTCTACCATGTAAGGTTAGTACAGGATGAAAACATGTAAGGATTTATAACAAAATTGCATGCTGGGTAAACACCCAGGTTTATCAGTGTGAAGGATCAATAAAAAGGTTGTTAATGTTGAGCTCTACCATGTAAGGCTAGTACAGGATAAAAACATGTAATGATTTATAACAAAATTCCATAATGGGTAAACACCCAGGTTTGTCAGGGTGGAGGATCAATAAAAAGGTTGTTAATGTTGAGCTCTACCATGTAAGGCTAGTACAGGATAAAAAACGTGTATGGATTTAAAACAAAACTGCATGCTGGGTTTATTATGTTTGGCTACAAGAGAATAAAAACATGAATGGATCAGAAATGCCATGCTCAGTTTACTACGTCAGGCGACAGGACAATAAAAATATGAAAAGATAAGGAATGTCATGGTGAGTTTTACCGTGACAGGCTACGGCAGCATTAAAACATGAAATTATAAGAAATGTCATGATAATTTCTACCATGTTAGGCAATAAGAGGATTTAAAAAAAAAAACATGACAAAATGAGAAATGTCATGATAAGCGCCCGTTGGAGTGGGAAATTTCTTTTTCAATACAAACATTCTAAACTGTGTAAACCTTCAGTCAACTCCCAAAATATAAAACAAGCAACATAACCCATGCATAAGATTCACAAAACAAGTTTTTCTGATTCTTAGCATTCCCCGCTGAAAACCCTGCAGGAAAGTTCAGGCTGTTCAACCACTTCTGCATATTAGTCTTGTTCCTGAACTTGAGTTTTTATGTACACATCCATTTCACAAATTTGGCTTTTTTTGCAGGCAGATTGTTGGTTCCTTGCCTCTCAGGCAGATGCACTTCAATTCAAAAGAAAACACACCTAATTAGCTGACTTTAACAACACACTTGTTAGAGGGGTAGTATGTTTATCTTTTTTGCAGTTAGTTGGACGTTAGTGTTCCCAGACCCCACCTATTTACACACTAGCTCACTTCTGTTTGGTAGTTCCTGAGCCCCTTTGACCTTCGCTCATGGTTACGGGGGTGTTCTGCAATGCCACTGATATCGTGTGTTGCATATTTCAGTACGCCAGCACTTTTAACACTCCGAAAACTGGGTCTAACACAACCCCCATAGAGAGTGCTGCAAATTAAACCACAGGTATCCTCTTTCTTGAAATGAAAACGTAAATGCAAGACATCGCAGAAACCAAACAACAGAGCGGGATACACCCATAATCTTCAGAAAAGTTGACCAACCCCACAAAATTGTGAATGAAAATTGACCTACTCTATTTGGGGAGACAAACATCGAACTAACCCTTTTTTCTTTTCACCTCCACACTGAGACCCCAAACCCATACACTGAAAATGAGTTTCATTCAACATATATTAACATAAGATATACATATACCTGCCTTGTTCACAAAAATCTCCCATACGACCAGGCTGACAACCATTGAGACAGACTCCTTCAATGTGGTGACAAACAGAGGCTTGCTGGCCACTCGGGTCACAGAATTCAGGACAGGAATGGATGCAGTTCTCACCATAGGTACCACTTGGACATGCTATACACCAGGATTTGCAATGATG
The DNA here is from genome assembly GCA_905116865.2 of Candidula unifasciata. NCBI lineage: Eukaryota > Metazoa > Mollusca > Gastropoda > Stylommatophora > Geomitridae > Candidula > Candidula unifasciata. The sequence goes on from CAJHNH020007924.1 coordinate 178,557, forward strand.
ACATAATTAAAGTGCCAATGCTAACATAAGACCTCCCCCTCTACCCCGCGGCTTGGGAGACCATACTGGCAGCTACGCTACCACCAACATAGCTCTCAGGGTTGTCGAGAAATACAAGCTCACTCACTGCTGCAGCATGGAGACACCCATGGGGCACACTTCCAACCCAACACATTTTTGTATTTAAAGGAGCCATTTTCCAATGTAACTCAATGAGTAGGAAAACAGATTATTATAGCCTTGAGAGAATGAGGCAAATGGGTGTAACCAGAGGGTCTGGCCCGCTCACTACACTCAGAGGAAAGGTAAGACGAACATTAAAAAAAAGGTTGTGACCGGTACCATCAGTACTGGAACGCTGCGCTGGCTGCTGAAGATGGGGACGGAGCGCATATTGGAATGCCCCGAGTGCTGTGATGTCAATTCTTGTCTCAACTCAATTCACTTCTGGGCTTTAGTTTTAATCCGAGAGTGTTGCATGCATAATCTATATTGCTGATCTTGCTTTTTTGTATGCAGACTGCTGGTTTCTAGCCTCTCAAGTAGATCATTCTGACTTCTATAGGAAAATGATATGTGGACAATAAGCAGACCGGCTGAAAAAAAAACATTCACTTGCATTGGAGACGTGACTTTGAAAAGAATGCAGATAGAAAAACAAATAAGGCAGTCCTATTCAAGACAGTTAAAAGTCATAAAATTATAATAATAACTAGACTTATGGGTGGTTTTTAAAAAAAATAGGTTATGAGAAGGAAAGGACCTTAGAATGTGGTAACAGCCAACAAGTTTGACGGAAAGAGAGCAAGATAAAGGCAAAGAGATGAATACCTGGATGGTAGCCATATGGACGAAAAGAGGCAGGAAGACTGACCTGAACTGTGATTCAGAAGGCAAAACACATGATGATGATGACAACTAGACTGACAAATAAACAACATGGCTAAAAGCTTAAACATAAATTAAGAACATAAACTACAGACACCAGCTTGACCTGTCACTCAGAAACTGCTGCTGAAGGCAGAAGATATAGACCTCAGGTAGATGTGGAAGTTTTTGTTTGTTTCTTTGTCATATGAAGTGGAAAGAGGCACTGGAAAACCTTGCGATAACTGTAAGGATCAGATGTAGAAGAGCCAGAGGTGCACATACCACATTTACAAATATTTTCAGCTTTGTTTTCATATCATCCTCCTGTAGATAATAATGCTTGTCAGTTTAAATTATACGTGACTAGTTCAGATTATTTGGGTGACTGCTGATCAAAAGACAGCATATACTGCCAATCAAATATGAACAAAGACAACAACTAAAATAAATCTAGACATAGAGCAGCAGAATCAATTATGTAAATGAAATCTGCTCATGAGAAAATAAGGGTGCGTGGTCTCAAAGCACGGCACAAGCCTCGAGTGCTGGAGGACCCGGGTTCAGGCCCCCGGTGTAGGCTGGGTTTTTTTTCACAGACTTCTAATAATTTCCCCTGGTCTCTGGGTAATAAGATTAGATGCCCGTGTGTATTGACCCTTGGCAGTTGAGAAAGAGTTGAAAAGAGTAGCCTAACGGCGATGCCCTGGCAAAATTTGGAGTTAAAAATCTACCCAACAGTATTTCAGAAACTTTTCCAGTGCTACTGAGTTTGTGCACTGCGCTGAGATTTTTCAGACTCAGACTTGAGTCAGAAGTAAAATGGAACACTTATGGGTTACTACTTTTGTGCCATGATGTTGATCCGTTGTTTAAACCTAAACCTTAAGATTAAATAAGGCCCAAAATGAATGTCTTGGTGTGTCACAGAGGCCCTCACGGGAAGCAAAGAATGGTGACACTGCACCCTACCAGGCATATCATAAGAGGCGACTATGGACTTCAGGTTGGCTACTTCATCCTGTAAAAAACATTAGCCACAAAAACCGGCCAAGCATGGACAAGTCCAAAAGAGAAACAACAAAAACCCAGCCAATCAAGATGAGGGGAGGCTCTTCTAGTAGAATGACATGGTGTGGAGTAAGAGTCTGGATCCTTGACGTAGAAGACAGCTAGAGAGTGAAGTTAAAAAAATTGGGAGGACACGGGGACAGCTGCATGCTATAATGAAATACAGAATGACTTGGCATGAGTTGGTTGAGGGCCTATGCTCCACTGGGGGTTAAAAAGGCAGAAGAAGAAAGAAGAAGATGAATGTCAATTTGGTGAGATGAAGCAAAGAGAGAATCACCAACCAGGCACTTATTTGAGGGGAAATGAACTGAAGAAACGAGGACATCCCAACAACAAAACCTTTAAGAAAATGTTGATGACACAGGTCAAAGGTGCTGGACTGGATTCCATCCATGATATATAAGACAGAATGGAAAGGAAGAATAAACTGTCAGCCCTATTTTGATGTATAACGAACTGCTCAATAGGATAAAGATGTTAAAGTCAAGAGCCTGACTTTACTGCCCTGGGTTATCCAATATGCCTAGGTCTCTATACACAAAATGGCTACCCGTCTGAGAAGAGTGTAAAACAAAACATGAACTTCATAGTTTCAGCGACAATCCCCCAGGGATCTCCGTAAAAAAGTGCACTTGGGAATTGGTTCTAAGATGAGCCCATGACTTTTCATAGTGCGAGGAAAACATGTTTACCACTCTTCCAACTTCATCCATTTTACTCAGTGAATACAAAGAGTCAGAAGCGGTTATACAGAGAGATGCTCAATCTCTACTGCAAGCAATAAAATGCCATAGTCAAGTACAGTTCAACAAGCTTAGATCTCCGCTGAATCAACTGGGTCAGCTGACCAAGCAGACTTCTCCGAAGGATCTTAGGTCATTGCAACATTATGGGCAATGGGAGAGCAGACTACTTAGCAAAATTTGGGAACAATACAGAACAGCCAGATGCAGATACAATAATTTTAAACACTATACAATACACACCCACAAGCAATGACAATGGTCACTGCTATCAATCAAGCACTGGACCACAAACTGTTCTTCCCAAGATGTTGTGCAAGTTGATGACACAGTCAATAAAAGAATGTGGAGCTGTACTTACATTCATCACAAAGAAGCCCCGTGTAGCCAGACTGACATCCCTGTGTACACGCTCCAGAAGAGTGTTGACAGACAGACCGGTGTATGTCAATATTCTGGCAGTGTTGTGGGCAGGTAGAGTTGCAGTCTTGGCCATAGGTTCCCCTGGCACATTCTGTGAGGAGACAGTTGTGTTGAGGTTGCCTGTATATTTCAGCCTTCATTAGAACCTTCCTGTCGTTCCAGCCATAGTGTTTTGGAGAGGCATGGGAATCACAGCGAATTTAGGCCAGGGATAAAATTCCTCCCTTCCATTGCAGAAAAGCCTGGCTAGTACTGTAGAGATCAGGTGATGCCCGTGCAGCATGATCCCTCCCTCTGCCTTTTTCTTCTTTCTCTTCAGCATTCCGAGCCCTTGAGGTTCATTGCTGCAGTTATCGCCCACCTCCATTCATCTCTGGTTTGCCTTCTTCTTCCAGCTGGTGACACCAAGTTTGCAGGTCTGTCTGGACATTATCTCTCCATTTCCTTCTTGGTCTGCCTAGTCTACAACCATCATCTCCCTGTCATCTGACATTTTTTTCAATATGCCCCAACCATGTCAGTCTATTAGCTTCCATGATGCCAGTGATCAGTGGTGAATTAAACAGATGATGAATTTCCCTCTGCCTGCCATTTGTTTGTTCCAAAGTAAAGAGAACATAATTAAATTTGGACAAAGCCTGCTGCTGAAGCTGCTAGATCAGAAGATCTGTCAGAGATTTCCTCCAATACCAGCTACTAATCAAAATGAAATACCTGGGCTTCTGTCACAAAATTGCCATGGTGCACCTCCTTCCAGGCATCTATCATCAGATTTTTGCACACGGCATCACAGTATTAGCTGGTGTACTGCAATGTCATAAGCGCAAGAAGTAACTCCCATGATCCTACTGGAAACATGCTTACTTCTGGTGAGCTCTTTTAAACTAGCCATCAGTATGTGTGGTCATGTAAATATTTTTGGAAATTTTTAGCAAGTGCCATCAGGCGAAATCTCATGGAATTGAAAGTGTTTTCTCATTTGGAAAAAGGGGCCGGCTGTGCCAACCTTCACATCAATTTTCAAAAATGAGCACTCGTTTCCAACATTCACACTTTCATAAATCATTTGAACTTTCCTCCCCTCCAACTTTTCTCTGTCATGATGTACTCAAGTTGTCTCCTTCTCACCACATGATCAAAGAATTCAGATTGTCTCTTTCTGATGCGGACAATCAGTTTTCTTTGTGAGTCAGTTTCTTTCAAGACATTTTCATTATCCTTTTTGTCTGTCCAGGATATTCTCATCACTCGTCTGAAAAACCTCATCTCAGTAGCTTCAAATAATTTTTGAACCCATTAATTTACCAACTGTCCATGATTCACTTCCGTAAATCAAGACAGGATTTATACAGGTTTTAAGAATTCTCTTTCTCTTACCCTATCCCTGCCCATGAGGTATCCCACAGGCTAGCGGGGGGGGGGGGGGGGGGGGGGGGGAGGAGGCACCTTACATCTCCTGCTGGTAGGGTTTACCCGACCCCGCTATGGTGTATCATAAGAAGAGAAAAACTGGAATATACTATGACAGCAGGAACATTAGAGGGGAAAATGTTAGAAGTTTAGCAACATGACACAGTGGTACATCAGGATCAAATATTATTGCCAGTACATGTGACATAAGGGTGTGTCTATAGGCATGTGATTACACATCGCACAGAGTATGGATTTTAAAACCACTCTAACACGGTGCTTCTATGAAATCAGTCATGAATGTGTGAAGCAATTAACATAACAATTCTCTAGGACAAAATTTTAAAACAACAAAGACTGAGCTACTGCAGCAAATGTTTGAAAAGAACAAATGAAATGACTGGGCTAGTCGGATGCTGTCGTGAGGTGAGCAGCCAACCCTACACAATGGACGAGTCGTGAATTTGACTTTCCTCGCGCTCAGTCAAATTTCAAACTTAAACCCGTCTGGAAGGGTATATAGTCCCTTATATTGATATATACCTTTATCTGGTAATATAGTCATTTCTGGACCCTCTAGCTGCTTTGATAAATCTTCATTTTCAAACTTGCAACTGTAAGTTGATGAATTCTGGTAATTTATTTAGAAATTCCTGTAAACCGGTTTACTCCTTGGGCAGGAATACAGGGGACTTCTTTCCTAGAGACGCTAAGTTTGATTTTGAAAAAACATTCTTTCGCCTGATCCCAAAGTGTCAAGACATGTATACAGTCTATGTAGAAATTGGCGCATTCAAAGTTCCATTTCTATCTTGGAAGATTTCCTAAGCTTGGGTAAGTTGATTATAGTTTACGAGTACCATAATTGATGTCTTTTTAAAGTTGGCGAATGCTGCAGAGAGGGCAGAGTCAGCTGTGTGATTGCACAGAGTTCGACCGTTCTTGATGTCCAGAGATCAAGCTCCGAACATTAGACCTTCCTCTGTACAGACTAATTAGTTGGTGCTCTACATAACCCACACCATTTGTAAAGATATTTAACCCATAGGTAATTATTCTCTGACCAGTCAAACAAAGTTTTGGCCGCATAACAGAATTAAGGAATCTAGGTCATCTTTAACCGGTGAAATACTGTGCCGTCAGTTCTAGGTGCTCTGAGTCAATGGTGTGTTTGACACAGATTCAGTGGGTGTGTAGTGAACAGCCTGTGGAGACGGAATATATATAGGTACTAACTGTAAACAATGTATGTCTGCGAGTGCAGATGTGAGGGTGGAGAGAGGATGATCTATGTGTGGTAGTGTCTATCTCCACTATATACCTTGTTTTCTATCTGTTGCACTATTTTACAGACAGATAAATGAAAGGAGACATTGTATCCTGATCTTGAGAGTTACACTCTGAGGATTGGAGAAAGACAGAGGTGGGATGAGCTGGTGTGTGAAAAAGGTTGATTACTAATTCTGAGTTCTTTCCTGACAGGAAGATACCTCCTTAGAGATCAGGCAGACGAATCACAGTCCAGCCAACAACCACCAACCCATACCATTCTGTGCACCAAGCGTATCCAAAAGTCCTGTATACTGTGCCACTATCTTAACATGGCAAGAGCTTATTTGTGAGTTCCAGGACCAGTGGACAATTGCAGACACCTATGTCATCAATCCAGAGAACCAGTCTTTAAGAGCTGGGCTCTTATGCATTTATTGTGTCATCACCTGTGAGACCGGCAGCGGGCATCTCAGTCTCCAAGAGCCTTGGTGGGCTCCTATGCAGTTCTTGTGTCCTCGTTTGTGACAGTCAGCTTGTACCAGATCAAGTCGAGGCCCAACTACTGATTGAGTCAACTACAGTCGAATCACCATGGACTGAGGGGAGCATTGACCTACAAACTGGGCTAAGTGATCTTTTATTCACATTACATGCTCTTCTCCCACAGCACCTTATAAGTCCGATGATGAACTCATGTACAAGTTGTTGTTGTTGTTGTTATCGATCCAGCGGCGCATGAGCTTTCGCCCTTTGGCCCAATGCCATGTAGTGGAATTTGCATGTTTTCACAAGCTGTTCTTTTCCTCCGTACAAGGTGTTCCACTTGTCTGGTCTCGGAGGGAGTAGCGTTCTTCTTGTCTCACTGAGTTTTGGGCACTCAAATAGATGGTGTTCAACAGTTTCGTAGGGGTAGTTACATAGCTGGCACTCTGGGGAGTGTTGTGTCCATTGAGTGGAGTATGTTGCTTTCTAAGTCTGAAGATGGTGGCCTGGTCCCTTCTTGTTAGATGGTTAATGCTGTCATTAGGATCAGGGCCAGACATATGTCTATAAACCTCTCTTCCAGTGTCTCCCATGGCCCATCTGTTCAACCAAGTCTCTTTGTTTATAGCTCTTATCAGTGTTTTTGCTGTCTGGAGGGTTGTCGCTGTAGGTGGTTGTTCTTGTGTTGCTCCTTTCTTTGCCAATCTGTCAGCTCTGTCATTACCTGGTGTGCCGGAGTGACCTGGAATCACTATTCTGATGTTGTATGAGGTAATAAGCTGATCAGCATCCAGGATTATCTTGGCTATGTCAGTTCTGCAGCGTTCACTGCCCTCAAGAACATGAAGGGCAGACATTGAATCTGTGAAGATGACAATATTTTGGACCTTTGAAGGGTAAACATCCATTACAGTCTTTAGGTGGTATACTGCTGTTTCCAGTGCAATTATTTCAGCTTCATAGTTTGAACAGAATTCCCTGCATGCATCAACTCATGTACATCTCATGGAACAATATCTGGCTGCTTCAATATCTGGCTGCTTCAATATCTGGGTTGTGTCATTGATTCCTGAACTCCATTAACTAAACATTCTTGAGAATCTATTCCTTATTATATGTATATATTGTACTGATTACATGCATAAATATTCATGGTTGACTTGGGTGTCCCTGTTTCACCATTCTGTCTAGCTTTGATGTTTGTGTGAGTAATAAGTGTTATCTGTGTTAACATGGCTATGATAGTATACTATCATAACCTGGGGGCTATCTTTTTATAGTAGTGGGGGGTCCAGCTAAGTGTACCTAGGAATAATATATTTTTTAGTGCCAAGACTTGAGTTGCCCTACTCCTGAAATAAGTTGAGCGTATATTGGCCACGGGGCATCCCTTAGACTAATACGAGCCAACGACTCAACATAATTATTTCAGAGTGCTGTTGGTTCTTAAGGAGAAATCCTTAAATCAGGCACGCGACAGGAGCGATATGTGACAGATGCAAGTCAGAGAGTTTGGTCAAAAGATTGTTTTTTCCTTCCAAGGGGCTGGAGAGCTGGTTAGGGAAAGGGATACTTTCAGGCGCACCATCAAACAAGCGAAGTTATGTCAAGGACTTGCTGATTGATGATAATGATGAGCTAGTTCTCCAACTCTGTGTGTCTTCATAGCCAGTGAATCTTCAATGTCGGCCTTGACCTCGTTTTCCAGAAATGCAACATCACCTGAAAGTTTAACCATCACTGCAACTCAAAGAGCAGCATCCCTGATGGCAATATAAAAAAAGCCAATCCTAGATGCTGCTTCAATCCTGAAAACGTTATAATTAGGACATCCAAATACTACCTTGGAGTACCTTGCATTCTTGTATCAAATAATAACATTACTACATGACAATATGCTACCAAGAAAGCATTGTTTGAAGAGCTAACCATAGGTCGCTACTGGTGCCCTGAGTTAAGTTGAGAACCAGCATCACAGCATTTAGGACATTCCCATAAGTGCTCGAGGCCCATCTTCAGCAGTCAGCAACGAGTTCCTCTTCTGACGGTACCAGCAACAGTCTGACTGTATGTCCTTTTTTATTTCCCTTTCCTCGAAGTGTTGAGTCTGCTGGTCACCCCCTAACTGCACCATCCTCTCCAGACTGTAATGATTTATTCCTGCTTCCACACTGTTTACTTGCACCTAAAGGGCCTTGAGCACATCTAGCTTGTGATGCAGTAATTCACCACCCAGTGGTGCAACACCAGCTAATCTGTCTGCCTGTTCATTTTCCCAACACACCTAGATAATGCAAAGAAAATGTAGCCCCCCCCCCCCCCCTTTCCATCTTTCTTAGCATTATTTGTGAATGTTCTAAAACTGAACAGCAAAAGTAGGAAAGAGAACAAGGAAGAAAACAGTAAGTCTTCTACCGGATAATGTACAATTCTTCCAGCAAGCAATGAATACAAACACACTGCTTACCTTCGTCACACAGAATTCCTTTATGGCCTGACTTACATCCTTGTGTGCAAATTCCAGAAACATGATCACAGACGGTATTCTCACAGTGTTGTGGGCAGTCATAGCTGCAGTCTTGGCCATAAGTTTGCCGGCCGCATTCTGTGTGGAGAAGGTTGACTTCTGAGAAAATATTCATCCTCTACAAATATATAATGGGGTGCACTTATAACACCTACACAGGTACAGATTAAGACCCTTTGATTCCCTAAGCACTATATGTAATGGGTGACTTCAACGGGAGGGTAGGAAATAACAGAAGAGAATTCGAACAGTTTTTAGGTCCACATGCAGCTAAGAACAGTGCTAGAAATGGAAATGGTCAAAGAATATTGGATCTATGCAGCCAGCACAATCTTTTTATTACGAACACATTCTTTGACCATAGAGATTCACAACTTTACACTTGGTACAAATGGAATGATGTCTCCATCAAGAGCCAGATTGACTTTATACTTACCAGAGCTCAAGGAAGAATGAGAATTCTTGATTCAAGAGCAATCCCTAATGGTCTATGTGACACTGACCATAAAATAGTTGTGTTAACAGCAAAACATCTTACATTAAAGAAACACAGAAAAAAATTAACCAGAAACAAGGATCTCATCAAGATAGCAAATCTGAAACAGGAAGGAGTAAAAGAACAGTTACAACAGAAAGTAGAGACAGCATTCAAACAACTTCCACATGTAGTTGGCAATATTGAGGAAGAATGGAGTAAATATAAAAACACTATGCTTAGTATTGCAGAAAAATTATGTGGAAAAAGGGAAGAGTGGAAACAGACGGGGAAATAACAAATATTCACTTTGGTGGTGCGAAGAAGTAAAAGAAGCAATTCAAAAGAAAAAGGACTTATTTAAACAGTGGATAAAATCAAAGAAAGAAAAGAATATTTAAACTATAGACTGCAAAGGAGAGAAACCAACAGGAGTGTCAAGAAAGGAAAACAAGCATCCTGGGAACGTTTCAGTGAGTCATTAGCAGAAAATGAGAAAACAGCCAACAGAAAATTTTTCAAAGTAGTTAAAAATATGCGGAAAAAAGATGAGAGCTACAACCCAACTGAAATAATTAATGATAAGACAGGAAGGCCATTGATAGATCCACCCGAGATAGCAGAAAGATGGAGGGAATACTTCAATGAGCTCTTTAATCCTCTAGGAGATCATCAGGAAAGAACAACTGAAGAGCACAGAGCAACAGTGTTAGAACCACACATACTAATGGATGAAGTAGAAAAAGTCATTAAGCAACCACACATACTAATGGATGAAATAGAAAAAGTCATTAAGCAGTCTCCCAAATATAAAGCACCAGGAGCTGATAGATTACCAACAGAAATAATTCAAGCAGCAGGTGAAAGCAGCATGAGATGGCTTCACAGAATATTTAATGCAGCATGGGTACAACAAACTGCCCCTATTGATTGGCAACATGCAATAGTTATACCATTGTGGAAGAACAAAGGATGCAAACGAGAATGCGGTCAATACCGAGGCATCTTTCTTTTAAGCCATGTTGGCAAAATGTATGCCAAGATAATTGAAACAAGACTGAGACCAGTGATAGAACCACATCTGGCAGAAGAACAGATGGGACTTAGGAGAAATAAAAGCTGCACAGATGCAATCTTCACACTTAAACAGTTAATAGAAAAGAACATTGAAATCAATAAGAACTTATTTGTGACATTCGTAGACCAGGAGAAGGCATTTGACGGAGTCGACAGACAATTATTATGGAAAGTAATGGCAAGATATGGAGTAAGCGAACACCTCATCGAAGTGTGCAAAAGTTTATACAGAGATTGTAGAAGTGTAGTTAGAATAAATCGGGGAACATCTCATCCATTCACAGTGACATCTGGAGTAAGACAGGGGTGTGTCTTATCACCACTGCTGTTTATCACCTACATCGACAGTATATGCAAGAATGCCAAGCCCATGAATGAAAATGTTAGTAAGATCAACGAATTACTCTTTGCAGATGACCAGGCCTTGATAGCAGATACAGCCATGAAATTGCAACAACATCTAACATCAATGAATGAAGAATGTAAAACAAATAATATGAGAATCAACACTGAAAAGACAGAAGTAATGTCAATAGGAAAAAAGAAGACAGATCTAAACATAGCAATAGAGTGCAAAGGCATTAAACAGGCATCTGAGTTTAAATATCTGGGAACTACATTTACCGAAGATGGGAAATTGGATAAAGAAATTACCATTAGATGCAGTAAAGCAAACCAAGTATTGGGACAGCTAGCCCCCCTCTTACAGCATAAGACAATCCCAATCAGGACAAAGAGACATCTTATTCAAAGCATATTTATTCCAACTCTGTGCTACCAGTGCCAGACATGTTCACTCACAACAAACCATAAAAGAAAATTAGTAACCACGGAAATGAGATGTCTGAAAAGGGCTGTAGGAGTGACCATTAGAGAAATGATCAGGAATGAGATCATAAGAGAAAAAGCCGGCACAGAACTAATTCTGGATTACATACGAAGACAGCAAGTGAAATGGTTTGCCCACTTAGAGAGAATGCCTTGTGACACCATACCATACAAAGTATACATGGAAAGAGAAGAAGGACGTAGAGCACGAGGTAGACCAAGAACAAGATGGAAGGATAACATCAGAGAAACTCTACAACAGCCCTATGTGCCTATGGTCGAGACGGCCAGAAGAGCTAGAAACAGAACCTTATATCTCCATCGACACCCACAGTGGTAAAAGAGGAAGTGAAGAAGAAGAAGAAGAAGATTCCCTAAGCACTTAAAAGATTCTGCTCCCCCCCCCCCCCTTTTTCATCTAGCCGTCCTGACAGCATTATGGGCCCCTGAGCAAACCAGTGTGCTGGGGCCCCTTGGACAACCACCCACAGGAATGAAATGCAAACAGCTACTTCATCACCATCACTGTCCTGTTGTGCCATTGTATGAGATATGTCACACTGGGCTTTCAGTCAGTTTCTCCATCCTGTTCTATCCTGTCAATCAATGACTTCAATACCATGACCTCTCATATCAACATTCATTTTAGGATTTCTTTTGGGCGTCTTCACATCCCCAGGCCTTTATTTCCCATTTCAGTGCCTATCTAGCGATTCTCTGCCCATTTCTTCTCTTTCTTATCAGGATGTGTTCGATATAGAGCCATCTTCTATGTTTTATAATGGCTGATACTAATACTAATGGTTGCCCAGATAATTCTCTTATTTCTTTACTCCTTCTGAATACATCCCATTGCATCCTCAGGCATTCGTTCCATGTCTTGAGTGGTATATGTTAAAAATGAAAAAAACATTAGAATTTAAAATGTGTAACTTGGTTTTAAAATTAACAATTTGGAGTTTTATTCTTTTTATATCAGGTTTTTGAAAGCTGCTGACGCGTTATCAATCTGTGGTTCAAAGTAGCTGTCTGGGACAGCATGCTACAATTCCCAAAGGCACACAGTGGGTTAAAGTAGCTGTCTAAGACAGCATGCTACAATTCTCACAGACAAAGATTAGGTTAAAGTAGCTGTGTGGGACAGCCTTCTACAATTCCCACAAGAACAGATTAGGTTGAAGCAGCTGTGATTAGTGATTAGAAAGGATTATCATCACAGCACTCCGGACATATCCATAGGTGCTATGATCTCCTCCTCAAAAGCTCCACAATTGTAACAACCGATGACGCCTGTTCTGTGTTGGTTAATGAAATGTCTTGTCCCCTTAGTGAAATGTTCATTTCTTGCAGCTCCAGGCTGCACCCCCATGTCCATTAGTCTAGACAGGGATATGGAGTCATCTCCTTTGGCGTGCTCCTCTGTATGGTAAGTGCAGCGCATGGCATTGATAACATCACTTCTGTCCAGTACTGGGCCAGCCACAGCAACTGCAGTGTCAGGAAGATAGTCTGCACGCCCGTTCCCTTTAACACCGGCAAGACCTGGCACAAAGATGAAGGTTAGGGCAGATATTCGGGAAGTGCTTAGTGTTTCAATCCATTCTTTGCCTGATAAAGCCAGCTTGATTTTTTTTAATGCATATTCATAGTCGCTAAGAATGCATACGTGTGTGAACTTTTGAGTACCAAGCCATGCTAAAGCCCTTGTTTCCATTGTAAGGCTACTAGTTGTAACAGCAAAGGTGCCATTCATCTCCTTGATGGTTTTCCCCTTCGAGCTTACTGTAAAGACCCATGCACTTCGCTTGCCCCTAATTACTTACCCATCTGTGTAAACTATAGCATCACCTTCATCTGTGTTTTCGTCAATAAGTGTTTTGACCAAAGTGTCAACAATGCCAGGAATCTGCTCTCTACAGCTTCCATCAGTGTGATATGGACTGTAATATTATTGTTTGGAGAGGGAGGCATAATTATCCATTCATTTCCAAAGTTAATGTCAGTAAGGTGGCAAACATGTTTGACGGCATCCTCAGCCCGACCCATCCAGGATTTGCCTCGTTTGAGTCTACTCTTTTTTATTGGCTTGAATAATTCCTCATAAAGTGGGTGTCGATGGTCTAACTTCACTTTGAGGAAATCAACAGCCCTGGATAGCTTGATTCTGTTTTCCATTGTGGGGAAATCCAAGAAGTATCACATGGATTTACAGGAGGTGTCTATAGTGCATCCATACGCATTGCCTCGTTTTCAATTTTTTCCAGTCTCTGTTCATGTGTGTGGTGCTGAGTGTCATGAGGGCCAAGGCATATTCAATGGTGGAGAGAACTAATGCACGATGCAACATTACAAGTAGCCATTGCTCAAAGTTTGCAGCTCCCATAACTGAAGTAGCTGTATGGGACAGCTTGCAACAATTCCCACAGGAACAAATTAGGTTAAAGTAGCTGTCTGGTAGAGGATGCTACAAATCCCACAGGCACAGAGTGGATTTAAGTAGCTGTTTGTGACAGCATGCTACAATTCCCAAAATCACACAATTGGTTAAAGTAGCTGTCTGGGACAGCATGCTACAATTATCACAGGCACAGGTTAGGTTAAAGTAGCTGTGTGGAACAAATGCTACAATTCCCAAAAGCACAAATTAGGTTAAAGTAGCTGACTGGGACAGCATGCTACAATTAACACAGGCACAGATTAGGTTAAATTAGTTGTCTGGGACAGCATGCTACAATTAACAGTCACAGATTAGGTTTAAGTAGCTGTCTGGGACAGCATGCTACAATTAACACAGACACAGATTAGGTTAAAGTAGCTGTCTGGGACAGCATGCTACAATTAACACAGACACAGATTAGGTTAAAGTAGTTGTCTGGGACAGCAGGCTGCAATTAACAGTCACAGATTAGGTTAAAGTAGCTGTCTGGGACAGCATGCTACAATTTCCATAGGCACATATTAGGTTAAAGTAGCTGTCTGGGACAGCATGCTACAATTAACACAGACACAGATTAGGTTAAAGTAGCTGTCTGGGACAGCATGCTACAATTTCCATAGGCACATATTAGGTTAAAGTAGCTGTCTGGGACAGCATGCTACAATTAACACAGGCACAAATTAGGTTAAAGTAGTTGTCTGGGACAACATGCTAAAATTCCCACAGGCACATAGTTTGTTAAAGTAGTTGTCTGGGACATCACACTACTATTCTCACAGACAAAGAGTCTGGGACAGCATCACTTACTTTCACCACAGTGAATCCCTTTGTAGCCATGCTGACATCCCTGTAGGCAAGCTCCAGAAACACGATGGCAGACAGACCGTCTTGAGTCAGTATTCTCACAGTGATGGGGGCAGGTAGAACTACAGTCTTGGCCATATGTTTCCCTGTCACATTCTGTGTGGAGAAAGCTGTGTTGAGGTCACCTGTATAGTTCAGCCTATAATAAAATTTTTAACAGCTGCTCTTTAAAGCCACATATCACAGTGAGAGAGAGAGAGAGAGAGAGAGAGAGAGAGAGAGAGAGAGAGAGAGAGAGAGAGAGAGAGAGAGAGAGAGAGAGAGAGAGAGAGAGAGAGAGAGAGAGAGAGAGAGAGAGAGAGAGAGAGAGAGAGAGAGAGAGAGAAAGAGAGAGAGAGTTCTCCAGAGCAATGAAGAGCCAATCCTGATAGGAGGATGTGAATGACAGTCTGTCATCATTTAAGTGCAACTAAGCAGAAGTTCCTGAGATACTGCTTTACAGAAGATTGATAAAAACACCACAAACCGATAAAAACCTTGATGGTATCAATCAATTTGAAAAGAGAACTGGTTACCAACACCACAAACTGATAAAAACCTTGATGGTATCAGTGAATTTGAAAAGAGAACTGGTTACCAACATCAGAAGAGGCCAGTCTATACTCTTTCGCACATCACGAGATAAGGAAAACTGGAGTAAGCAATGACAGCAATAACAGAGAAAAACAGAGGCAGGAAAAGACTAAAAGAGGTGTTAAACACTTTGGCTTCTTCTTCTTCAGCATTCCCAGCCCTTGAGGTTAACTGATGCAGATGATACCTGAATCCATTCATCTCTGATCCTAACCTTTTCTTTCTAGTTAGTGTCTCTAAATGGTTCAGCTGCAGATGATACCTGAATCCATTCATCTCTGTGATTGGCCTTCTCTTTCTCGTAAGTGTCTCTGTGTGGTTCAGCTGCAGATGATACCTGAATCCATTCATCTCTGTGACTGGCCTTCTCTTTATTAATGAGTGTCTCTTAGTGTTTATAAGTCTGTCTCATGTTCATCTCCCATTCAGCTCCTTCGTGTCAAGACAATATCAGACTGTGAATACCAGTGTTTGAAGGGCACAAAATGGTCTGAACCAGGGGCCCCTTTTTAGCCTAACATTGAACGTCAAAGTAGGGATGAGAACAGGAAGGTAGTAAACACTCTCCTCTACTGGATAATGTATCATTCATTCCCCCAGCAACCAATGAATGCGAACACAATGCTTACCTTCAGCACAGAGAACTCCTTTATGACCTGCCTCACATCCTTGTGTGCATATTCCAGAAACATGATCGCAGACAGACTGGCTTGTATCAGAACTATCACAATGTTGTGGGCAGTCATAGCTGCAGTCTTGGCCATAAGTTCGACTGCCACATTCTGTGTGGAGAAAACTGTCATTTGAGACCAGCTGATAATGTTCACCCTCCACAAATATACAATGGACTGCCTGTTAAAACCTCTCTGGCATTTTCTGCCCGCTTGAAGATCTAGGGTAAATAAAGTAAAGGACCCTTTTCCATGCCTTCAGGTGTACTGGGCATATAAATAGGGCTAGACCTATATTTTATAGACCAATCAGCACTAGATGGGTGAAGTGGTCAGTATCATGCCAGTCGCTTTTACTTCCTATGATTTTTCCTGGTACACACTCAAGGCTGGGTTGAGCTGAGAGTAAAAGTCATTTTCTGAAAAATGTCTGGCCTCATCAGGAGCCGAACCCATGACTTTCCGATCTGTAGGCGAGCGACTAGCCGCCACACCATGACGGCTCCCAAATATCTTAGCCTAAAACCTGTACCAGGAAATATCCTGGATAGTAAAGGTGGCCAGCAGGATGTTGGCTACACCATCCATCAAGTATCAATTGGTCTATATGAATCGGGGTCTAGCACCACATGCCTAGCGCATTAAAGGTGTGAAAAAGGTCCTTGATTTATTTTGACAAACATAATTTAACTAGTACTTTCCAGGAATTTGGTTTCCAAAAGTTCATATCATAGCCATCTAGGATATATGCTACACTACCCACAGGATGCAGTGTTTAAGCACTTACTATCAACGGCAGAATGAAAAAAAAATAACACCAGTGATGGAGTCAGATAAAGTAAAAATGTGTGCATAATATATTCAAATGAGAACAAAGTGGCAGAGGGAAAGCAGAAAAAGGGTAACTGGGGATCTCCTTCACTTCTGTTGCTTTGGAGCAATTTTACAGATCAATCAACACGATTGGTGATGTGTTCAACATCTCACTGGCTGCATTTACTTCCCAGTAAATCTTTGGTTACCAAGATCAAACTGAGCTCCAGTTTCACTGTAAAATCAGTGTGTTATATTATCTTGTTATAGTACTGTGCCATCTGGAACTGGGCACATGGATCAAGACTATGATGAAAGACAGAATACGAAATCACAAAATCAGACAAATGCTAGGAATAAAGTCTGTCTTACAGGTCATCAAAGAACAACAAATGAAGTGATTTGGACACTTAACAAGAATGCCTTGGTATTAACCACCACAGCGAGTCACACTAAACATTACAACGAGTATAGAGCGAGGAGAAGATCTTGTAAAACATGAAGTATGGCATAAAGAACACGCCTTTCAGAAATGAACATCAATCTTAATAGTGCTGTTGACAGAGCTCATCAACGATTATTATACCTCCCCCCCCCCCCTCCCCCTTTCCACTTTGCTGAGGTGCAAGATGGAAGAGAAAAAGAAGAAAAATAATACTAAAATGCCACAAATGATGGAGTTATGGAATATTTAAACTCGACTGTTGGACTGAAGTTTTTAGGTTCAAATCCTTATCAAGTGAGATTTTCTCAAAATTTGATATTGGTGCCCAGGTCAACCCAGCCTAAAATGGGTGCCAGGCAATGCCCTGGGAAGTGAAGGTGGACGACATTGACCACATCACCCTTGTATACCAGTGGGTCTTTAAAACATATTATACTAGCATCCTATACCCTATTGCACCCCTTGCATTACAAAGCGTCCTTAACTTACTTTTACTTATAAGGAATATCTGAGGCTGTAAATACAACTTTAAAAAGAAGAGTTAATTATGTTCTCCTCCTTTGGGTTCAAATGCTTGAATTAGGAAAACAAACAAATAAACTTTATTTTCAAAGGGTTAGGAACTAGGCATACAGGCCCATCTAACATTGTGTTTTACTTGTCTCCCTTCTTTCAGACATAGGAACTAGGCATACAGGCCCATCTAACATTCTGTTTTACTTGTCTCCCTTCTTTCAGACATAGGAACTAGGCATACAGGCCCATCTAACATTGTGTTTTTCTTGTCTCCCTTCTTTCAGACATCATTTCATTCATACATCACGTCATAGTAAACATTAACAATAGATAAAAATATTCAATACAACTACTGGAATATGCACATTTCTAACAACAGTAAACTGTAGTTATTGTAATAAATCTAGGGAAAATATGCGTTGTTTCTAAAATATCTTTTATGCAGGCAGGTAATCTGTGCTCAGATAATATTTCAACAGCTTCTGATTGTATGTATAAGGACTATAGGAAAGCAAAGAATAGAACCACTGGCACCTAACAAGTATGTCGCAGGAGAGACAAATAAACTAACAGTCTGCATATCAATAAGCCAGATCTGTAAAATAAATGTGTGGGCAAAACTCAAGTTCTGGATCAAAACCAAAGTCCAGCAGTGGACGAACAACCAGAACTTTCTGCTGGAGTTTATAGCTGGTGATCACAAAGAGAGAGACAGATTGAGACAATGGTGAGTCTCCTTTGCTAAACAATGTTAAATATTTGGCTTCTTTATTAATATCCTACCCAGATGACATAAGACAGTCCAACATTTTAGAGGGCAGTAAGACTGGGTTTGCGGGCTTTTTTATGCTTGTAAGAACCCCAGAACATTTAGAACTGGCCCTAACTCCAACCCACCTATGTTCCACGAGAGAGTGCAGCCTAGGTCCCATGACTGCAGGCAGCCTAGGTTCCACGAGTGCATTCAGCCTATCTACCATCCCTTGAAAATAATGCACCAAAAATTCTCCAAATCTATGAAAGAAAGAAAAAGTTGACCTCACTTTCATTGCAATGGATGCCTTGGTAGCCAGGCTGACATCCTTGTGTGCAAGCTCCAGTAACGCGATGACAGACAGGCCGGTTTGTGTCAAAGGTCACACAATGTTGAGGGCAGAGAGAACAGTCTCTGCCATATGTTCCTGGGTCGCATGCTGTTAGAAGTTGTCAAGAAAATCTGATTAGTTCTTCCTGTACAAAAGTGTGTGACATTTTAAAACATGGTGGTCTCCAAACTGGGCCTAAGGTTGTTCGGGGTGAGGGGAGGGGGGGGGGGGGGGGGGGGGGGGGGGGGGGCTAGCAATTTTGAAAGTAAGAACATTTGTACTTGTAAAAATGCATAATACTTACATTTTGTTTTATTTTAAATATAATTACAATTACAGTTAAATACAATTAATCCACGTGAAGATGGACACAGGACACTGAACAAGCACTGGCAGTGAAAGCACAGGGGGCCTTAGAGCTGGCTAGGGAAAGGTATAGTTTCAGCCGTGCGTAAAGGACTTGCTGATTGATGATGAATTACAATGATTTTTTTAAACTATTTATTAAGCAATATGACAAGGACATTTTTGTTTTCATAGGCAGTTTGTACATCTACCGTCAAAAATCTTCTTAATTTGACAACAGAATTAGATATTAAGAATTCATTCTTATCAAAACGTATCTTTTGAATTTCTGTTTCTCTTGTTGCGGAATCTACTGTTTTCCTCTTTTTAATCACATTTCATTAAATTTGAGGGGGGGGGGGGCATGGGGGTCTTGCCGTATAATCTGAGAGGGGTGGCCTCAGAAAGGTTGGAGACCAGTCTTAACACTAGCTTTCCCAGGTAGTTTAGTCATGAAAACGCGGGTCAAAAGCACGGTCTTAAATTTAAGGTCAAGAATATATTGTTGCAGGAAGACAAAAAAAAAAAAAAAACATCACCAAAACTGATGCAGCAATACAGGTAAACTGTTGTTGAAACATATGACCGCTAACAAAAAAAAATCTGATACATCAACGGGGACATCTGAATAGGTTGTTTGTAAGAAAGTGCAATATAAGAAGGTGTGTTCACTGTGGGTACTGTGGATGCTGACCAACCACCAAATTAAGAAACACATGGGATGGCCTTGCTGCATTAATTTTGGATGGACTTTTAATCAACCCAGCATTTTCTCAACAGTCAGAAACAGAAACTATCCATGATGGGATGATAGGCACATGCTCTTTTAAAAACTGGTCAGTAATTATCTCATAACTATAACATGATTATGTTTAACGCATACAATTACATGAGGTGCCGCATGAGCAGGTTTCATATGAACGCTCATTATTTTATAGTCAAATGCAAGTAAAATGGTTTGGTCACTTTTATGGATTTGAACAAGAGACTGCTATAGAGAGAGAGAGTTTAAGCATATAAGCATAATGGAAACAGATACAAAGATTTAAAAAAAACAGCAAACGACAGAGTGGTTAATGCTAAGTGTATCTTAGTACACCATATCATAGTATACCAGCGGTTCTTAGCCTGTGCAATTTCCTCCAGCGGTTCTCAGCCTGTGCAATTTCCCAGGGGCTCAATGGCCACTTCAGAAAAATTAATTTCAATGAAATCAAAGATTAAGAAAAAACCCTTTAAAAAAATTAGAATCACAACAATTATTTGAACACAAAACTAGGAAATGTTTAGACATCTCTTTACATTGGCTTACTCTCTAGCCCCTCTTCTTTTGCTCCATTAGTAATTCTAAACACCATTATCTTGTAAGACATAAGATACAGTATGTCTAAAAGGTTCTGCCATAGAAGCTGAGTCTAACAAGGTCTCCACAAGTCAAACAGTTTGGGAACCACTGGTCTACACACCAACACACAAATTAATGGTTAACAATTAAAGCTGAGAACAGCAGTGTGTGAAGCACAGACTTTAGCTCCATATGTCTATTCTTTACACTGGAAGGTAAATCAGCACAGGAATTTTCTTTAAAAAAAAATAATTAAACCTAAATCTTTTATTAGACAAAGAATGATCTATTCTCCTGGCATTCAATGAATGGATTTTAAAAAAAAGTTGCCCTTACGTTCATCACAGTGAACACCTCGAAGGCCAGGCCTACATCCTTGTGTGCAGACTGCAGAAATATGATGGCAGACAGGCTCACTTATGATCACCTTCAGACAGTTTTGTGGGCAGTCAGAGTTGCAGTCTTTGCCATAGGCTTCTCTATAACAACCTGTAAGCAGAATGGTTCATTCAATGAATTTTCTTCTTTGCAATCACCAGTCGTGAATTTCAGTGAAAATTCATAGCTTCTCATCCTGTCTGTACCTCAGTCTTAACCCAGGATTTGGGTGCTACAGGCACATACATTTTACAGATCTGAATTATTTGTGCGCAGACTGTTGGTTCCTTGCTTCAAGCAGACATACTTCAACTTCAAAGGAAACACTGATCCCGTCTATGATGGCCAGAATCTGGTGAATCAAAAACTTTGATAATTAACAAATGAAAAGAGTGACTAACAGTCAGCATCACAATAAAGTAGAAGATAGAAGAACAAGTTTCTCCTATCTTTGACACATCTAACTGATGATGGCAGAAGTGAAACGGAAATAGAAAAGAGAATATGAATGGCTGAAACTATCTTCAATAAGATGCAAAAATTGTTGACATCTAGACAGATCAACTTCTTCTTCTTCTTCTTCACTTCCTCTTTTACCGCTGTGGGTGTCGAGGGAGGTATAAGGTTCTGTTTCTAGCTCTTCTGGCTGCCTCGACCATAGGCACATCGTGCTGTTGTAGAGTTTCTCTGATGTTATACTTCCATCTTGTTCTTGGTCTACCCCGTGCTCTACGTCCTTCTTCTCTTTCCATGTATGCTTTGTATGGTATGGTGTCACAAGGCATTCTCTCTAAGTGGGCAAACCATTTCACTTGCTGTCTTTGTATGTAATCCAGAATTGGTTCTGTGCCGACTTGTTCTCTTATGATCTCATTCCTGATCTTATCTCTTATGGTCCCACCTACAGCCCTTCTCATACATCTCATTTCCGTGGTTACTAATTTTCTTTTATGGTTTGTTGTGAGTGACCATGTCTGGCACTGGTAGCACAGAGTTGGAATAAATATGCTTTGAATAAGATGTCTCTTTGTGCTGATTGGGATTGTCTTATGCTGTAAGAGGGGGGCTAGCTGTCCCAATACTTGGTTTGCTTTACTGCATCTAATGTCAATTTCTTTATCCAATTTCCCATCTTCGGTAAATGTAGTTCCCAGATATTTAAACTCAGATGCCTGTTTAATGCCTTTGTATTCTATTGCTATGTTTAGATCTGTCTTCTTTTTTCCTATTGACATTACTTCTGTCTTTTCAGTGTTGATTCTCATATTATTTGTTTTACATTCTTCATTCATGGATGTTAGATGTTGTTGCAATTTCATGGCTGTATCTGCTATCATTTCCTGGTCATCTGCAAAGAGTAATTCGTTGATCTTACTAAGATCTTCATTCATGGGCTTGGCATTCTTGCATATACTGTCGATGTAGGTGATAAACAGCAGTGGTGATAAGACACACCCCTGTCTTACTCCCGATGTCACTGTGAAAGGATGAGATGTTCCCTGATTTATTCTAACTACACTTCTACAATCCCTGTATAAACTTTTGCACACTTCGATGAGGTATTCGCTTACTCCATATCTTGCCATTACTTTCCATAATAATTGTCTGTCGACTCTGTCAAATGCCGTCTCCTGGTCTACGAATGCTACAAATAAGTTCTTATTGTATTCAATGTTCTTTTTTATTAACTGTTTAAGTGTGAAGATTGCATCTGTGCAGCTTCTATTTCTCCTAAATCCCATCTGTTCTTCTGCCAGCTGTGGTTCTATCACTGGTCTCAGTCTTGTTTCTATTATCTTGGCATACATTTTGCCAACATGGCTTAAAAGAGAGATGTCTCGATATTGACAGATCAACAACACATTAAAAATGAGAATCCTAAAATGTTATGTATACTCAATCCTGCTGTTAGTTAGTTAGTCATTACACTTCCGGCATCACAGCCAACGAGCTTGGCCCATAATTGCTCAACCGCCTATGCCAGTGATTCACAAACTGAGTCAGATACGCTGGATACTCCAAGTGAATGCTGTAGCCATACAAAGTGTCTTCAGTCAGCAAAACACACACGATTTGATCTGGCAAACCATAAGGTGCATGCGTCCTTAAACACACTACAAGACCAAGTTTCATCGCTGAAAATCAACTTCATTCGATGAATAGCTGGGCGATGAGAAGATTAAAACTATCCTGCTGTATAGTGTAGAAACTTGGACAATGAAAAGGCAACTAGAAAATCAAACTTGAGTCTTTGGAAATATGGATAATCAGAAGCATGGTTTGTATTTCATGAAAACAAAAACAGTCAAATACAGAGGTTCTGGAAAGACTGCTAATGAAAAGTGAATTACTGAAAGAAATAAAAAAGAGACAACTTGATTATTTTTGCCACATTAAAAGACAAAATAAGCTTCGAAAAATTACACTGGAGGGAAATGTTGAAGGCAAAAGGCAGACAACGACACAAGTGGTAGAAAAACATAAATAGATAGACTAACAGTGGTCTGAGAGTGTGTGTACAACCAAGACAAGAGATAGAGTGTGTTGGAAATCCATTGCAGTCAACTTTCACTATAGACGCAGGCGGCACCTGAGTTTGACTGAGATAACTTACTTAGATTACAACAGTGAATGCCGATAGTTTGTATTTTTCAGTTGCAGTTTTTAGACATGTCATGAGAAGTAACGGGCTCAAGAACCTGGAAATAAATGAAAAGTTTGATGAAAAGCGATTAAGAAAAAGGCAAAGAGACCAAGATCTGTGATTCTGATGATTGTGTAAGATGATGAAACATGACAGTACATGCTTACAAGCAGGGCATATGACGATGATGATGATGAAGAACTTACGTTTATCACACTTGGCTCCCCGATAGCCAGGCTGACATCCATGGAGACAGGTGCCATCAAAATTATGACAGATAAACTCATTTGCGATTCCAGCTGCACAAAACTCCGGGCACTGGGAGCTGTTGGTGTTTCCATGTGTGACAATGCCAGTTGCTATTTTTAAAACAACAACAAAACAATGTAAGTAATGGTCAAGTAACTGGTTGGCAAGATGAAAATCTGACTCTAAAGTCTGACATGTTGGCTGCTAATTAACAAGCATTCCTTAAAAGGCAACTAATTACGATTTAGTTGAAGAATTTGGTTGTGTTAGGGCAACCTGCAACCTGCTTTTAGGTTGTCTGAGCCCAGAAAAGAGCTTGTAAATATAGGACAAGTAGTTTTAGAGGCTTTCCTTCTTATCTGGAATTAAAGCACCACTACTATGTGGATTATATTTCAGTGCTCCTTTTTCTTTCTGGAACTGGTTTACCATCACTGTAGTTTTACCATAAAAAAGATAATCCTTTTTTTCCTCTTCTCCATATCCACAGACAAAACTCATGTGAAAGGTTCTGGTGTTCATCTACCTATGGACTTTAGTCTTGTTCCAGAACCTCAGTGATGCATGCACACCCGTTTCACAAATCTGGCTCATTACTATGCAGACTTGGTTCTTTGCCTCTCAGGCAGATGTACTCTGACTTCGAAGGATGCCACAAATTAGTCGACTCCTTGATGAGGAGGCAGTGGTTCTATTCTTCTCTTCCCCCCCCCCCCCTTACCAATATGGGGCCCTCAGAACCAATACAGGTGAAAAGAAAGATAATTATCGTAATATACTGGGTAAACTGAGCCGGCCAGCATATTCCTTCCACAAATATCTGCCTGCTTCATCTTCTTAATACGAACAGAAAATGCAGAGAAATATTCTTAGGAAATAAAACAGAAAAGTTGCATATCCTTTACAGGATGTTGCAGAACCAACCCCATCATTTTTTTTTTGGACTGTTGTGGTTTTCCTAGGCTAATTTATGACCAGTCGTTTGCCACTATCTTGGACAAAGAAGAGAAGAAATACTGACATCTTGAAAGATCTGAACATCAAGGAAGATTGAATAATAAACAGCATCCTGTCTTGGTAGCTGAAATATATTGGTCATACCAAGCGCCACGACGGATTGGACAAAATTACTGCAGAAAACATGGTACTAGGAAGAAGGGGCAGGGGCCGACCGAAATGAAGATGGGCACAGGATATAAGTGACTCCTTGAGTATGAAAGTACATGAGGCGGGAGAAGTGGCGAGAGACCGAGTTTCTTTCAGGCAGACTGTGATGAGAGCGACGTTCTGCAAAAGACCTGCTACATGATGATGCTGATGAGTTTGCCACTGCTTTTTGGTTGGTTGGATTTTCGATACCACTGTCGAACCAACACAAGGCGCAAGGCCCGCAGCTGGGATCGAGCCTGGCACCCTGGCATTAAGAAGCACGTTCGCAAAGCCTAAGCCACAGACGCTGACAAATAAACAGAATCTTGTGTAAAATGTATAGAGTTAGACTACATAGTGTGTGGTGTGGTGACAGAGCCTCGCAATAACTAAGTCTCCAACTGCTATAAAGTTGTAAAAGTGTCAGATAAAATGTCTGCCAGTGTCTATCATTTGCCAAAGTCTAACATCTGTTCAATGATCCAACCGCAAGCATGTCACTCTGGTCATGAAGGTAGGTGGCTAATTTGCTACCGCAGTGACACATATCTATTAGCTTTAGATCAGTAAGAATCTTCGCCGTTGAGGTAGGCGCAAGAGGTCTCGTTTCCACTTCTATGTGATAAAACAGCGGGGCTTGCAAGGAAATGAGCGCAAACGATCACTAAAACAACAGGACGAGGCTGCTAAAAGGGCCTCGAGCTCGCTCTGGACACAACGGAACGTCGTGTGGGACGGGCCTCCGTGAGCTGGTCTGGATGTCTAGTGGAAAATAAAGTCTTATCCCTTAAAGTCCATCGTGTCCGAATTGTCTGCCGGTGTCCCTCTGCCATTTGTCAACGAAGTCTAGCATGTGTCCAATAAACCAACCGTAAGCTTGCCACTTGGTCGTCCAGGTATGCTGACTGCTCTAATATGCCACCGCAGCGACTATGTAAATAAACTGAATCTCACAGTATCTGCTGCACAGTCACCAATTTCGTCTTGTCTCTGTCCGAGAACATTCGGTAATACATGCAGCAAGAGCAGATCAACACTGAGTTCATGAACTCAGGTGGGCCCACCCTCTGAGATTGTCTAGGAGCTCGTGGGCCGAAACAACTGCAGACGAGGGATCACTTCTACTGATGATTGGTAGACTCCTGCTGTACATGCTCCCCTGTGGTTTCTTCTTACTTAAACACCAAATCTCACAATACCTGTTGAAAGTCACAATTTTTTTTCTTATTCCAGTCCGAATGTTTGAAAAAGTGCAGCAGGAAATGTTTGAGGTCCTCTTCATGACCCAGTCAGCTGAAACAATCCTCGACAAAAATTTCTTGACTCCAGGAGATGGCCCTGAAGGTCTTCCAGGTATTGAGGCTGGGCACAGGGACTGTCAGTGTTTCTGCCTAGTACAGATATAGATATATACCTATATCCATATATTAGCATCATAACCTTGACAATGACTGTCTATGTTTATAAAAACATACAAGTATAAAACCTATATTTGAGCATAGTTAAAATCAGAAAGCATACATTAACTCATATAGACAGATAGATCACAGAGACATATATATAAGCAGATGAAACCATAATATTCTTGAGCCAGATCTTTTCTCAGTAGCGCATATTTTTTTAGTATTATCAGCCACGATCCCATCTTACATTTTTGAGTGGTGTAAGCAGGTGTCTGTAAGAGAAGCAGACATACAAATTGGATGGATCAATGCATGAAAGCATATATGATCATAAGCATCAAAATTTGAATCTCTTATATCAACTGTGTTAAATCAAGAGTAAATAAGAAGACAAAGCAGACAATGACTGCTAAACAATCTCAACTTACCAGCAACCAATAACCCTGCCCAGAAAACAAACCAAATGCTGTGTATAAACATTACAGAAAACAGAAGAAAGCTACATTAACAGCTCAACTAATTGTCTTTTGACTGGCTCCGGTTAACACATTTCAGTTAACCACCTTCAGTATGTGCGGTTACAGGAGAGAATAACCCTGTAGTAGTCAACTGACGACACGTTTTACAGAAGTTTCTGCTTGTCCTCAGTAAACATAATCACAAATGTATAGAAACTAATTGTCCTATTAATGTTTGCAGTCTGTGCAACTGCTGCTATATATATATATATATATTGATTAACGGGCCAACTTTCAAATAAGCCTTGTGATTTATCACAAAAATGCTTAATACAGGGACTGCAAACAGATTGTCCCTAGTTGTTTTATAGTATATGTATGTGTAAACTAGCTGTACCCGGCAACGCGTTGCTGTGGCCCAGAATGGTGAAAATGAAAAGAAAGAAAATAGCTCTCAGCTAACAGTGTCTGTCATATCTCTCTCTCTCCCCCCCCCCCCCCTTTCCCCCTAGTCATATCTCCCTCTCCAAAGGACTGAAAAATCATCCCTGGCGAAATTATTAAAATAGAAATAGTTAAAAAATAAGAACTTTAAAATAATGTTTTAAGCTCTCTAAGCTAACTGTGTCTGGCCTAACACCCCCCCCCCCCTTTCCCAATCAAATCTCCATCTCCGAAGGATTGGAAAATCATCACCTGGCGAAATTATTAAAATAGAAATAGTAAAGAAATGAGAACTTTAAAATAATGTTTTAAGCTCTCTCAGTTAAAAGTGTCTGGCATAAACCCCTCTTTAACCCCCCCCCCCCCCCCCCCCAGTCATATCATCCTCTCTGAAGGATGGAAAAGTCATCATCTGATGAAATATTGTAACTAAATTGAGCTTGGCATCCGTGTTCACCCAAACTAAAATGGGTAGCATTAATGTGTACTGAGAAGTAAATGTGGCCAGTGTAACAGCTACCACATCACCCATCCAGTACCAGTACTACTGCTACCACTATCACCACCACCATCACAACAACAACAACAACAAAAACTGCAACTACAGTCTGTGTAGGTCGGTGTAGCCAGAGGAGTTAGCACCGCATGCTGTCGCCATGAACTGTTTAGTTTAATTTTGCCCCCCAACATAGAGAAAGAAAAAAAAAACTTCAACACCTAACCAGTGATGGAACCCACAGTAAAAAGTACTATATACTCACAAATAGAAGAGAGAAATACCCCGCACCCGTTATCTCTCCCTCTCTGAAGGGACGACGGTCAACTGACTTTGGCATCCGTGTCCACCCAAAACTAAGCTGGACTGTAAGCCATCTTAGTAAACAGCTTCTGTCATCGCCGAATAGTTTTTTGATCGAGAAGCGTCGCGGGGAGGCTAATTGGGACTCTACTGAAATCGGATGTCATTGGGCGAAAGGCGCAGATATCGCAGCCTAGCTGTAAACCCCAACACAACGTGGCAACCACCCTTTTAAGGGGAAAAAGAACCATTATCAGCCAGCAGGGAATCGAACACCGGTCACCTGCGTGAAGGGTGGAATACTTACAACTATACTACCAAAGACTGAAGAGTTTAGGTCAGATATCGCAGCCTAGCTGTAAACCACAACACAATGTGCCAGCGGGCCTCATGAGGGCGAACGAAGATTACCTGTGACAAGACCACTGAGCATGCACTCATTCTCATACACATACAAACAACTAAACACACACAAGCACCCATACATGCACACACACCTATCTGTACACAATATCCAAACATACACAAATACCCCTACACACACAAACACAACTATCCCTACACACATAACACACACACAAACATATACATACATGGACACCCACAATTACGCACACTCATAAACACCTATTCATGCACACACACCCACACTCATACATACACAATCACACTTATGTACTTATCACAGAAACTTATATCTAATTATAAAATGATAATGCATTATAACTTAATTTAATTTGGCATATAATCACTGGTAAGCATGAACTGAAAATGTCTGCAGTTAAGAGTAGTGACTCTTTGCATCTTTTACACTGAGTGGAAGTTAGTTCCATAAATTAGAGCAGGAGAATATGATAAACTTGTTCTAAATAAATTAATTCTAGGTTTAGGAAAATGTAATTAGCTTAGTCGTTTGCTATTAGTAGGATGGGGTTGAAACAACCTGAAAATGTAATTTGAAATATTTTAAGATAGGATAATATGAATGAATTTGGCCTTTTAAAAAATTTAATGTTTACTGAATGGCAGAAGTCCTAGACTTCCATATATGTAATGTGACTGTTAAATTAACCCTTTCAGGACCAAATTTATTTCTGGGGTTTGGACAGAATTAAATTTTAGCGGAATTTTTTTTACTGAAACACAACAAAGCTAAAACCTTTCTCAAAAAAAGTACTGGCTGCATCGGGACGTATAATATATCAAATTAAAGATAAATTAGTGCAGAATAAATCTAAACTATTTAAGTGTCAGTATTGAAACAAAATATTATTAAAATCACACAACATTCAAGTATGTTAGACACATATGAAGATTGTTTACATAAAAAATGGTGTGCTTACCTTACTTTTTTACTTGTTCAACAAAACTGTATCTAATTCTAAGAATTCACTTGCCTTCCCTGTTTAATTATGTATCAGCTAGTCTTTATTTGAAACAATTACTTTAAATACTTTGAATGTTATGATCATTTTTGTATGACAAGTTCGATTTCACAACAACCAAAAATCGGGAAAACAGCTGATCGAAACAGATGATACGATTGAAATATTTTGTGCAATTTTCATATCCTAAACTAAATTATCACCAATAGGTTCATCACTTAGATATCAATCATAATATCAAAAACTATTGTCACTATCTTGCAGAGATTGATCAACATCAGAGCAGTATGAACAGTTCTAGACCTTTTCCCTTATCATTTAGTATAGAAAAATCACGTAAAAATTGTATCACAAATAAATAATTTTGTTTGGCTATCCTCTGAATAACGGTCTCAAATTATCGAGTCTAAGAAAATACCCTTTCAGGGCCTCAGTCATATGTAAATTGCAGACCTCTTTCCGGCCCTGAGGGTATTTTCTTAGCCTCGATAATTTGGGACCGTTATTTGGAGAATAGTCTTCTTTTTAAAAAATAAAGTGATGCAAAAGCCATGCAGGACATCGCAAATGAAAGGACATCATGTTGTTAGTCCTTATCTTTCAAAAACTTGTTTATAAAAGTTCATTTTCCCCACATATGGAACAAAATTAGAATGTCTCAATGAAACACCAGTATACTGGCAACCGTCCGATAGGGATAACTTCAGAAGCCAGTTAATTAGCGACCCGTCTTTAAAGAGTTAAGCATTGTAGTCATAATGGCAAGTGAAAATGTAACCAGTGTATTGGCCAAAGTTTGGGAGGAGTGAACACTTCATTTATAATGAACACACAAAACAGAAAGGGTTTGTATATTTATAGCATAGATATTCCTATAATATCTTGATGACTGCACTGAAAGAGAAAAAGGTCAGTCCATGGCTAGTGAATTGGGTTGTAGCTGTCCTGTATTCACGTCGGGTTGCTCTCCGTCTGGGCTCACAACCTCAGAATCATGCAGTTTGGACCAGGAATGCCCCATGGATCCGCCATCTTGCCTGTGCTCTTTAACGTGTATACGAGCAAGATTGCAAGCCTAGAAGCACAAGGAGTTGGAAGGATACTGACTTTTACATATGATATACTTCCATTTAGGCAGGGGGAAGAGAGTGAACAAACAGCCCGGGAGCTACAAGCAACAGAAGACAAAGTGAATGAGTGGTGTACAGAAATAAGGGCTGTCGTCCACCCGGAAAAGAGGTATGTTTTGTGGTGTTGACCATGGCTGCAATTGACATAGAGCACAGAATGCTTTTTGCACTATATCAGCACCTGATCCTCTCAGGGGTTGATTATGGTCTGGGACTGCTTACCATCTCAAAGAGCCAGATGGACAAACTAGAGCGCACATAGAACGTAGCTAAACAAGTCATTCTGGCTTGCATCAGTGTTACCCCAGTGGTGTGTATGCGATACATCCTTGGTTTGCCAATTGTTGCAGGTAGGTACAACGTGCTGCAGGCGAAGTAATATCTCAGGGTAGCTGCAGACACAGACCACCCTTTGCATGAAGCTCTGGGTGCAGTTAAGGATCAGTGGCTGATAAGAGGGAAGTCATGGATGGCTCAGGCAGAAGACACAATTGCATTTGGTACCACAACATCCAGCTTAAAAGAATGGAGGTGGAGGCGGTCACTGCAGCTTTCCGCTGGTTAGAGAACACGACACACATACATCATGATTGTAACTGACTCAGAAAGCATGCTGAGGAAGATCAGGACAGTAATCGCTGTTTCGCTGCGATGGACACGGGTAAGGAGTATTGTCTGGATTTTTTCAACGGGCTATGCCGGTGTGTTGGGAAATGAACAGGTGGACAGACTGGCTGGCTCTGCACAACTTAGTGGAATACTGATACATGATAAGGCAGACATAGTTAGTGCCTTGTGGGAGAGCATGTACAGTTCGGAGGAGCAGATGGATCACCAGTCTGGTGAGATTGAAGCAGAGGGGAAGTGACGAGAGGTTCTGGCAGATGCTCAAGGCTCAGAGGAAAGGCAAGACGGACGTTTAATAAGAATGATACTGGCACCATTAGTATCGGAACTCTTCACTGGCTGCTGAAGATGGGGACGGAGCGCTTATGGGGATGCCTCAAGTGATGTCGGTTCTTGAATCAAATCAAATCAAATCTACAATATGTTACAATTATGTGATATCATGTGGCATCTTTGCAATATTATTAAAATAACCAAGCGTAATTTAACTAATTGACAAACATAAATATCCATAATTGAAACAGTCTAAAACTCTAAATATCCAAATGATAATCCAGGTATGTAGAAGAGAATATTGCTGTTGAACTCTTTCAGTCTCAAACAACGTATGATGTGTGGTTAACTCTTCTGTGAATCATAAGTAACACTGAATGTGTTCTTATACCGTATACATTTGATCAGAACATGCTCAAGAAATTTGGCTTCCTCAATATTTAGCTTCCTTCAAGGTAAGACACTCATGGATTTTCCTAGTGATAGGAATAAACTCACAGGGAGCAAGTACAGCAGGGATCTACCAGTCATCATTAGAAGTCATCCTCGTCGACAAGTGTTTCGGCCCACGATTTCTCCTAGACACTTTCGGAGGTGGGCCCACCTGAGTTCATGAAGCTCAGGGCTGGTACCCTGCTGCACGAAATTACCGGATGGTGTTTTTCTTTCGGATAGGGACAAGACGACTTGGTGATTTGCAGAAGGTACTGTGAGAAAAGAAGTCGTCGCGGCAGCCTAATTAGAACAGTCAGCGTACCTGGACGACCGAGCGACAAGCTTACGATTGGTATCCCGGACACATGTTGGACTTTTGTTAGCAGGTGGCAGAGGAACACTGGCAGACAATTCGGACACGATGGACTTTCAAGGGGTGAGAAACCCTTTTCCGCTAGACACCCGGACCAGCTCACCGAGGCCCGTCCCCTATGTTGTTCCGTTGCGTCCAAAGCCAACTCGAGGCCCTTTCGGCTGCCTCGCCCAGTTTTTCAAGTGTTCGTTTCCGTTCATTAGCGCGCAATCCTAGTTCTTTAACCACATTGTACAGTGAAGTGGAGACGAGACCTCGCGATCCCACTTTGACGGCAAAGACACGTACCGTGTACGCCTCGTTTCTCCTCAGACAGGCTGCTA
This sequence comes from Candidula unifasciata, assembly GCA_905116865.2. NCBI lineage: Eukaryota > Metazoa > Mollusca > Gastropoda > Stylommatophora > Geomitridae > Candidula > Candidula unifasciata. Next base: position 210,900 of record CAJHNH020007924.1, read on the forward strand.
AATCACTGTATTTCTCGAGCTTATACATGTGATTTTCGTCCATACGGGACAGTCAGCTCAATCAGGATGAGCTGCCGTTTCTCCGCAGAGTGGAGAACTATGTCAGGTCGCAGACCGGTCTTCCGGATTAACTCAGGGTACCTTTCATGGCCCGGCAGATCAACCGCCAGTAACCAGTCCCTCGCAGAGTCTAGCACAGATGGAGCGAATGCGTTTCGTTGACCTTACCTTTTTGAACCTGCCCAGCCTTGAGGAAGCGTATGGGGACGACGGTAGGACTAGCTCTAGCGTTAGCCCGCATCCTAGCCTGATCAACAACGGCTGCTAACTCTTTTAGCACCTTGTTGTGTCGCCAGGTATATCGGCCTTGACCTAGGGCTTTCCTGCATGCGGACAGAATATGTTTGAGAGTCTGCTTCGCTTTACACAACGGGCAAGTCGGATCGTTAGTCGCAGACCACTTAACCATGTTAACACCGGACGTTAATACATCGTACGCCGAACGATAAAGCTAAGTCGCAGCGGGGTCATTCGCCAGATCTCACCCCATGTGAGTATTCTTGGCAATGCGCTCTCCAGGCTGACCCAATGGCCCTGCTGCGACTGCTGGGCTGCTTTCTGGAAACGAACCTCTTTTTCGTTGTCCCTCACCTGTTGTATTACCATGTCTCGGCGTTCTTTGGCTGAGGCCTTTGACCACCAATTGACCTTCCCGTGCTCTAGGCCTCGACGGTCGGTTTGAGTGTAACCCATTATCTCCCTCAATTTTAGTGCGTTCTGCGCAGATTCAATCGCATCGAGGATTCTCCACTTCTTGAGAGCGGGCTGGACAGCGATGCCATTTGGGTCTGAAGACTCGCGCAAGAGCATGGCGAGTCTTACTTTGCCAACTTTAAACTCTTCGGTTATTGATTTGAACGGAAGTACTAGCTTAGCCTGCTTGCAATACAGAGCCACGTCGGTCAGACAAGGCGGTGCACCAATCCACTTTCTTGAGGCTGTGCTGATTTTCCTCTCCATGGTTTCCACTGCAGTCATCGTTACCTCGTAGACTAACAGTAGTCATAGGAGCTTCAGAATCAACATGAATTGGAGACACCATACCTTAGATTTCCCGATCAGCCTGCAACGCCCAATCGCGAGCAGGCCTGTAGCCAGTGACTCGTGTATTCGCCGGACCTCCGCTCTATCAGATAACTTCGAATCGTAAACGCGACCGAGGCTCTTCACCGGTTCCTCCAGAACCGTGGGGATCTTGTTCCTTGCCACCGTAAAACTGGTTGCCGACACCTTGCCCTTAAGGATAGACAGACTCCTTGACTTCTGCGGTTTGAACTGCATACCGCTCCATTGGACCACCGCGTCCAATCTTTTCAGGATCGTGCGGGCAGACTCCTCGCTACCCGTTATAATAGTCGTGTCATCCATAAATGCACGTAATGGCGGCATCCAGTAGGCCCCATCCAACATGATCTGCATGGCCATGACAAACAGTACTGGTGAGATCGTACAGCCCATAGCTATCCCAATCTGCAACTCAGTCCAACTTGTGGTAAACGTCGAAGTAGAGAAGCGCAAAGCGAACTTGGAGAAATATTGCTCGATCATTTGATTGATCTGTGCCGGTACGTGAAACATGCGAAGGGCTCGCCACAGTAGCCTATGGGGGACTGACCCGTAGGCGTTGGCTAAATCCAACCATATTACTTGCAATTCGGTTCTCTCATGCTTGGCTCTCTGGATAGCCTCCCAAATCATGGTCGCGTGTTTAAGGCACCCAGGAACGCCTGGAATACCACCCTTCTGAACACTCGTATCGATGTACTTGTTAGCCCTCAAATACTGTGTGAGCCGGCGAGCCATGACCGAGAAGAATATCTTACCCTCGACATTCAACAGTGAGATGGGCCTGAATTGAAAAAGACTCTTCGAGTCCTGCTCTTTGGTAATGTAGACCCCATTTGCCTTTTGCCACTCTGGACATATGTGTTTGCGGATCCACGCTTGTCTCAACAAGACGTGAAGCATTTTTAGGATTTTTGGGCAACGCTTGTAAAGAACGTACGGAACACCATTCGGACCTGAGGCAGACTTACCGCTGGCCTTTTTGACAACTTCCTCAACCTCAGACCAAAGGGGAGGTACCATTTTGAATGGTACCTTCGGCAACTCAGGCTGCTTGAGGCCGCTAAGGATCTCTGGATTGTCATCGAGAGGCTCTCTCCTCTTTTTGTCAGAGTACATCTTGCATAGATGTAACTCAAGCTCTTCCTTACTGACAACCAGAGTCCCAGACTTCAGTTGCTCGAATAGACCTCGGGCAAACTGATACGGGTCCCTAAAGAATTTCTCTCGCTCCCTTTTGGTTCTTCTCCTGTTATTACAGAAACGCTCAGCGCGACAGAGGGCACTCTGCATTCTTTAAATGCAACCAAACTTCGTACAGCCCCTCCCGTTCGCTGCCTGAAGCGGCTTTGAACCGTTTTCTGAGGGCATTCTTGTCCGCCCGACACTTCAGAATGTCCCTCTGCCTCCTGCTAGTATTCTGCTTGGCACCCGGCTGTGCCTTTTCTACTGTCCCGAACTCACGGGAGCAGTGTTCATATATTACATCACCAAATTTTGTAAGCTTGTCGCCTAATGACTTCTTGTTTAAATCATGTTTAAGTATCTCACATAATGTAGCCTCCAACTTACACCACACCACCTTATCGCTCGCAGGTGGAAACCTGATCTTGGAACGCACTTCCTCAGAAATCATCAAAGGTGCTCCTCCGCAATCGAAGACGTGGGCCTCTCCGGGCGAGTGGGTTTCACCCTGCCCGTCGTTCCCTAATGACTCAGAAACTACCACAGGAGTAGTAGTTTTGCGACGGCGTTTACTGCGTGGAGCACCCTCGCATTTCATTCTTCCGGCATGCGTTCTCAGACTATGCAACCCCGTGAAGCTCTTTCCACATGTACAGTGCCAGCCCGGATGTTGGGCGAGTATCTGAGTCCGGGGGCTAGCATTGTCGTCACCGAGAGTATCAATTTGAATGGGCCCTTCATCCTCCCCCCCCCCCTTCCTTTCGGGGGGCCCTGGGGGCATATTTCTATTTGGTTTTGCGAAATCGGAGGTATTATACTGTGTTAGGGGTGATCAACCCGGTCCACAGTCGACATCAGTCTACAGATGTCAGTTTTCCCCCCGGCGATACCGGGGGGCCAGTCTTTCCATAGGTGTCACAAGGTCTTTCCCGAGAGTCACCATTCTTTCATGGTAGTCTTGTGGGCTAGCCACGTACAATAGGAATAAACTCACAGGGAGCAAGTACAGCAGGGATCTACCAGTCATCAGTAGAAGTTATCCTCGTCGACAAGTGTGATGATATATACATGTGCATATGTCATGTAAAACATTTTAGTACTTAAAGAGTTAAGTTATTACTGATACCATAAAATCAACATATTTCATGGTAGCAGACAGTGAACCAGTGCTTATGACACTTAACAGCGTTATACAAAGCAAACAGGGTACAGCCATGAGGGTACTTCTGGGATATACAATAGATACCCTAATATTAAGTATGCTTGCACTGCCGACTGTTACAGCTGCAAGCAAATTCATATCTCAGAGTAGTGCCAAAACAAAACATAACTCTTGCATGAAACCCTAGATCTGTTTAGGGTGACAGACTGAAAAAAAAGGAAGGTCTTGAATGGTTCAAGCTGAAGACACAGTTAGACTTGTGTAAGCTTGATAATATTTGGAAGGAGTGGAGTGGTCAATGTCTGAGCAACAATCAGATGTGTAAGGTTCTAAATACTGGATGTGGAGTTCAAAGACATGCCAGTGAGTACTGCAGAAGTAGAAGTTTAACAACTGGTTCATGGCAATTTCCACCAAGATGATGTCATTATACAGATGGCTCTGTTTTGAGAGGCAGAAAAGTGCTAGGGGTTTCATAGTAAAAGTGATTGGATGTTGCTGACAGCAATGAAGCTCGCTTTTGATACCACAACATACAGTTTGAGAATGGAGGCGGAGACAGTCGCTGCAGCCTTCAGGTGTATACAATGTCATGATTGTAACTGATTCACATGGCATATTAAGAAACGATTGCTATATGCAGAGTGGCAAGCATGGCTTTAGAGGTCCCTGTTAGTTAGTGTCCAAGTAATGATTTCCAGCCCAGACACATCATTATTGGCCATTTATTCCTGCTTGCTAACCTTTCACACTCGCTAGTCTAAGTCAGAGGTAAGTCAAGTTGTGTTCTGTAATGTTTATGTGAGCGATAAATACAGTGTGTTTCACTCATTGTTCTGAAGGGCCTGCAACATTACGTATATTTTAGCCTTCTCAGACTTCAGTACGCCATGAATTTACTTCAGTTGTCAGCACTGATGACCGACAAGTAGGCTGCAATCTCTCGTGGGACGTAGGCTGAGGCTGTGGGGTTGTGGGGTTGTGGGGGGGGGGGGGGGGGGGTGTGGTTAGAGCCAGTTCTAGATATTCTTGGGTCGTTAAAAGCTGTCACATCGTGTAATATAGAGCAAGCAAGCTTCATTGCCGGTGAGAGCCACAAAGAAAATAAAACTTGACTCCCCTGTAACAGAGAGTGGCACGTGTGAAAGGTCAACAAGCATGAATGAAAGGCCAATCCTGGTTTGCCTGGGTCAGAAATCGTAAGTTGTACCTCCTTTGCATATTTTCTCTAGGTCAATGTGCTGGGTAATGAACAGAAAGAAAGACTGGCTGGTTCTGCACATTTTTGTGGTGAGCTGATGCACCACAAGCTAGATGTTATAAGGGTACTTTAGAGGCGAGTGAACAGAGGCACTGTGAGGAGTGACCAGGGATAAGACCGACTCTCAATACTCAGGAGAAAGACGATACGGACAAGCAATCAGACTGTTAATGGTAACAGCGGAACTGTAACTCTGCGTCTGTCGCTAAAGATGAATGTCCCGAGTGCTATGATGTCGATTTATAACACTTAACAGACACATAAGTGAGCTCTCCTTGCAATAACGGTCGCTAGTTGGACGGCGACGGCAGCTTCGTCGGAGTTAAGTCCCCTGGCTGCAGTGCAATTACGGAGTGGAATGTCCCGAGTGCTATGATGTCGATTTATAACACTTAACAGACACATAAGTGAGCTCTCCTTGCAATAACGGTCGCTAGTTGGACGGCGACGGCAGCTTCGTCGGAGTTAAGTCCCCTGGCTGCAGTGCAATTACGGAGTGTAAAAGAGGGAACGAAACAAATGACATAATTAGGGCTAGGGGTAGGGTTAGGGTAACATATGTAACGTCGAGTACTTAACCACAATGACGGCCGCTATATCTGATAATTTTCTATGCTCAGCTAGCCACCGCAACCACGCGAGCTTATCGCTCATTAAGGCATACAGATCCGCAGGAGTCACATCCGTGGCCACTAAGTCTTGCGTCGCAAGAACGCGGTCACTAATGTGAGTCGCAGCGCGGGGTCTAGACGACATGGTGAACTCAATTTGTTTTGTGATTCGTGGCTTGTCCACTCCGTAATTGCTCTGCAGCCAGGGGACTGAACTCCGATAAAGCGGCCGTCGCCGTCCAAGGATCGACCGCTATTGCAAGGAGAACCCAGTTATTAACATTAAGTTTCATTAACACAGTAGCCGACCCCCAACAGCCATTTTAGCTCTTTCCAAGAATACAAACGTTTGCCTGAAGAACATAACATCGGAGAATCAAATATGAACCCACTTTGCAAAAGTGCATGAATAATAGAGTACATCCTGACACTGTCAGTGCACCTACTACAGACAGATAAACTCCCTACCAACTTGAGAGCTGCAGCCCACACTCTGCCATTGTAGCGGGACTCACTTCTGCTGCTAGATTTTTTAAAAGTTGCTTGTGAAAGTTGGTGAAACGAAACATTTGAAATGTAACTGGAAATTATAAACGAACATTGGTGATATAAAAGAAATATCAAGTTTGAAACAGAAAATAAATTACCGTTTTTGCAATACTTTATAGAAATAAAACTTCGGAATCTAAAAGAAAAAATGTAAAGTAGTAACCCAGGGAATAAGGAAATGTCCAGGCTAGCACTGAGATAATTACTTTGAAAGCTAATATTAACGAAGATGGTCAACGGATAAAATAGATCCACTGTTTTCTTTCTTTAGGTGTACAGTGTCAAAAAGATTATCTTGTTTCTCATTGTACAGTGTATGTTGTAACCACAGACCACAATGTGAGGGCAAGGCAATTTCTAAATTGATTTTGATCCAAACTGCATAAATGTCTTTACAAATGATTATGTTTGTCCCTGGGCACATCTCCTTCTTTGCAGACGACAGTGTTATACTGTGCTATGAGGAGACATGAGAATCACAGCCTATGGCGATGGCGAATGCGACTAGCAAGGCCCGCTCGTGTTAATAAGAGTCTTTCACAAATGAGAGCATGGGATTTCAGGACTGTTGTTGCCATGGTGTTTATTCAGCGTGTGTGTGTGTGTGTGAGTGTGTGGTTTTTTTTCTTTCTCTTTCTCTCTCAAATGCTCAGTTCTTATCCTGTCTGCAATTATTTCTTTCATCACTCTGATTCCTTTCCTCATTTGCCCGCTCCACGCAACACGGTCCATTACATTTTGTTCAAACGAATACATATCTATACCTGTATCGCTTGTACACATTTTTTTTTTATCTGAATAGAGGTCGTCCTCGACATTTTTTTACCCATCTGTAAATCACCATAAAGGATGTCCTTGGAGATTTTGCCATCCTTCATTCTCCAGGTGTGGCCAAACCACCTGAGTCTTCGTAGACTGAGCAATGAGAAAACTGGTGTAGTGCCTGCTCTTTCCAATGCCTTAGTCTTACTGATCTTGTCCTGCCACTTAAAATCATATCTAAAATATATACTCTACTACTTCTGCACCTGCCAACTGATATTTTTAATTTCTGCCAATATTGTACTGAGACGTATAGGGGAAAAGGGTAAGTGGGAGAGGAGGAGGGCAGTGGTGTTTGTTACGCCTAATAGGTTGTTGTTGCTTGAACTAGGCATATTATAAGAACGTGTTACTTTACCTTTTTGCATTTTATGAAGTTTGTTTCCTTATATCCTAAGAATGCGTTACTTTAAAAATCTTAACACCAAAAAAAAAATTATTTTAACTCATCACATCCTAAGAATGTGTTACTTTATCTCGTTACATCCTAAGAGATGCATGGACCTCAGAACTACACAAAATCGCGCCGGGACTTATCCAGGCATCTGCAATTTCCCTATTACTCTTTAATTTGTATACAAGCAGGATGACAGAACTTGGAGCACCAGGTGGTAGAAGGATATTGACATTTGAAGATGATGTTTTTGCATATAGACAGGGGCGCGATAGGCAACAGACAACCGGATAGCTAAAGACAACTGTAAAAAAAAAATTTTATGACTGGTGAGAAAAGATAGGTGCTGTCATCAACTCAGAAAAGACGGCTGTTTTATGGTGCTCTCTGGACAATAAAGTTGGAAGAGCTTATGTTCAAAGTCTCACAATTAATGACAGAAAAATCAAAAAAGAAAACAAACTGAGGTACCTGGGTAACATTTCCGATAGAAACCTGCCTTTCAGTGATCATGTGAAGGCAGTTGTGGTGAAATGCCAAAAAGGATTGAATGCTCTCAAGATTATGGCCGCAATGGACATGAAACAAAGAATGCTATTCGCAATGTCGCAGCATGTAATCATGTCGGTAATAGATTATGGTCTTGGAATGCTTACCATATCAAGGATAAATCTGATAAAACGCATACAGAATGAAGCCATATGGGTAATTCAGTGATCTAGAAGAGATACCCCGGTAGTATGTGTGCGATACATACTTGCACTGCCTACTATTGCAGATAGGCTCAAAGTTTTGCAAGTAAAAACATATCTCAGAGCAGCTACAGTCAAGAAGCACCTCCTACGCGAAGCCCTAGCTAAGGATCACAGACTGAAAAGAGGAGGTCTTGGATGGCGCAAGCTGAAGACCTAATTAAACATGTGTGCAGGCTTGATAAATTAAGACAAGAAGAGGGTCAAAGTGTCCGAGCAAGAATCTGACCTGTGTAGAGTTCTAATCACTTTAGGCCGTGAGTGCGGAGACTGGCCAGTTGGTGCTGCAGAATCAGAAGTTCAACAAATAAATAATTTCAATCCTCCCTTCCCCCTCCCCTCCCCTTTCCCCGCACCTCGGGTGATGTGATTATAAGATTTCTCTGTTTTGAGAGGGAGACCAAGTGTATGGGTTTCAAAGCAAAAGCAACAAACCCTATCATATGATATCACAATATAGTTTAAGAATGGAGGTGGAGGCAGTGACTACAGCCTTCCGCTGGCTTGAGAATTAGCTGCACACACATGTCTTAATTGTAACTGACTCACATAGCATGTTGAGAAAGATGGAGACAGCTATGCTCCGTGCAGAGTGACAAGCATCGCTTCAGAGATCCCGAGTAGTTAGTGTCCTTTGGATATTTTCCCCATGTATGCCGATGTGTTAGAAAACGAGCAGACTGAGAGACTGGCCGGGTCTGCACCACTTCGGGATGAACTGATGTATCACAAGCTAAACGTTGTGAGGGTCCCTTTGGAGTCAGTGAACAGTGCAGAGGCACAAAAAGATCATTATGATCTTAGGAGAATGACGCTGCGCTGCGAGGAGTTACCAGGGGATCTGGCCAATGCTCAACACTCAAGGGAAAGGCGAGACGGATATATATATATATATATATAGTTAAACAGTTACTGGTGCCATCGGAACTAAAACTATTCGTTTGCTGATGAAAATTGGGGACGTGTCCCGAATGCTGTGATGTCGATTCCTTATTCAATATTCAAAAGCATTCAACATTCATAAATCTTGAGAATCTATTACTTTAACTAGTTACATCCTAAGAATCTGCTGTTACTTTAACCAAAACACGCTTGGGCTTTCAAGACGTTAAAACTTTACCAAATTCATGAGACAGAAGAAGTTAAAAGGTAAACAATTAGGACAGAATGTAACACTCGATCGGACACATATTAACAACTATGGTCCTGAAACCCTATGCTATAGTTGTAAAAGACGCGGGAAGGTTTTGCTAGTCACTCTCCACCACCATCGGCTGTGGTCCAATGACTCCTCATAGTGCAACATAACACTATTGTCTGGAAAGACGGAAAGGTGCCAGTCAATCATGGATGGTGCACATGCAGTTTGAGAAAAGTCGAGCATGTCAACAAAAGCGTGGTTGCTTAATACATAAAGAGACCTGTTCCTCTGCTGTTGGGATTTTTTAGTTTCAATCCCACAACCATGATTTTTTTTTGTCTCTGGTGTTACGTAACGGTACGTACTACCGGTACATTTTAAAGACGTCATCTTGTTTTTAGTGCTACTCTAGTATATACTCTGTGGTGAGTACCGGCACCTTTTTGTAGACACGTTGTGAAGAGTGCCGGCGCACTTTCTTCTTTAAAAAAAAGCCCTGCCTACACCTCATCTGGCTTCTGTACCCGGGGTCAAGTGCGCAGACACAATTAGAATACGGAAAGGGGAAGAGGGGGGGGGGGGGGGGGAAGAACTTTGCAAATTTTATGGGGGAACTAAGCCTTCTTTTAAGTCTTTTTCTACTTCTTCTTTCTTTCGTCGTCTCACTGACACCAGGTTGTAGCCCAGTGTCGTGGTTTTCTGTATTTGTCTTGCTCTTCTCGGGTAGCTTCGTGATGGATTTGTTTATCGTTTTGCAGGTTTCAACTACACCATTCATCCATCTATTTCTTGGTCTTCCTCTTGCCTTCCTCCCAAATGTTCTACTGTCTCATATGCGGTCTGTTCTAGCTGCATTCTCACTAGATGGCCGAACCCTTTCATTATTTGCCTGTCAATATAATCCATTCCGGCTTTCTCTGTAATGCTGATATTCATAACTCTGTCTCGTCTAGTGAGTTGCGGAGACAGCACATTTCACCTGTGATTATTTTCTTTTCTACTGCCTTATTCATTGTCGATGTTCGGCATTGATAAATTAAAGTAGTGATAAATATGCTAATAATCATTTGCTATTTTGCAGGAAGGGATACATTTGTGTGTCCAAGCAGTAGGGCTAACTGGTAGATGACAGTGTTTGCCTTCTGTACTCTGGCTTCTTTCTCTGTGTGGGGTCGGCCATCCTCCGTAACTATGCTTCTAGATAATTTGAATTCTCTTACTTGTTTGATTATAGTACCGTTAACATAAACGTTCGTGAAATTATGTTTCCAGCCCATCCTCATTACCTTCAATTTTCGCAGTGTTTTTAATCATGTCATACTTTGTGCCGGCTTGATGTAAGAAGTCAGTGTGGTATTTAAAATTATGTTCTTGGTGGTGTATTAGGCATCGATCATCTGCAAAAAGAATTTCATTAATTTCTTCAGTGCATGTATTTGCCTCCTATGTTATTCATGTTAGAAATGAATAGCAATGGTGAGGGGGCACATCCCTGTCTGCCACCTGATGAGATGGGAAATCAGTCTGTCATTCATTCTGTTGTTCTTACTGTGCACTTACTATCTTGGTAAAGAGTCATGTTGTCCTACAGTTGATCTTGAATATCATAACCTTTTACAATTTTCCATAGTTTGCATCTGTTAACTCGATCGAATGCCTTCTCTTGATCTATAAATATAATTTGACTTCTATCATATTCAATAGACAGCTCGCATATCTGCCTAAAAAAAAAAAATATTGCATCTATACAGCTCTTTCTCTGCCTGAAACCGAACTATCTCCTACTTAAATGGGGTTCGAGTACTGGTCGAGCTTTAAGCCCCATAATTTTTGCAAACATCTTTCCATTTACTCTGTTATTATTCTTCTTTGGGTGCTTCATGATAATAATGATGTGTTTTATGGCCAAAAAATTTGTAAAATACATTTGAAATATAAATATGTATTAAAACAATGTTTTTATCAAACAGATTATTATTATTAAGCACTTAAAGAAGGCTTATGCTTTTTAAGGATCCCTTTAAAATTTGCAAGGGAGGTTCTCAACCCCCCCCCCCCCCCCCCCCCCCCCCCATCTTGCACCCTATTCCGTATATTTATTGGGCAGCTTTCCAACCAAACAAATAGTTATCAAACTTACCAAGCAACCAGACAGCCACCTGACCAACCAGGTAGATATCAAACTATCTGAGCAACTAAAACTAAGCCGGCTATCCAACCATGTTGCCATTCAACCAGTCAAGCAATCTACGAATCACATAGCCCCCCCCCCCCTCCCCCAGCCAACCGCACAGATATCCAACCAACCATACAGCCATCCAACCAACCACACAGCCATCCAACCAACCATACAGCCATCCAACCAACCATACAGCCATCCAACCAACCATACAGCCATCCAACCAACCATACAGCCATCCAACCAACCATACAGCCATCCAACCATACAGCCATCCAACCATACAGCCATCCAACCAACCACACAGCCATCCAACCAACCATACAGCCATCCAACCAACCATACAGCCATCCAACCAACCGCACAGCCATCCAACCAACCATACAGCCATCCAACCAACCATACAGCATTCCAACCAACCATTCAAACCATCCAACCAACCATCCAACCAACCACACAACCATCCTGTTAATAAAGCAGCCAACCAGCCATCCAGTCAACCAAATAGTCATTTAACAACCACGGAACAGTTACAGTAATCACCGAAAATACAGACACTTCAGACAAGTGACAAACAGAAGCGACAACAATCAGCGGATGGAAGCTGTTAGTGTGTTATTGTCATTCACTGTACATAGATTTAATCAGCAGAAGATACGCGTAACTCGTGACTAGAACAACGAGGAGTTGCTTCCTCTTTTGACTGTTTTTGAACACGAGAGAAAGGACAATGGGGAGAGGTGAGGGGATTAGACACACACACACACACACACACACACACACACACAGAGAGAGAGAGAGAGAGAGAGGACAGAGAGAGTGTGAGAGAAAGAGAGAGATAGAGACAGAGAGGGAGAGAGAGAGAGAGAGAGAGAGAGAGAGAGAGAGAGAGAGAAATGGCGGAGATAGATTGGAGGGGGGGGGGGGAATTCTGCAAGCATACAATAAAGAAAAGGACAACGGGCACTTTTACACGATTTCAGACGTATTGGGCTAATAGGGCTAGACCTATATTTTATAAACCAATCGACACTTAGTGGATGTCGTAAATACATGGCCAGATTTAGACCTGGTTACTTACTGATTTAAACGACACCAGGTAATTTTAGAAAACTATTAAATATATTTTCCGGAGTGCCTGGCTTGGGCGTTGCGAAAGTGCTTCGTGATACCGGGGTGCCTGGCTTCGATCCCAACTTCGGACGTTTTGTCTTGCGTTGGTTTCGACAGTGGTAGCGAGTGCCAACCGTCCAGAAAGCAGTGGCAAACTACTAGCCGTAAATTTGCATATAAAAATCGCAACAGCCAAAAAATGATGGGGTTGGTTCTACAACGTCCTGTAAAGGATTCGCAACTAACTTTTTTTTTCATTGTTACCCTCCAGTGAGCGAACTCACACCAAGAATCCATACTTAGCTATCGTGTGCAGCTCATGTGAAATCTTCTGATTTATTTCCAGCTCCCTCCGTAATTATCTTCTCCGAGTTTTCTTTGTTCTGCTTCTATCCCCTTGACCTTGTACACTCTAGTTATAATGGTGCCATTTTTTTTTTTTTGTTTTTTAATGTGTCCTATTCAAAGCCAGCACCTTTTCCTCCCCTCCTTGTTCATTCAAATCAAATTTTTTTTTCCACAGCTTGATATCAATGATCCTGTAACGTCATTTAGTTCCCTCTTTTTGAACCAGCACAGCCACCTTCACCACCACTAGTACTACTACGACCAACCATAACGACTATTACTACGACGGCGAATACGACAGCAGCTATTACTATTACGACTCCCGCACTGTTGCTGTTTCTGCTACTACTACCACTATACATAACTGGGGAAAAAAAATAACATAGAAAGCGCCTGTTTCGATACAACTGGACAGTCTAAATATTATTTATGCATAAAACATTAACGTCGAGATAAAAATAGGACACTATGACAAACATGTTTCTATGATAAGTAATAACTTAAGAAATATCGAAAACACAACGGCACAGCTTTGTAAACGCAATATAATACTATGTGTAAGGCAGCTGTGCGACCCCCCCCCCCCAGCACCCATCTTTTCTTTGTGGCCACGCTCCTGACTTACAGGTCCCACGAAACATTTCCCATTCATGTCATTGTTTTTCAGTTTTCTAAGTGCTGTGTCTGGTCTGTGCAGGATCTTTCACTCAAAAGAAAACACTATGTGCAACCATTCAAAGTAAGCGACTTTCAAAACCTGGTACCCCTTGACTTGGCCAGGAAATGCCAGCTTGTTACCTAATTGTAAAGATAAACAGATTACTGGCCTATATAAAAACTTTGGATTTACGCTCACAGAATTCGCGAATTTGAACCAACTATGGCTCAAAGAGCCATGTGTTTATAACCAATTACCTATTGACAGGTAGGCCTATGGTATCTTCTTTTCTGTAGCAGCGTCGGTGGTAGGAATAGTTGCAGCAGTAGCAGTAATTGTAGTAGTAATAGTTGTTGTTGTTGATATTTGAAATACTATGTTAATAATGTCACTATTAAAACTTTAAAGTTATAATTGGAAAGTATAAAGTATGGCATTTTTTAAAAAATATTCACATTATGTATATCTGAAGTTTAAAAAAAAAATACATTTCAATATCAAATTAAATCAACAATGTCGCTATTTGACCATTTGTGTAGCTGAAACCCACAATCAAAGAATTAGGTGATTGATATGTAGCTTAGTATGTTTTTTAATTGTAAAGGTGTGTGTGTGTATGTGTGTGTGTGCGGGTGTGTGCGTGCGTATGTGGGTGTGCGCGTGCGCGTGTATTTATTAAATGGGAAATCCAAAACTCGGAGATTGTTATCAGACTCCAGATTCCAGAAATTAATATCATTCTTCCTGTACTTGGTGTCCTTTTACGCATTGGCATGCCGGCTACATCAAGCTGCTGAGGCTGGGCTTGTGTGTGTGTGTGTGTGTGTGTGTGGTTGTTCAGGTGCTCCAGTTATAACTTCTTTAGAGGCTGAACGGGATATCTGGAATTTGGGGTTTTGGGTTGACATCAAGGATGAGACTGAGACTCAGATTCTCAGAGGGTGATCTAACCAATGCCGTTTCTAGAATGGGCAAAGGCTCTTCCGGTTAGCTGTAAAGCGTGGGCCAAAAAAATAAAAATAAATGTGTAGTTTTTTTTCCTGGAGTTAACTGATAGCGGACCTGCGATTTTTACAAAAAGACGGGACTGTATCGTAAGCCCGGGGTTTTGACGTCACGTCAAGCTGACGTCACCAGCCCCCACGGCCCATACTGGTGACGGTCTTGATCTAAACCTCCGTTAGCAGCCTAAAACGAAAAACAGACTAGGAGGACGCATTCAACAATAAATCTAAAAAATAGCATTGTTTTTCAAAATCTATCAGTCTCACATATTTTCCTCGTTTTCCAAATCTTTGGATTTTTTTCTGGCGATACGCAATGGTACTCATTACCAGTACCTTTTCTTTAGTCGACATTTTTTGTTATAAGTCTACTGCAATGGACAATGTATGGCGAGTACCAGCCACTTTTTAGACACTTTATCGCGTGTACCGCACTTTTGAGGCATCTTTGTTTTTCAGCACTTCTGTAATGGACACTTTATGGCGATTATCGGCACCTTTTCTTCTTTTAAAAAAAAAAATCGTTGTCCAATTCTTTGAACTTAACCATTATTTTCCAGAATGCATTGACTTAAAATAATTAATGTTTTTGACAGAATGAGAAGGACATAAAGTAACAATTGGTCCACATTGAGTAGCGTAACAATTGAATGTGGCGTGAGGAGGAGGAGGTGCGGAGGAGGGGGAAGAAGAAGAAGAAGAAGAAGAAGAAGAAGAAGAAGAAGAAGAAGAAGAAGAAGAAGAAGAAGAAGAAGAAGAAGAAGAAGAAGAAGAAGAAGAAGAAGAAGAAGAAAAAAGAAGAAGAAGAAGAAGGAGAAGAAGAAGAAGAAGAAGAAGAAGAAGAAGAAGAAGAAGAAGAAGAAGAAGAAGAAGAAGAAGAAGAAGAAGAAGAAGAAGAAGAAGAAGAAGAAGGAAAAGAAGAAAAAGAAGAAGAAAAAGAAGAAGAAGAGAAAAAAGAAGAAGAAGAAGGAGAAGAAGAAGAAGAATATGAGGAAGAAAAAAAAAGAAGAAGAAGAAGAAGAAGAAGAAGAAGAAGAAGAAGAAGAAGAAGAAGAAGAAGAAGAAGAAGAAGAAGAAGAAGAAGAAGAAGAAGAAGAAGAAGAAGAAGAAGAAGAAGAAGAAGAAGAAAAAGAAGAAAAAGAAAAAAAAAAAAGAAAAAGAAGAAGAAGAAAAATGCGAAGAAGACGAAAATAAAAGACGAAGAAGAAGAAGTAGTAGTAGTAGTGGTTGTCACAGTAATAGCATTGCAGCAGTAGCAGCAGCATTAGTTGTAGTAGTTTCTCTTTCTTTTTCTTCATCTTCTTCTTCTTCTTCTTCTTCTTCTCCTCCTTCTTTCCTTTCTTTCTTCTTCTACTACTACCACAACCACCACCACTACCATTACTACTACTACTACTACACTACTACTACTACTACTACTACTACTACTACTACTACTACTACTACTACTACTACTACTACTACTACTACTACTACTCTTACTACTGTTACTGCTACTACTACTACTACTACTACTACTACTACTACTACTACTACTACTACTACTACTACTACTACTACTACTAATACCATTTTACAACAACAACAACAACAACAACAACAACAACAACTACTACTACTACTACTAATACTACTACTACTACTACTACTACTACTACTACTACTACTACTACTACTACTACTACTACTACTACTACTACTACTACTACTACTACTACTACTACTACTACTACTACTACTTCAGATCTCTAATCCGACATGTTTATTACAGAAGCAGAAACACGACCAGCAAGCTCCTGTATTGACCATGAAGAGACTCGTATTGCCAGTGTGGATTATTCTCGCTTGCCTGAGACTGTCATCTTCAGGTAAGCAGGGCGTTTTTCACTTTTTGCGTCTTTATAGTTCCTCGCAGTGACACTGACACAAGCAAAACAGGAGGTGATTGCGCCTCATTACAAATGTAAGAAAGGTGCAATGCTTATTTAAGTGCCTAATAATAATAAACAACAACAATAATAATGTGCTGAATGAGAAATAAACAATAACATTTTTTATAAAAAAATGTGGGTACTTATCACGCACGGCGAGAGTTCCTTCCCTTTCTATTCATGCCGTGGTGTGTTGCATGGCCTATCCTATGTTGTGAGAGTGTCATGCATTCCTTTTTTTTTTCAACACCTTAACTGGTGTATTTTTTCTCGTGTTTGCATCGCTCACTTGCGTGATTATTTCTAAGTTGTGCTACTTGCTGGACTATTCCAGAGAATGAAAACTACGACGTTTTATATTTATACGTTTCTTGTCTGTGGCTTCTTTTTCCTGGGGGGGAGGGGGGGGGGCGCAAAAAACCTATTAATAGACTAGCAACAAACTTAAACTGCGAACAACTGGTAAACTACAGAGTAACAAACTACTGACAACTATTAGCTGGCAAGCGACCAGATAGTACCGTTATTCCATCTGTACCTATTCCGCGCGCCTCAGCCGTGTACAGTTTGGCGGCAGATACAAAGGGCTTCTTGCCTCTGGGGCAGCTGCAGCCAAAGGCTGCAAAATCAAAAAACTTATAACAGGCCACAACCTTCCCCGCAGGGCTGTTGCATTAGGTAACACTAAAGACACAAAGTTGCATGTAATAGGTTCCTTTATACACTATTGGAGCATTGGTCGCATAAGGCTAGACTCATATTTGTTGGTTGATGTGGTCAGCATCATGCCGGCCGCCCTTACTTGCCAGGACTAGCTGATACCTATTTTAGACTGGGTCGACCTGGGAACCAAGATCATGTCTGTGAAAAATCTGGCGCTTTGCGGATCTGAACCCGCGACCTCCGGATCCACAGTGCAGTGTCTAGCCACTACACCACTCTCATTTGCGTATAACCCCTGTTATATTCTGTTCAGTGTGTCCAGGTGGATGGTTCGGCTTGAGATGCGAATACAAGTGCCGCTGCACCGAGAACAAATGTGAACAACCAGAAGGAACCTGCTACGGCGGTGCCACCTGCCAGCCTGAATGGTTCGGTCCAGCGTGTCAGTACGGTAAGTTTAATCATTCTTTTTGAAAATCTGTGAAATGATTTCAGTTACAGACTGATGCACCGAAGGTCACGGATACACAATGTGAATATCATAGCTGTCTAGGATGTCTCTTTATACAGTGTATAAGTAAACTAAAGACCCCTTTTCATGCCTTTAGGTGTATTGGTCATATGGGAAGAACTCACATATCTTTACAAACCAATCGGCGTAATGGGGTCGGCATTACGCCGGCCGTCTTTACTTCCCCAGGACATACACCCTGGTACCCATTTTAGGCTGGGTCGACCTGCGACGTCCCATACCATTGCTCGAAAAGCTCGAAGTACGAAGAAAAAAAAAGGAAACTAGTTCGTTAGATGGGAACTAGAAATATAGAACACAAATATTCTAGCCTAGACAAGAAATCTTCTGTGTACAGTCTAGATCAGCAGTAACAAGGAATAAACTAGGCACACTAACCACAAGTCCTAATCTGAACCAAAAAACAACTGGAACTATGATTACCAAAATTGAACATATGTTTATTTCACTTAATATAAAATCAGCGTGGTTCACAAATAACAACATTAACAACAACCGACGTGCTCGACCAGAATCTAAAGTGCTAATCATCTCCAGCTAACAAGGAAATATAATAATGACACCATACACTCAGCGAGATTACCTGAACAAAAGCAAAAAACCGAAACATATTTAACATGTACGTTAAGCTTCAGTATGCCACAGACCAACAGATCACTTATAGCGAGAAGACACCCCGATAAATTACACCGTATAACAACTAGAGACTATTATTTCTGGACTAAATATGGAAACATACCACCACCGCGAAATCAGTTTGACAACCGATCTTCCCCTGCAGTCGCCCATACCCATGCTGGCTAGCCCAATACGCAGAGCTACAACAGCTGGGTCGGTCTCCACGGGGTGCGTCCGGATGTCAAATAGACTGTTAAAATTCCAATTCCAATTCGTCTAACACAGATTTCAAATTTGATCCTTGTTTTAGCCGCCCTGAGGCCTGCTATATCGAGGAAGGTTCCTTAGCTGTCTTATATGGTTTCCTTTTATTTGTGGTGTATAGTCACACCTGATATTACGGTTGTTTGCGTCCTTGCTGTGCTGCATGTGGTCTTTTGGTCTGGTGTGGTCCAGATCTCTTTGTGATGGTATCTACGGGTATTAGCTGACTGTTGCTGGTGCTTGGCTTGCTTCGTGCTGGTCGCTGTGCTGGTGCCCTGTTGCTGCTTGGTTGCCGTTCTGTAAGCCGCCGGAAAAAGCCAAACATCGGTCCACGTCGTCATAAACAATGTTCCTTTTCAGGACAACCAGGGCCGTCACAATCTGTTGTTGTGATCAGCTCGTTTTTTTTCCCCCTTTTTTTTCACGGAGTGTGGAGGAGTAGTGGAAGTAAGATAGGCTGCAAATGAGAGATCTAATTTGCTCGAATGTGCCAGATGTGATAGTTAGGTCGGGAGAATGAGAGTGACAAATAGAGGTAGGATCCACCCTGGTCGGTTGAGGTCACTTGGTCTGAAATAAAAGTGAAAGGCATTTGTTAAGATACATGTGGGGTGGGGTGGGGTGGCATGATGGAGACTGGAATTCCCAAGTGCTAGTCCCCTTAGGTGCAATGCCCTCGGCTATCTGCTTCGGAGCGTCGGGTGGCCTGTGGTAGTTTCCGTGGTCTTCTTTTTCCTGAAAATATACTAGGTTCAAAATTTTGGTTAGCTCTATGGTGATTACATGGTTATTTGCCAGTGGGGCGGAGCGGGTGGGTGCGGCTCTGGTGCGGCGACTGTCTGTCTGGTTGGTGGTTGTTTGTTTTGGGCTGTCCGTGAAGATGGCGGCTTGTTTGGTGGGCTTCTCCTGTGGCTCTTAGAATTGGCGGTAGCCTCTTCTGTTCGTTGTGCCATTTTCCCACTGCTTTCTCTTGCAAATTTGGATCATGGCCGCATTAAGTTCGCCATGGAGTTTGTCAACTAGTTCGCGCATTTCTATTTCTTCTGGAGTTTTGACTTTATTCTCGAGCACTTCCCATTTGTATTGGATACAGTAGCGCTTGATTTCGTCGCAATACACCAGCTTGTGCGGGTCCACTTGCTCGTTGTATTCTTCAAGCATTGCCATAAGGTCGGGTTCGCAGGTTGCGTCAGATGCTGCTTCAGGCTGCTGCGTGGGGTGACTGGCTACCTGGTGTCTGTTTCGTCGCTTGGTTCTTCGTTTTCAGGGGAATCTGTCATCTGTTCCTGGTGCTGCATCATTACCGCTTCGGTAACTGTGCTTTTGTCGGCCTTGCTGGTACTTGGTTGTTTTACAACTTTGATGTAGGCCTCTCTTTCTTTCTCTAGCAGGGCACGCTCCGTTCTTGCCGCCAACACTGCAGCTTCAGCTTCTGTCTTTGCTTGGATCATAAGGGTGACTTCTTTATAAGTGCTTTCTCGGGCTTCCTTGAGTGCTTCGGTTTCCTTTCTTCTCTCCTCCCTTTCTTCTTGTCGGCGGGTCTCGTCTGCTGCTTTTTCTGCTTGGAGATTTAAGGTCATTTCTGTCAGGTTTTTCTGCATTTGTGCAGCCTCTGCTAGCCACTTTGTTTGCTGCGAGACTTGTTCTTGTCTGTCTTCTTTCAAGGTTTTTATTTCATCACGCATCTGCGATATCAGGTCTAGCAACTGGGTTTTGTCAGCGGTGGTATCTGCAGCGTCAGACTTTTCTTTGTGGAGAGCTCTAATTTCGGCTAAAATTTCAGAAATTTCAGAGATTTTAAGCAAGATTTCAGGGTCCTTTGTGGTTGTGATCGCCTTATCGGTTCGTTTCTCTGATGTGCTATGTGCTGACTTCCCACTTGGTTGCTTTGGTGTTACTGAGGACCTGGGTGCCACGTATCTCTTTCTAGCTGTTTCGTGGGCGGTTCTTAGTGACTTCTTGCACTGCTGGAGATACGGGCAGCCCATGTATCTCGCGCCGTGTGCGCCGGAACAGTTAGAGCACTTGCGGTTGCTGTTCGGCTTCTTGAAGTTGGTGTTAATTTTAGCCAGCGGGCACTCCTTGAATTCGTGCGCACCAGAACAGTATCTGCACGATAGGCTGCTGCGGCAGGACGAGGCTGTATGCCACGCCCTTTTGCAGCGTGAGCACTGCATGATGTCTGGTGTGTTGGTCTCAGGCTGCCGCTGCTTTCGTAGGCGAGGAGGTCCTTGCGTCGCTACCGAGACGGCTTCATGCGCTACTGAAAGGTCGGCTCCCGGGGGAGCGGCCCTCTGTGCTGGTGATCCTGGAGTTTCAGCCGTTATGGGCGCAGTTTCCATTTTCTACGGTAATTGTAAAAGTTCTCGAATTTATTTAGAGGTTAAACGCACGCCCTAGGTTTCGGTTTAAAAAGGTTTATAATGTAGATTAAAATTACCTAGGGCGTAGTTCCTTCCTCTGGTGATTCTTTGATACACTGGTCACCTGTGTAGATCTCTGTTTCTGGTTGTTATCGTTTGGCTAGGTGCGTACACGGGCTACTAATGACCCAAACGCAGCCGACCCCGATAGCTTAGTCGAGACAGACTCAGCCGAATATCAAGCGAATCTGTCCAGTAGCTAGCTATCGAAAATCAGGCAACGAATGGATAGTTAGCGGGCGACGTGGTGAGGCGGGGCGGGCTTGGGCGTTCAACGTCTTGCTCGACCAAAGGCAGTCATCGAACTGTTAAAGCTGTTAAAAGACTAAGCCCGGTCTTTTATTAACTGATGGCTGGCCAGTTTTTTTTTTTCCGGATTTGTAAACCAGAGTATCCACCAAACAAACTAAAATCGTCAAGCTGCTGAATAGCAGTCTTTATCGTTCTCCAGCCTATCACACCATAATTAACATCCGTGCAGCCAGCATTGGGTTTCGACTGCGGTACGTTGGAATTACGAGTCGGACTCGCAATGCTTCTGCAACTGACGCACCATTATACAGTGTATACACGGCCTTCTTTATTTATATACAGAAGGACCTGAGTGTATACAACATGAAAATGCATAAGTAAAAGTTGCAACAAAAGCCAAACAGATATCAATCATGTGGTATAACAGGGTGTCATAAACAAAACAAACAAATTTGCGGAACACCCGGAGCCTCTATAGGCAGTTGTAAAACATCGCAAGCTAGCTTGATTCGGGCACTTGGTGAGACATCATTCGATTGCAAAGACTTTACTTTAAGGAACATTGAGGGGGGGGGGGGGTAGTCGAAGAAGAGGAGGGCAAAGAAGAAACTGGAATGAAAACATCAAAAAATAGACAGGACTATGTTATCATACACTTATTGGTCAAGCGGAAGACAGAGAAAGATGGTGGGTTTTATGTGCTAGTGTTTCCATTGATACACCTCCACGACCGTAACGGGTCAAGGGTTTTGAGTGAGATATAAGGTCCTGCTTCGTGCTCTTCTGGCTGCTTCGACCATAGACACATCGTATTGCTGTAGAGTTTTTCTTATGATATCTTCTCATATTGTTCTTGGTCAACATGTTGCTTTACGTCCCTCTCCTCTTTTGTTATATACCTTGTATTTGTATGGTATAACATCAACAGGCATTCTCTCCAAGTGGGAAAACAATTTGATTTGTTGTCTTTGTGTAATTTAGAATTGGTTCTGTGCCGACTTTGTCTCCTATTAGCTTATTCGTGATTTTATCTCTTCTGGTCACTCCTAGTCTTTCTTAGATACCTCATTTCCATAGTTACTAATTTAAAAAAAAATGTTTTGTTGTGAGTGACCATGTCTGGCACTAACAGCATAGAGTGGGAATAAATATGCTTTGTGAGATGTTTCTTTGTGCTGATTGGGATTGCCATATGCTGTAAGAAAAAGGAAAAAGGGGGGCGGGGGGGGGGGGGTTGTCCTAATACTTGGCTGGCTTTACTGCATCGAATGCCAATTTCTTCGTCAAATTTACTATCTTCAGTGAATGTTGTTCCAAGATATTTAAACTCAGATGCCTGTTCAATATATATATGCTCTGATGCTATATTTAAATTCTGCTTGTTTCTTCCTACTGACATTACTTCTGTCTTTTCGGCGTCGATTCTCATATTTTTTTTATTTACATTCTTCATTCATGGATGGTGAAGATGTTGCAAATGCACAGCCGTATCTGTAGTCGAGGACTGGTCGTCAGCAAAGAGTAATTCGTTGATGTTACTATTAATTTCGTTCATGTGCCTGGCACCCCTGCTAAAACTGTCAGTGTAGGTGATAAATAGGAGTGATGATAAGACACATCCCTGTCTTACTCCAGATGTTTCACTGAATAATGTAATGTTCCCTGATTTATTCTAACTACTCAAACAATCTCTATATAAGCTTTTGTAAACTTCAATGAGGTGTTCACTTATTACATATCGAGCCATTACTTTACATAATTATTTTTTTTTATATATGTCGACCCTGTCCACAGTTTTCTCCCGGTCTACAAATGCTACAAATAAGTTCTGACCATATTCCATGTTCTTTTCTATTACCTGTTTAACATGACTTAAAAGAGAGATGCCTCGATAGACGGACATATAAAAGCTGCAAAACTGATGGCAATAATAATCAATAATTCATGACATCTGGAGTACTACGTCACAAACAATGTGTGTCGTATCATTACGGCATTGAGCCTGTCGTCTGCTAGTGGTCAACA
The DNA here is from genome assembly GCA_905116865.2 of Candidula unifasciata. Lineage (NCBI taxonomy): Eukaryota > Metazoa > Mollusca > Gastropoda > Stylommatophora > Geomitridae > Candidula > Candidula unifasciata. The sequence goes on from CAJHNH020007924.1 coordinate 233,912, forward strand.
GACAAGAAAGAACAACGTCAGCTGGAAGGGGTCGTTATGGCAGCTAGGTTAGACAGGAGCTTAATCCAAATCCCAGACGCTCTTTTCCAGCTGTGTAAGTCTTTGCTTTAATAACATGTTCCTATATTATTGTATTAATTTCATGGAACATAAAATAATGGTTTAGTATGGTCGTCTGGTCAGAATGAAACAAAATCAGCCAGCAGTTAGAGCGAACTACACAAGAGCAGCAGTAGGTAGTGTGGCCAAAGGTATTAAACCCAAGCTAAGCTGACCAAAAAACTAAGCATACATAAGCAAAGAAAAAACAATACCCAAGAATGATTTTTTTTTTTTAAAGTATACATTTTATAGTTACGAAAAAGATTCCAAAATCGTAACCCTAGGCGTCATTTTAGTAAAAAAAAAAAAAAAAAATTGCAGATCAGAAAGAAAAAATCCAGTATTGGTAGCCCGAAACAGCAGGATACGAATTCGAGGCCGAAAAAGAAAGAAAGAGAGGGGTGGAGGGAGTAGAAGAGTCACTACAGCAACGCAGTATGACATTAACACATGCACACAAGCAGCAGAAGACAGCAAACTACATACATACAAATACAACTCTCTGCAGCGCTTTTTGACATAATCTGTAGGATAAAAGAAGAAGATGATTGATATATTAAATAAATCGACTCTAGGGCCAGATAGATCATTGTAGATGAGTATTGTAATATAGTGTTTTCTGATCTTCCCAGAAATAAAAAGGTAAAGTCCGGAGATGTGAACCAGCTGCACACGGTTTTAAACCTAAGTGCTCTGCCACAAGTACGGACAGCTGATAAGAAACTGTCCGACTGTGTCTCCGTCGAAACTCAGTAGCTACAGTGACATTCCGCAATTTAATCCAGAGTATTAACTCTGGTACCCATTTCCTAGAGGCTAGGTGAACCCCGGGAAAAGCCCGGTTTCGAACACTGGCTGTTGACTGCAGCGAGTCGCAATTGGATTTAAAAGAGTTCCCTATCGACGGCGCTAACGCGGCCCCTAAACTTCCAGAAACGTAGGGCTAAAGAGAGGAAACTATACTATTTGATTAACAAAAAAAACAAAAAAACTGCTATCTACTTGAAGGTTAAACCACATCTGAGACCATAAGAAAGTTATTCTGGATGGCAAACCAACAGGACAAAGGGTTCTTATTTTTGGTCACCATTGGGAAATCCAAAACATCTGGTACAGTCCAATATTTTAGGGGTGTTAAGACTGGTTATCTGTGCAGGCAAAGTCTAGATACCTTGTTCTGTCTTCAAGAAGATTGTATTGCGGCATGGTAATGGCTAACGGTTACCTTGCAGGCCGGTGCGGGCAAGGATACAATGAAGCGACCACACGTCTGTGTCTTTTTAACGTGTTATTGACGGATAGTTAAACTAGACTGGGAAAAGCAAAGTATGCTTTGACATGTCTTTATTCAACAACTGTGTTTTGGAATCCCATCTATATATTTTTCTCAAACAAACTCTATGGCGCCCCTTGTTTAAACATGACGTGTTATCAGCTATTCATACCTTCAGGACGTGTGTCTGTTTCTGCGTGCGTTGATGTATGTGAATGTGTGCGCGTGCGGTGTGAGCGCGTGGGCGCGCGCATGTGTGTAAATGTATGTGTGTGTGTGTGCGCGCGTGCATCCATGCTTGTGTGTGTTTACGTGCGCTTGCGAATTCAAATACCCGTTAAAGGAAATTGTTTCTTTGTTCAGCGAGTATAGGGAATATGGTAAACTGTGGCAAATGACGCCACTGATTTTTTCATTATAGCTTAATCTCACATGGTTTAGTGCCTGAGAGTCTGCACTTCCTCGAAGTTCCCCCGCTAGAAACGTTGTGTTTTCTTTAAGCATTGAAACGGAAGCTTGATAATAAAATGCCTACAGCTCTTCGCACCCCCCCCCCCCTCCTTTTCCCCTTAGACCCTTAGAAATGCCTGAAATAGAAGAAACATCAGTCTAGGCCTAATTTCAGCTAGTTACTATAAAATGGACCCTTTTCCACGCCTTTTAGTATTGGGTATATTGGGCTAGACCTATATTTTATAGACCAAAGGCACTTAGTGGGTAAGGGGGTCAGTATCACTCTGGGACTGTACATCGTACCCACTCAAGGCTGGGTCTACCTGAGAGCAAAGGTCATTTAAAAAAAAAAAAAAATCCGACCCCTGTCAGGAACTGAACCCACGACCTTCTGATCTGCAGCCGAGCCTCTAGCCAGTAGACCACAGTGGCTCTCAGCTAGTTACTATGTGCTGTGTTAAATCATGACCTAGTAATATACCTGTCTCTCTACAGATGTGAACTGTGGTCTTTACCCAAAGAGTACTGCAGGTTACACCTGGCTAGTGTAGCCATTACAGATGCTCTTATTATAACTTCTTTGTAAGTTGAACAGGGTATCAGGGATGTGTCTTGCTTGTCTGCCATCCAGATGAGATTTTCTAAAAATTGTATGATGGTATGGTAAACCTTTAAGTAGCTGACAGGAGGGAAGAAACTGATCGATCACTCAAATTTCCAACACCAGCCTCGCACATCCTGTGGCTAAGCTTTCATAGAGGAAGGAGAAGAGCTCTGCATATAAGTTCATGCCGAGATATTAATTTGGCCAGGAGAATAGTTTCTACGTCTACCACACTGAGAGATAAAAACAAAAACAATGAAACAAACAACTATAAATATACTATAGCAGGAACAGCTGGAGATGGGTGGATGGATGAGTGAGCTTACAGATGAATGGAGGGGTCAGTGGATAGATGGTTGGATAGTCGGATGGATGAGTGGGCGGTGGCTTGGTGGTGGGGGATAGAAAGTATACATGTTATATAGTAGAAATATATAAAAGTGATAAAATAGAGTGATAAGACACTAGACTTATATAAGTTATATATTAGAATAGAGGATGAGGGATAGAGGGGTGAATAGCTGGAGTGATGAATTGATAGATGTGTAGATGGTTGGATGGAATGATAGATGAATGATTTAATGGAAGGCAGGATGGATGGATAAAGAGATTGTTAGATGGGTAACAGTCAGAGTTAAAACTCACTCTACCAAAGGATTCACCAACCAACCAGCTAGAAGGACTAAAATTTCCAGTATGTCCCCTGTACAATGAAACAGATAAGTTCGTCATCAACTATTCCTCTTTGTCTACAGTTGACCTGGCCCAACGATACAAAGCATCTGATCCTCGGCTGCCAGTAAATCTAATCCTAGACGGAAATGAGAACACATGTCTGAATGCGAATGAAGTCACGCTGTCCTTGTTGGAGCCATTTCAACTGTCATGGTTTCGAGCACATGTGAGGGACTCTTGTAAGTTTTAGTGTGTGAACATTTACGAATTGATTTCTAGTCTTCTGTCATTCTGCCTTAGGGGGAGGGAGGAGAGAGAGGGGAGAGAGAGATGTAGATGTGTGGGGGAAAGTATATAAATGAAAGTTTTTCTTTTATGAGGCATGTTAATAGTTACAATTAAGGTGAGATGTCTTAGGAGAGCTGTTAAAATAAAAAGAAGAGATTAAATAAAAACTTAAGAATTTGCCCCCCCCTCCCCCCCCCCCCCCCAAATGAGGTCTGAAGCCTGTTATCCCATTTATTAAATGCAACATATGAGATGATTTGGCCATCTGAAAAAAAAGGTTCTTTACTAATATCTTATCCCAGATTATGTCAGGAAAGTTCAACACTTTAGAGGGTGGTAAAACTGGGTTTCCCAGCTTTCTGATGCTTTAATTGACCCTAAAATATTTAGAACTGGCCCTAACCCCAACCCATCTACGTGAGAGTGCAGCCTAGGTACTACGATTGCATGCAGCCTATGTACCACCCTCTGAAATATTAGAATATTTTGTGACCTCTGGATTTACCCTTCTTGGGGAAGGATATTAAAAAAGCACCTGGTATCAACTTGTATAATGCATTATAAAGAGTACACAGAAGATCCCTAAATCTCTCCCTAACACAAGGTAAGCAGAGGAAGGTAAGAAGGGGAAAAAGAAGATGACGATGACAATGTCTCAGATCCTGGGCCGCTATTTAAAGTTATTTGAAGTTGGCAGATAATTTTATAAGGCACATAGGACAGTAATTCACAATTCTTCTTCTTCTCTTCTTCTTCACTTCCTCTTTTACCGCTGTGGGTGTCGAGGGAGATATAAGGTTCTGTTTCTGGCTCTTCTGGCCGCCTCGACCATAGGCACATCGTGCTGTTGTAGAGATTCTCTGATGTTATCCTTCCATTTGTTCTTGGTCTACCTCTTGCTCTACGACCTTCTTCTCTTTCCATGTATGCTTTGTATGGTATGGTGTCACAAGGCATTCTCTCTAAGTGGGCAAACCATTTCACTTGCTGTCTTTGTATGTAATTTAGAATTGGTTCTGTGCCGACTTGTTCTTATGATCTTATTCCTGATCTTATCTCTTATGGTCACTCCTACAGCCCTTCCCAGACATCTCATTTCCATGGTTACTAATTTTCTTTTATGGTTTGTTGTGAGTGACCATGTCTGGCACTGGTAGCACAGAGTTGGAATAAATATGCTTTGAATAAGATGTCTCTTTGTGCTGACTGGGATTGTCTTATGCTATAAGAGGGTAGCTAGCTGTCCCAATACTTGGTTTGCTTTACTGCATCTAATGTTCATTTCTTTATCCAATTTCCCATCTTCGGTAAATGTAGTTCCCAGATATTTAAACTCAGATGCCTGTTTAATGCCTTTGTTCTCTATTGCTGTGTTTAGATCTGTCTTCTTTTTTCCTATTGACATTACTTCTGTCTTTTCAGTGTTAATTCTCATATTATTTGTTTTACATTCTTCATTCATGGATGTTAGATGTTGTTGCAATTTCATTGCTGTATCTGCTATCAAGGCCTGGTCATCTGCAAAGAGTAATTCGTTGATCTTACTAAGATCTTCATTCATGGGCTTGGCATTCTTGCATATACTGTCGATGTAGGTGATAAACAGCAGTGGTGATAAGATACACCCCTGTCTTACTGCAGATGTTACTGTGAATGGATGAGATGTTCTCTGATTTATTCTAACTAACTTCTACAATCCCTGTATAAACATTTGCATACTTCGATGAGGTGTTCGCTTACTCCATATCTTGCCATTACTTTCCATAATAATTGTCTGTCAACTTTGTCAAATGCCTTCTCCTGGTCTACGAATGCCACAAATAAGTTCTTATTGTATTCAATGTTCTTTTCTATTAACTGTTTAAGTGTGAAGATTGCATCTGTGCAGCTTCTGTTTCTCCTAAATCCCATCTGTTCTTCTCCCAGCTGTGGTTCTATTACTGGTCTCAGTCTTGTTTCTATTATCTTGGCATACATTTTGCCAACATGGCTTAAGAGAGAGATGCCTCTGTATTGACCGCATTCTCGTTTGCTTCCTTTGTTCTTCCACAATGGTATAACTATTGCATGTTGCCAATCAATAGGGGCAGTTTGTTGTACCCATGCTGCATTAAATATTCTGTGAAGCCATCTCATGCTGCTTTCACCTGCTGTTTTAATTATTTCTGTTGGTAATCTATCAGCTCCTGGTGCTTTATATTTGGGAAACTGCTTAATGACTTTTTCTATTTCATCCATTAGTATGTGTGGTTCTAACACTGTTGCTCTGTGCTCTTCAGTTGTTCTTTTCTGATGATCTCCTAGAGGATTAAAGAGCTCATTGAAGTATTCCCTCCATCTTTCTGCTATCTCGGGTGGATCTATCAATGGCCTTCCTGTCTTATCATTAATTATTTCAGTTGGGTTGTAGCTCTCATCTCTTTTCCACATATTTTTAAATACTTTGAAAAATTTTCTGCTGGCTGTTTTCTCATTTTCTGCTAATGATTCACCGAAACGTTCCCAAGATGCTTGTTTTGCTTTCTTGACACTCCTGTTGGTTTCTCTCCTTTGTAGTCTATAGTTTATATAATCTTCTTCTTTCTTTGATTTTATCCACTGTTTATATAGTCCTTTTTCTTTTTAATTGCTTCTTTTACTTCTTCGCACCACCAAGGTGAATATTTGTTATTTTCCTGTCTGTTTCCACTCTTCCGTTTTCCACATAATTCTTCTGCAATACTAAGCATAGTATTTTTATATTTACTCCATTCTTCTTCAATATTGCCAACTACATGTGGAAGTTGTTTGAATGCTGTTTCTACTTTCTGTTGTAACTGTTCTTTTACTCCTTCCTGTTTCAGATTTGCTATCTTGATGAGATCCTTGTTTTTGGTTAATTTCTTTCTGTGTTTCTTTAATGTAAGATGTTTTGCTGTTAACACAACTATTTTATGGTCAGTGTCACATAGACCATTAGAGATTGCTCTTAAATCAAAATTCTCCTTCTTCCTTGAACTCTGGTAAGTATAAAGTCACAATTAATGCTAAAAAACTTAAATTACAAAATATTTTGGCAACACTTTACAGAAGAATAACAAGAGAAAATACTGTTTCAAACTCTGTTACTGCCGAGGCACAGACACAAAGAAAACATTGGTCCTTTAAAAAGTATAAGAATTAAACCCACTGCAGTCAGCACTCATTTGGAGGTGACAGTTTTGCAGTCAATCTAAGTCTGGTTTCCTCATAGCTTTTAATAACTGTATTGTCTTTTGTAGCATGTCATTCAGTCTCTTGAATGTTGAATGTTGAATTAAGAATCAACATCACAGCACTCGGTACATCCCCATAAGTGCTCCATCCGCATCTTCAGCAGCAAGGGAAGAGTTGAAATTTTGATGGTACCAACTGTCATATTTGTATGTCCGTCTCGCCTTTCCCCTGAGTATCGAGCGTCGGCCAGATCCCCTTGCAACACCTCGCAGTGCCATTCTCCTCAGACCGTAATGATCTATCTGTGCCTCGGCACTGTTCACTCGCTCCCAAAGAGCCTTCACAATTTCCAGCTTGTCATACATCAGTTCACCACCAAGTCTTTCTCTCCTTTCTTCTAACTCTAACATGCCAGTAAGTAACTGTGAATTTATTTCTCAAAGTAAAACAGAACACTCTAGATATCACTGTGAGTATGCATCTGTAAAGTGAATATTAATATATGAAAAGCCATTAATGAACTGGGACAGCCGGTCATGTTATAGTCATGTTTAAGCAAACTTATCACCATCTGTTTCTTATGCTTTGCAAACACGCTTCATAATGCTGGGTTTGATCCCAGCTGCAGGCGATTTAGCGGTAGACTGTCCTGCATTGGTTTCAACAGTGGTACCAGGAGCCAACCGTTCAGTGGCAATGACAATCTACCACACAAAAATGTGTCTAGAAAAACATCTACAGCCAAACAAATGCTGGAGAAAGACGGAACATAACTGGAGAAAAGAAGAATAAGAAAGCTAATGCTTAAATTATTTTTTTGCCCAGCTAAGTAAAACAGACACCTTTGTCCATTTGTTTATGGGGGGGGGGGGGGGGGGGGGGGAGACCTTTGTACAATTTTTTTTGGGGTGGGGGAAGGGGGTGGTCTCTCTCTTGCCTAGCATTTTACCACATAAAGTGTGTTATTTCTTTCACACCTCTGCTGCTATGCTTTAAGTTAATTCTGTGCCATCTCTGCGATGAAGGTTGGCTATGTTGCACAAACTGCTGTCTGTGGGAATATTAAGTGGTATGGCCCCAATCTTGGCCATGTCACAGGTCTTGTATTACTGAAAACCTTGAGAAATTAAAAAAAAAAATGTGGTTTTGCAAAGTCCTGTAAAGGATACACAGCTAACTTTTGTGTGAACCAGATTGGTTCTGTACCCCAGACAACTCATTCTTATTCTTCTGCATTCACCCTTTTGAGAGCAGCTCACACACTGTGCTGTGGTTTACAGCTAGGCTGCAATTTCTGTGCCTTACAACTAGGGCTGTACCGAATATTCGCTTTGTATTCGCTTCGGGGCCGAATAGTGGACCTAATAACTATTTGGTATTTGGCCGAATAGTTGCGGTCGGGACGAATACGAATAGTGGCTACCCGTTTCTGGACTGGTGGTAAAAAAATATATCAAGATTTTCCACCTTGGTTCATACTGTCAAGCGTTATCTTTGTGCACCACCTACGTGCGTACCTAGTGAACGCCTGTTTAGTGCAGCTGGAAATACCTTCAGTGGGACAAGAAGCTGCCTTAATGCTGACAACATGGAACGATAAGTTTTTTTTTTTTTTAAAGCTAATGCTGCTTTCATGGATTAACTAAGCTGTCTGTGACAATTTAAAAGTTTAGTTACTTGTTATAAAACTAAGAATACTTTAATTCCTAGGTATTAGTTACCACAGACTGACTGACTGAAGGATGCAAAACATGAAATGTTTTTAAATGTTCACTATTCTCTACTATATTTTGTGATGTACATTTTTGGGGTGTACATTTGACATTATGAATGTTTTTTTTTTTTTAAAGATCTATTTTATACACTATTCGAAAGTGGAAGAATGGGTCTCAGTTTGAATAGTGGGAAGACAGAAGTAATGGTGGTATCAAAGAAAATTATTATTCCTAAATGTGTAAGAAAGTTAATGGTTTTATTTTGGGACAAGTACAGAAATTTAAGTATCTGGGCACATGGATAACATCAGATGGAAGATGCATTACTGAAATAAGAAACAGAATAGGACAGGCAAAAACTGCATTTTTATAAAATGAAGAACATCTTATGCAAAATATCTTTGTAATTGAAGGGTAGAGAAGATTCTTGACAGTCTTGTTGCATGGCATGGAGGGGTGTCAGCACACAAACTAATATATGCTGCAAGAGATCGCAGATTGTGGCGAGGCATAATCGCCCATGCCATTCGGCAAGGCACCTGATAATGATGATTCACTGTTCGTATTCATATTCGGCCGAATAGTTGGTCCAGCTATTCATATTCGGCCGAATAGTGAAAATCACTATTCGGTACAGCCCTACTTACAACCCCACTGCTCTGGTTTCAGCAAACTCTTATTTAGTCACCTTTTACACCATGCTTGTTAGAGGACATTGGGTCTATTTTACCTCCAAAACTGACTACAGAGCCCACACAGGGAAAGCAACTCATTCAATGTTCTGAGATACTTTAAAAAGTGCTCATGTTCTAGCCATCTGGTGCACTAATCTATTCTATCCCAGATGCTACAAACTCATTGTGGGCAATAGTTTAATACTGTAATTCGATATCAAAACATGCATTAACCTTAGTAGTCCTTTGGATATTTTCTCCAGATATGCCAGTGTTTTGGGAAATAAACAGGCAGATAGACTGGCTGGTTCAGAACCACTTGGTGGTGAATTGATATATGACAAGCTTGACATTGAAAGGGTCCACTGGGAGAAAATGAACAATGAAGAGGTACAAATACATCATTTCGGTCTGAGGAGGAAAGTGTTGTGACGAGCTACCAGGGGACCTGGCTGATTCTCAGCATTCAAGGCAAAGGCAAGATGGATATACAATTACTGCTTCTGGTGTCACTGGAGTTGGAACTCTTTGCTTGCTGTTCCAGAGGGGGATGGAGCACTTATGGGAATGTCCCTAGTGCTTTTATGTCGATTCTTAATTCAACATTCAGGTGGAGATAGAACTGAGTCAACAGGTGTTTGGGATAGACAAGGTATTGTCTTGTCACACTTTGTGTCTGCAGTAAAAGTGTCTGTTTATGATGGTTTTCAGATGTTCCAGGAACATTGAAGATACAATTCAGAGAAAAGACCAACTCTCCACTTCTTGCTTGTGAAAACCAAAGGGCAGCACAGGTCTCTGATACAGCTGTAGACATCCATTGTGATTTGAACATTATGGTCAGTCAAGTGATCCTAACAGGTGAAAGTGTCCGAGCCCTGTGCTCCTTCTTCATCAGTGGAGGTGAGGATAGGTCAGCAGATTCTAAATGTTAACAGTTTGTCAGCTGGTTGAAAATCACTTCAAGCACCATATACTAATGACTGCTGCAGAACACAATTTTTTTCTTCTTTTTTTTGCCTCTTCTCTTTCTCTCTTCATCTTCCCTTTCTCTTCCTGCTCCCCCTACTTCTGCTTCTGCAATGGCATTGAAACATTCTTAACCAGTATTCTCTGCACAATTTGAAAACACATTGGTGTTTACTTGATTGATTGATTAATTAAAACCCTTAGGACAGCCACTGGTGAGCCACTAGATACCGCTTGGAACACACATACAGTCACACATACATGGGTGGTTTGATAGATATCTTTGTGTTGAATTTCTTCTATTTCCAGAATAAGTCCGCTTTATGTAATCATAGAAATGCCTCAGTGCACTCGTGAGGTTAATATCGACATTCTGTGGATACTTATCCAATTAAGAGTTTAATTCTTTACATAGCTGTCCCCATTGAAGTTTTTACATTTCTGAGGCCCCTACAGACTGTGAGACCCTAAGCTGTCGCTTATTTAGTTTATATCTAAATCTAACACTACTGGTAAAACATAAATCCTACCTCTGCTAGTGATTGGTCTTAGACAACTGTTTTGACAGGCAAGCTAGTGAACCATCTTGGCTGCTAACATTGCCCTTTGCAACACCAAGAATGTTAGGTTGGTTCATCAGCACCTGGATTAACTTACAGCAAGCTGTCATATTTGCTATTTAATGTTTGTGCTATGCTCTGTTCTTCTTCTTCTTCATTCACCAGCTGTAAGCTCCGGCAGAAAGTCCTGATTGTTTGTCCATTTGGACTTTGGCTCAGTGCCATTGCCTGAGTTTTGCAGGTACATCCATTTAACTAGCTTATTTGTGTGCAATTGATTGTTCCTTGCCGCGCAGACAAATGCACTCCCACTTTGAATAAAGTCCTCAGTTAGTCGACTCTTATGACCTGCTTGTTGGGGAGGAAGGAATCTACTCTTGTTTTCCCCCACAATGGGGCCCGAAAACCCACACAGGGAGCTGTACCCTTTTAAATCCCATTCCGTCTCATTTGCCGGGCCTGGAATCCAGCTGACCATCATGACTATTCTAACTTCTGTCATCTGATATTTTGATGAGGTTTCTTTTGCTTATATCAAATGGTTCAGATGTCTCAAAACTGCCATAAGATAGTGCACCACAGACAGTCTGTCGCTTAGACACAGTGGAAGCAGAGCTTTAGGTCACCCAATCATTGGATAGATGAGATGTTCCAAGGCTGCGAAATGACTATCCACACAGCACACACCAAAGCCCCTACCAGTTGTTTCTTCAAAATCTGAAGCTGTTGAATGTTGAATTAAGAACTGACATCACAGTACTCGGGACACTCCCATAAGCGCTTCATCCCAATCTGGTACCAGTAACTGTCTAACTGTATATCCGTCTCGCCTTTTCCCTGAGTGCCCAGCATCAGCCAGATTCTACTGTAACTCCTCGCAGTGCCATTGTCCCCAGACCCTAATTATCTGTCTGTGCCTCGGCACTGAAAGCTATTGCTTAAATTAATTTTTTTGGGGCCCAGCTTGTAAAACATACACCTTTGTCCATTTTAGAGGGAAGAGGGTTGGGGAGGGGGTGGTCTCTCTCTCTTGCCTAGCATTTTACCACACAAGGTGTGTTATTTATTCCACACCTCTGCTGCTGTGCTTTTATTTAATTCTGTGCCATCTCTGCGATGAAGGTTGGCTATGTTGCACAAAGTGCTGTCTGTGGGAATATTACGTGGTATGGCCCCAATCTTGGCCATGTCACAGGTCTTGTAATACTGAAAACCTTGAGAAATTGAACCCCCCAAAAAAGTCCACAATGAAAACCAGACTTTAGTAATGCATATCTTAAAATTGTTAAACACATTCACTAACTAAGGTTAGTTGTGTTCAAGCAGAGACTCATTAGAGCCAAGCCTTCGGCATGGAGACGTCATTGGGTAACAATAATGATCAGGTGACAACAACTGTAATGTTTCCTTCCTAGGACGAAATGTTGCCCTCAAACAAAAGGCAGCACAGTCTACAATTTATGATGTCAGAAACTCACAAGCATCAAAAGCTGTTGATGGGGATGCCAGTAATTGGTATGACAGTGCCACCTGTAGTCACACTGACGAAGGAAAGCGTGAAGCTAACTGGAATGTCACATTTTACCAGCCTGCATCAGTCAACAGATATGTCATCTACAACAGAGATGAAGGTATGTTTGTGTTACCTCTTAATTGACCCTTTTAAATAATTAATGGCTGTTGAAATGAAAGTGCATATTAGATTAACATATATCTGGGCTGTAAATAACTAATGAAGTCATGTATTGTCTTTACAAATTAAGACAAATGTTTATTACCTACTGGCGGGATGTTGACCACATCACCCACCGAGTGCTGATCGGTTTATAAAATATAGGTCTGCCCTAAAAGTAAAAGTAAAGTCAGGAAAGGTGAACTAGCGTCATTGCACACGGTTATAAACCATAAATGCTCTGCCACCAGTACGGACAACTGATAAGAAACTGTCCGCCTGTGTCGCCGTCTGCACACAACTTTGTAGCTACAGCGACGGTCCTCCATTTACTTAGAGTGTCAACTCTGGTATCCATTTCCTAGAGGGCGGGTGAAGCCTGGGAACCGCCTGGTTTTGAACACCAGCCATGTGCTGCAGTAAATCACATTTGGATTTGAAAGTGAGTCTCCTATCAACTATGCTAACGCAGCCCCTAAGGTCTGCCCTAAATGCCCAATATGCCTTTAGAGGTGGAAAAGGGTCCTTTACTTTACTTATTTTAGGTATATTACCAATAACAGATGTGGTATGTTTGCAGTATCTATAAAATATAGGGGGAGGCATGGTTCTGTTATTGTGAAGCTTGAATGGAGAAGACAAACAACAGATTGCCCAATTTATTGCCTGGCATATTTAACTATCACAACTGCCTGAGTGTCACAAATATGTTTGTGACACTGGCAAAAATAGCTCTCCGGCAGACAGCAGATGGGAAAAGTAGACGTGGATGACCTAAGGAAACCTGGAGAAGGACAATAAAACGGGAAATGAAGGAATGTAAACTGACATGGGATACCATGGACAGAAAAGCAGCAGACCGGCAGCAATGGAGATCACTTGTGAATGCCTTATGTGTCAACAACGACATGAAGAGGATATAGAAGATATTTCACTGTATCTCATAGGTGCATACTGCAGCAACAGTTGATTAAAATGAAGCAAATAAATGAATCATTCGAGCTGAAACACAAAATCTACTACATTCAGAAACTTTCTGTCACCAAGCTAAATTGTTTCTGTAGTATGCACCTTATGGGATACAGCGAAATATGCCAGGCAGTAAATGGTATAATGTATTGTGTGTGTGTTTTCTTTGCTCATATTTGCAACAGAAAAACATTGTTTTGATTCATGAAGTTATCAATCGGTGTTCCAAATTCATTGCAAACAGGCCATCCCATAATTGCTCCGTTCCTGTGCCAGTGACAACCACACAAAATGCCCTTCACTGTCGCATGTTAAAATTCAAGCACAGTAGTCCCAGCAAATTCTAACAGCTCACACATGCATCAGATGTATGAGGAAGCACCAAAGTTGTCAGCACCAATACTAACAGTCCACAGTTCCCAGTTTATTGAAGCAGCAGTCATTATAAACCAGCCGGTGCACATGCATTACTATATAAGGCACACCACTAATTCTATGGCAACCAGTCACTCGCAGTTGTAGGATATGCAGTTTACAACTCACCTCCAGTGTACAGACAAGCATTCCAAATGAAATCCAAAGCTCACATGGTTGCACCATAAGCTGGCCAACACATTAGGACATGTCTACATTATCAATCACAGATAAAGGTCTGTTGTATTATCTATAACACATGAAGGAATGTGTATGTGTGTACATGTGCATGCGTACATGTGTGAGTATCTGCGTGTGTGAGCGTATAAAACAATTTAAGATATGTCTACATTATCAGTAATAGTTAAAGACATGTATGTATTTTATATAGTTAGTTAGCTAGTCGTTACGGTTCCGTCATCACAGCAAATGAGCTTGGCCCATAATTGCTCAACCGTCTATGCCAGTGATTCCAGTCACAAACTGAGTCAGATACGCTAGATACTTCAGGTGAATGCTGTAGCCATACAAAGTGTCCTCAGTCAGCAAAGCACGCACGATTGTATCTGGCAAACCATAAGGTGCATGCCTCCTTAAACACACTGCGAGACCAGGCGTCATCGCTGAAAATTAACTTCATTCAACGAATAGCTGGGCGATGAGTAGACTAAAACTATTCCTGACCATTCTCCACATGTCCTTGGCCAAGTTGCAGCCACGGCCAGCAAATAAATAGAAGCCATAGCACACGCCTTGTCCAGGTACACAACGAAGAAAAATACACCACCCATCATTGCTATTATGTACGAATCTGGAACTCAGTCGTGGCGCGGTGATTTCGGTCACAGGCATGAGGGGAATGTTAAGTCTGATGTGATGTGTATAAGGAGATATTCCGTACCCCACTCGGGCGCCAGTCCTTCACTGTTCTGGTTCTACGGAACCTCATGCAAGACTCCTGCTGCACGTCCCCGTCGTGCACCACGGATAATGTCTCAAAGGAGCATTAACAGAGTTGGTAGGGGATTTCGGAGCTGGCGGCCCCTAGAGGTGTAGTGTCCTTTCTGGCTCTCACCAGCCCGCGCCCAAACGCATGGGTGAAAAGTCTAACAAAACTCATTCGGAACATGAGTAAGGATTGCTTGCCAAATGTACCATCAAATGACAACTCTCGGTTAAAATTCGGGAGCGAATGGAAAACTGTGCTGCTGAGACTCAACCCTGACCGAGAGATTTACCCGCACCAAGACGAGTAACATCTCTTGTGGGGGATTTCTCGCAGCAAGATCCTACCTACGTACATCCTCTGTCAATCCTCAGTGTCGTCGTCACCCTACTGAGGTACACCACGGCAGCAGCTTTTTATCTGCTGACTAGGAAATAATGTCCGACAAAGTTAAAGCCAACGGCACACATGCAAGCTCAAAGTCCGATGATCATAATTCGTACCGATTAGGAAAAAGTCCAAATGTCTGTATCCACTAATCCCACTCGCCCGAGTGTTGGGACCAAACAGGTGAAGCCACGTCTGACGCATTTTGCTTCCCCACTCTGTCGTGCTAAGGGCACAGCTGAAACAACGTTCAAGGTGTCTACCGTACGATGAAAAGAATGTACCTATTTGTGTGGCCAAAAAATCCTTGACCTGCGGGCTGCTCCCCGCTGATCTCCGGAGAGCGCAGCCTTGTAGCGCGGGAAGCTCAATACACGGTTGAGAGGTTAAGCAGTCATGGGCAGTACGTGGCGATTCCTTGGGTGAGCCCAGAACCAGAGCATCATGTGTCGGCTCTGCATTTATGGAAGACTCTTTGGATGGCGGGGAATGCCCATGATCTGCTCCTGCCTTGCCTTGAGGGCTGACAACTCTACCTAGGGCTGCCTTAAGGAGGATATTCTGGGGGCCACACCTGTTAAAGGTCAAAGAGGACACCACACAAATGAGGCAACATCTCGACCCACACAAAACAATGGCCACAGTCAACCTAGAAATAGGCTTGACGTCTTCCCTCGAAGTCGGAGTACATCTGCCGGAGAGGCGGGGAACTGCAAACAAATAAGCCAGTAAAACGGATGTACACGCAAAACTCAGGTCAAGGTAAAAACCAAAAGTCCATTTGGATGAACAACCGCAACTTACTGCCGGAATTCACAGCCGGTGAACAAGAAGAAGAAGAAGAAGAAGGAACTCAGTCAATAACCAATAATCACAACTCATAGTACCACCAGGAGCACTAAACTCAGTAGCTCTGGCTGCAAACCGGACTTCCACAGTCTTGCAACATTGAAACTGGAGCAGAAACGGCAACGAGAACGGTCAACATAAGTCAAGTTCTCAACCGTCATCCATTCCCTATCAATATCGGAATCGGAAGTTAAAAAAAAACCTCTTCGTTTGCTGCTGAAGATGGGGACGAAACACTTATTGGCGCGTTTCAGGTGCTCTGATGTCAATTCCTAATATAGCATTCAACATCTTTTAATATTATTTCAGAAGAACTAAGTACCTGTGTGTCCGCCCAAATAACAATGGTGCTAGCTCTCTAAATATATGACAACACACTTCTGCAGGTGTCCATGTAGATGAGCGACTACAAGGGTTTCAGCTGATAAGTTATGACCCAGCTGGAGCAAAAGTGTTTCAGTTCGTTGACACAGCACCCACTGAACAGAAAGTCTACACAGTGACCTCACTGGCTACAGAGATACAGACTGTCGATATCCGTGCCAAAAAGGCTGACAGATATGGCCAGACCATTGTCACTCTCTGTGAGGTGGAAGTGTTTGGTGGTGAGTAGTTAAAACTGGCATCGATGGTGATAATCATCATTATAGCTGACTATCATTATCACACTCTGTGAGGTGCAAGTATGTGGTGGTGCTGGGTAGTTAATACTGGCTTGGAAAGATCACTATAGATCAGTAGACCATGCTGTAATTGCTTATTTTATGTGTAACTGAGGTTTGATTTATCATGCCAGTAATTTAATTTAAAAAAAAAGTTAAGGCTGTTTAGAGCAACAAATCTAAAATTTGTATAAAATAGTTAATACAACTGAGCAAGATCAGCTTTCAGAGTTCTTTGGTCATCCACTAATGGAGCTGTAGTTATAATCAGACATAGTAGCAACTGATTACTGTATCTTTAATATAAATTACTGTAGCCATCAGTCATATAGGACTGACCCCAGGAAACAGTAATTTGTAATTAGTGCCCGGAACTGTCTTGTCGAAGGATTAGATCCACTTACAAAAATTGTCTCAAGTTATCACATCTACTTACAATAATTGTCTCAAGTTATTAGATCCACTTACAATAATTGTCTCAAGTTATTAGAATCAGACACAATAATTGTCTAAAGTTATAAGATTCACACACAATAATTGTTTCAAGTTATTAGATCCACACACAATAATTGTCTCAAGGTGTTATATCCACTCACAGTAATTGAACTACTATTTGCAAAAATCAGTGTCTGTTCTTGGGACAGGATAAAGGAGGAAAAGGAGAGAGAGGTTGGGGGTGGAGAAAAGACTACAAGACTACTCTAATAGGTTATAAATTTAATTTGCAGAAGATCTAACATGAAATAACAAATACAACTAAAACTGAAACAATGCAGGTCAATAGAATTCCTAGTCTGTTGTATATATTTTTACTGGCTGAAGTATGATAAATAATTTAAATATCTATGAAATATATTCTCTGAGGGCAGCAGAATAAATTAGGGAGAAAGGCTGTGGAGGGATGAATAAGATGTCAAAGGGCCAGTGCATTTTATAAAAACGGATAATTAATTTACATTATTAAGCCATCCAGATATAAATATGACAGCCAGGAAACAGACTGTAAACATTAGGGAAGACTCAGCTATGTAAAAGTAACATATGTAAGTCAAGATGCCTAAAGAAAATCGCCAATTTAACCAGCTAAGAGTGGCGCGGTGATTTATGTCACAGGCGTGAGGGGAAGTTAAGTCCAACATGATGTGTATAAGGAGATACTCCGTACGTCACTCGGGCGCCAGTCCTTTACTATCCTGGTTGTACGGAACCTCACGCAAGACCCCTACAGCACGTCCTCGTCGTGCGCCACGGATAATGTCTCAAATGAGCATTAACAGAGCTGTCAGGGGATCTCGGAGTTTGGCGGCCCCCAGAGGTGATGTGTCCTTGTGGCTCTCACCAGCCCGCCCCCAAACGCTTGGGTGAAAAATGTTATCAAAACTCATTAGGAACATGAGTAGGTTCGACAAAAGTACAGCTAAAATCACAACCCTTGGTTAAAAGACTGCTGAGTAAAGAGAACATTGCTCAATGCTCATCCTCGGTTAATTCTCAGTGTCGTCGTCACCGCGCTGAGATGCAACACAACAGAAACCATACATGGGCTGGCCATCCTTGTGCATCCTCGGTTGGCCCTCAGTGTCGTCGTCACCGAGCTGAGGTGCACCACAACAGCAACCATCCATAGGCTGGCCAGTCACGTACATCCTCGGTTAACCCTCAGTGTCGTCGTCACCGCGCTGGGGTACACCACAACAGCAACCATCCATCGGATGGCTAAGCCTAAATGTCCGACAAAACTAGATCATACGGATCAAAATCTGACCATCAAAATTTGCACTGAAATGCAAAAGGCCGAATGTCCATACCCAAAGACCCCACTCGCCTGAGTGTTGGGACAAAACTGATAACGATATGCCTGATTCAGGATGTGAAATTCTGCCGGGCTAATGTACCTATCTGTGTGGTCACAAAAGTCCAAAACCAACGGGCTGCTCCCCGCTGACTTCCAGAGGGCGCAGCCCCTGTCGAGCGGGAGGCCTGATACGGTTGTGAGGTTAAGCAGGCATTGCAGGACGTGACGATTCCTTGGGTGAGCCCAGAACCAGAGCGCCATGTGCCGGCTCTGCATGCATGGAAGCCTCCTTGGATGGCGGGGAATGCCCATGATCTGCCCCTGCCTTCCCTTGAGGGCCAACTGTTCCACAGGGGGTTGCCCCAAAGGGGTACTCCGGGGGCAATACCTGCGGCGAAGGAGACAAGGCGGACACCACACAAATCAGGCAGTCTCGACCCACACAAAACAATGGCCACAGTCACCCTAGAAATAGGCCTGACGTCTTCCTTCGAAGTCGGCGTACAGCTGCCCAAGAGGCAGGGAAATTAAAAACGGTTGTACACGCAAAAATCAGGTCCAGGTGAAGGCCAAAAGTCCAAGCGGACGATTAACCGGGACCTTCCACTGGAATTCACAGCCGGTGTCCGATGAAAAAAAAAAAAAAAACCCAGCTAAGACAGAGTGAGAAATTATGCTATCAGACAAGAGTGAGAAATTATACTTTGAAATAACATCTTGCACCAGTTATTGAGAATCAGAAGATCAAATTGGTTCATCATGTTATTAGAATGCTTCCACAATACTTACCCACACAAATGACACACCTAGAAAGATGTGACCTGAGAGCAACATGGTGACCAAAGAGATGTACGAATGGTGTTAAAGACAAAATACATTCACATGCTACCTATTTAGCCTTGGATGGTAAAACATTTATCCCTAAGGCAAAAATGAAAGGTAATGATGATATTGAACAATCTTGTCATTTACTTTACTATAATATTTATTATATCCACAAACCATGCAGTGTATAGATTATCAGTAAATAGCATGTGATTTAAAGTATCTATCAAAAACACATTATGCAGCGTATCCCAAAATTATGTTCAACTGATTATACACACTGGCTCCATGTCCCCAGATTCTGTGTGTGAGCCAGGCCGGTTTGGTCGGAACTGTGAACACAAATGTAACTGTGCAGACAGCAATGAGACCTGCTTTGTTAGTACCGGCGGATGTCCTTCTGGCTGCCCTTCTGGCTTTCAAGGGGAAAGTTGCAGTGAAGGTAATAACAGCATCACCATCATCCCTTTGATCTTAATAATGTGAGAAAAACAGCTGCCATTAATGCCGAACTCAACAGATATTGCTGGGCTACAGGAAGAAAACCACTCTTCTGTATGACTGTGAAACAGTTGACTGTTTTTTTCCACCAGAATAAATGACTGAACAGCTTTCACTTGTGATGCCTAAGAAGAATGAATGGCATTAAGTGACAGGATAAGATCACAAATGCTGAGGTACCGAAAGAGCAGGTATCACAACAGTTTTTTCAATATTAAGCCTCCGAAGGTTCAAGTGGCTAGGCCAAACTTGAAGGATGGAGGATGGTAGAGTCTTTAAGGACATCCTCTAAGAGGAACTACAGATGGGTAGAAGATGTCTAGGTTGGCCTCTGCTGTGATATAAAGATGTTTATAAGTGGACATGAGTAATACATGTATTGAGGGGACTGATGGGAAAAAAATGCCATGGACTGTGTTGCAAGATGGAAAAAAAGAGGGGGGGGGGGGGTGGGAATTAGGAAATAAATGTGAATAAAGGAGAGAATTATTGCAGATAGGCAGAGTGCTGACCATCTGAGAAAAAGCTTACTAAAGACATGCAATGGAAACAGTGGTCCTCAAATCCCATACTCTAATTGTTGAAGACTTTTTCTTAAGTGGAGTAGGTCTTAATAGTTACACTCACTGTCGCTACAGGCTGTGATGCCTCCCTGTCATCATCATCATCATCAGGTGCCTTGCCGACTGGCGTGGGCGATCGTGTATCTCCATAATCTGCGATCTCCTGCAGCATGTATCAGTTCGTGTGCCGATACACCTCCATGCCATGCAACAAGACTGTCAAGCATCTTCTCTCGTTGTCTTCCTCTATCCCTCCTTCCACAGATCTTTTCAGTGGTCACAACATGTTCTAATTTCCCTCTTCTCATAACATGGCCGAAAAATGATGACTGTCTCCTTCTGATGTCTGTGATAAGTTGTCTTCGGGCTCCCGCCTCTTTCAAAACATCTTGGTTGCTCTTTTTGGCTTTCCAAGGTATTCTAGGCATTCTTCTGTAAAACCACATCTCTGAGGCCTCTAAAAATTGTTTGGCCTGCTTACCGATTGTCCAGGAATTACAGCCATATGTTAAAACTGGATGTATGTAGCAAGCAAGAATTTTTATTCTAACTCTCAATGACAAGGATATATTGCACAAGATGTTTTTCATTTTATAAAAATGCAGTTTTTGCGTGTCCAATTCTGTTTCTTATTTCAGTTATGCATCTTCCGTCTGATGTTATCCATGTGCCCAGATACTTAAATTTTTGTACTTGTCCTAAAATAACACCATTGACTTTTATTATACATTTAGGAATAATTTGTTTCTTTGATACTACCATTACTTCTGTCTTCCCATTATTCAAACTGAGGCCCATTCTTCCACTTTCTAACACCACAATGTCTATCATTTCCTGTAATTCTTTCTGACTTGTTGCTATCAACACTGTGTCATCAGCATAACATAAATTGTTTATATTGTGCCCACCAACCACAATTCCAGGCAAACCAATTAAAGATCTCATTATATATACACTGTGTATTGAAAACAAATCAGGTGACAGTACACATCCTTGTTGTACGCCCCTCTTTATGCTTTGAAATGTACCTAAACAGTTGTTAATTCTTATAGCTGCTGTTTGCTGCCAATACATATTCTTTATTATTCGTAGATTTTTCCCATCAATGTTTAATTTTTCTAACAGTTTGATTACTTCTTCGTGCTTCACACAGTCAAATGCTTTTGTATAGTCTATACTCCCTGTAGCACAATTTAACACTATCATCTGGAAAGATGGAAGGTGCCAACATCATCATTATCCCCATCAACAGAATTAGGATCTGTATTCATTAAAAGAATCAGCATCAGTATTATCACCACTATAAGAATCAGCATCATTATTATCACCACCATCAGAAACAGAAGCGTGGGACTGACTTCCCCCACCTTCATAAAACTGTATCTCATCATGAAACAGATATCTAAGCTTCGATAAGACAGAATACATGATAATAACTAGACAGGAAAAGGATAAAAACTCTATCCACATGCAAGTCGATAATATGAAAATCAAACGAACGGAAACATATAAGTGCTTGGGTGCAAACTTCAACTTCTTCAACATGCTGAGAGAAGAAATACAATGTTGAATACTATCTGGAAATAAAGTATACTATGCTCTTCAACTACATGCTGCAGTTGATCATGGATTATAGAGAGGCATGATCGCCCACGCCAGTTGGCAAGGCACCTGATGATGATGATGATGCTCTTCAACATCTGCTGAAGTCAAACTGTCTGTCTCTCAACATAAAGATCAAAATACATAAAACGTTGAAAAGACCAGTTGTTTTATATGGCTCTAAAGCTTATTACAGGTTTTCAAAAACAGAGTCTTGAAACGAATCTTTGGACCCATCAAAGATACAAACAGCAGTAAATGGAGAGTGAAAAGCAACAACGAAATTCATAATCTGTTAAAATCACCACTGCTAACTGGCATCATGAGAGCTAATAGACTGAAATGGTTGGGGCAAACTGAAGGAATGTCAGATGACAGAGAAGTAAAACTGTATACACGAGGGAGATGAATGGTTGTAGACCATGAGGCAGATCAAGAGGATGATGAAGTGATAATTTCCTGACAGACCTGCTAACACTTGGTGTCACTAACTGGAAAGAGTATCAGTATTATCACCATCATCAGAATTAGTATCAGTATTATCACCAACATCAGAATCAGTATCAGTAATATCACCACCATCAGTATCAGTAATATCACCACCATCAGAATCAGTATCAGTGTTATCACCAACATCAGTATCAGTATTATCACTACCATCAAAATCAGCATCAGTATTATCGCCATCAACATCATCGTAATCATCACCATCATACTTTTCACCCAAGCACAGATTTCTCAACATATCTACAACATGCCTTTTGGTGTTCACATTGGTATAGGATAGAACAGGTTTCTATTCTTGGTCAGAATGGGCTAAGGAACAACAGTAAGAGGATCTACTTCATTGCACCTTGTTTATCTCACATTTCTCTGCCATTTTGCACAGTATATATAGCCATCTCCTGAGTGTCGACAAACTTTGTAGCTCCAGCTATGATTCCTATGGATCCCTGTAAAATCTGCACTCAACTGAACTGGACGATGAGGTCCTTGAAATGAAGCTTACCACAGAGCACTAGAAAATCACTTAACTGCTTAGCAATTGTAAACTGTAGTAGAATGAGCTAATGCCATAATTGGGTATGATGGGCACCCACATGCATACACCTGGAAAACATTACTATCTGAATACTTAAAGAACTCATAACTACTTAGTCATTGCGAAATACACTTTATTGTAACCACAGTTCAGTAGCTTCACTACTGTAATGCCACCTAACAAGCTAGCTGTTATATATATACAATTATATAATAGGACAACAATAGAGCTTTTGTCATCGAATATATTATCTGAAATCTTTGTTGTGATCACTGTTGCAACTAACAACTAGTCTGCAAAAAGGGATGGTTTGGGACCAGTTGCCAGTACAAGTGTCACTGCCGACTTGATTTTTGTGAGTTTGTTGATGGATCGTGTACTCAGGGAGTCTCATGTGCAAGTGGTTGGTTCGGTCCAGCATGTCAGTATGGTGAGTTTTGTATATACGTGTGTAGTACTTTTTACATATCATGACATAATGACACCTGTATATCATCATCATGTTAATGTTGACACAAAAATCATTCACAAGGATCTCTATTGCTGTCAGTATGCTAGTTTTTTTTCCCCTATGCTATCCCATGTTATTTCACATACCTTCATTTTCCTTTCTGCTGTTATTATCTAGGTTTTCTTAGCTTATCCACATTTTCTTGTTCCATCTGTCGCCCACCTGAGAGCTGTCCTTGCCAGAGGGTCATGGGGCGTTCCCTAAATAATGAGTTATATACATATACAATACTATGTATATATAAAATATTATATATGTATACTGAAGTCTGGTGACTTTTCTACTTTTATATGTAGGTGAAAAGGGAAAATAAGCAGGAAAACAAGAAAAGAAACATGGTAGAACAAGTAAGTAGTTCCTTGCTGGACTGCAAACACAGGAAAATTAAAGACAAGACAAGGGTTCTTCTGGTGCATGGACATGAAATATTACTCATGGTGAAGGCAATGAATGTATGAACAATGAATTAAACAACAATGATGATCATATAAGTTCTACTCTGAATCAAACAAATGGAAAATAAATGTCACATTCAACATTTGTTTATTTTTCTGAATACACAAGTAGCGTGCTTTGCAGATAACAGTACATTAACAATCAACAACATGTTCGAGCAGACCATGTGCTAATCACTGTAGCTAACAAAGATGAGAATTTGCTTTCATTTCAACGAAACCTACTATCAGAATTTCAAAGCGAGGATGAAAATGAAAAATATATGAAAATCTAGATCTAAAACTATCTACTCAAGCTACTGCCAAAACACAAAGCCAGTGAGCCAGTTTATTTCTCTCAATTCAGTCCGCCGTACCTACATTACACTGAGAATCCTGTAGTCTGAACCAGAGGTGGAACTAGCCAGCTGCGCAATATCACTATCATGACTGACAAATGAAAGTTGCGGGCAAAAGCTTTCATCAACCTATGACGAACAGACAATAATAAAATAACAAGCAAGAATGCACAAATCGACTATCTGTAAGATCTGACTTTTTTCCCTTCAAGAAATGACCTTGGCTCACAGGTCATCCCGTCCTTACATGGGTACCAGTTAAAGTCATGGGAAGTAGACATTTGGTTTATTCAACAGATCAACATCCTGGCACACGGGTTTAACCCATAAGTGTTCCATTCTACTTCTAACTCAAGCCTGAGTATGATGAATCTCAGTGCACGAACTCTGTTGCACCGGCAAGGATCTTGAAATACTTTTGGTGAATTTTTAACTCAAAATTTTGCCCAGGCAGAGCTGTTAGGCTACTCTTTTTTGATTTCCAGCTGCTAGGGTGTTTTTTTACGGGTGCAACAATACACATGGGCGTCTGATCTTACTACTCAAAGACCAGGGAAGATTACTAGAAGTCCACATGAAAAAATCCCAGCCGTCACCGAGAGATGTCCAATGTGATGCAGCACCCATTAAGTGCCGATTGTCTTTAAAATATAGATCTAGCCCTATATTCCCAATACGCCTGAAGGTGTTGAAAAAGGTCCTTTACTTTATTTATCTATTTGTAAGTAGAGGTCTAGCATATGTATGACACGTCTTGACAGTAGAAGTAGAAGTGTTGAGTCACATGTGATACATGAAGCAGGCACCACTAAGAATGGTAGGCTACTGCGAAGGTTTAACTCAGAAATGTTACGATAAAGCTGTATTTGTCTTTAAGTCTTCACCCTCGCCAAGACACAAATCAACAGACTGGAAAAGATACAAATGAAGCAATCCACATCATACTTGGGTGAACCAAAGACACATCATGTAGAGCTATGAGGAACCTAATAGATCTTCTAGATATAAAAAGCAGGTTTTAAATGCGCCAAGTTTGTTGAGCTGGCGCACTTACCAGAACATAAGCCACATAAGTGGTGCAAATATGCCAGACCACAAATATAACTGGAGACTGTTGGCGACTTCAGCTAGCTAACAGCAGGTTGAACGTGGTCGAGCCTTGTGTGAGTGAGTGTGTTGTGTTTGTGCATGTGCATGTGCGCATGTGTGTGTGTGAGTGAGGTGAGTGAGTGAGTGAGTGAGTGAGTGAGAGAGAGAGAGGGAATCAGAATTAGAGATCCTCCCCCTTGCCCCCACCCCACTGCCTTGATGTGATAAGTGTCGGAAGAGAAGAAGAGGAAGAAAAGAGATGCATTTATTCATGAGCGTCACATATTTTTCACAGAGGACTTGGTACAGAGTGAGACCCTAGATCAAAGTTTACTGCCTCCATTTGTTGTCAGGGATAGCAATGACAATACTTGTGTTGATGATAGCACACAGATGGTAATTATTGTCTGGACTATACCTTATCAGTTCACCTGGCTGAAGGCTGTTGTCAAAGATCCTGGTAAGGGGAAACTACTTTTATATCCAACTTATATCAGAAGCTTTTTGTGCTAGTAATTTGTCATCATCATTTGTATTTTAATAATTCAATATACTTTTCAGTGTAATTATAAATAAAATATTAAAAAACGCTTATTTTGTGTTGTCATAAACAGTTTGCATATCTACGGTAAATATCTAACTAATATGATAACTTGGGAATTCATGAATGAAGAACACATTCTGACCAAAATGTATCTCTATACTCTCTGTTGGCTTTTATTGTTGTTGCGGGATTTATTGTCCTCAACTTTTTAATCACATGTTTTTATGTTGGAAGAAAGGTGGGGTATGGGGTTTTCCCATAAACTCAAGGGAGGTGTGGGGGTCTTGCCACATATTCGAGGGGGCACGACAAGCAGTCTGTTGTATTCTAATCTCAGTCAAGACAAAGCCTTATGGTACATAGCAAAATATAGATGGCACGCTTTCATCAAAGCTACCAGTCTGTATATGTTTTCTGGCAGAAGGATGGAATAAGAAAAATACCTTTCTGTCTATCCATGGTGTTTTTTTAAAGAGGTTAGCTTTAGACATAATTGGAATTTCTTTTGCTAGTCTAGTATTGACTTTGCACATTTGGTGACTTTGGGCCGGGAGTGCAGAGAGTGGCCAGCGGGTGCTGTGGAGGTGGAAGTCCAACAGTTGATTCACGACTATTTATGCTCAGGTGATTGATTATCTATACAGATGGTTGAGAGGAAAGAAGTTCCTGGGGGTTTGTAGCAAAAGCCAATGGAAAATCTTTAGTATATGACAGCATAGCATACAACACCACAACATCTAGCATGAGAATGGAGGTGTAGGTGGTATCTGCTGCTCTCGGGTGGCTAGATAACAAGATTCATACACATGTCATAATTGTAACAGACTCTGAAAGCATGCTGAGAAAGGTAAAGATAATGATGCTTCGAGCAGAGTGGCTGGATTTGCACCACTGGGTTGGGATTTGATACATGACAAGGCAGATGTGGTCAAGGCCCTTTGGGAACAAGCAACAAAGTCAGAGGAGAAACAAGATTATTATGGCCTGGAGAGAATTGGGCACCTTGGTTAAACCAGAGGGTCTGGCTGGCTCACTTCACTTGGAGGAAAGGCCAGACGGACATATAACCAGATTGTGACACGTGCCATCAGTATTGGAACTCTGAGCTGGCTGCTTAAGATGAAGACGGAGCACACACGGGAATGCCCCGGGTGCTTTGTTGTCAGTTCTTAACTTGACACAACAACTGATTTGGTGACTTTATTAGACTAATATTGACCTTATGCAGTTGAGTTTATTAATCTAGTGTCTAGTCTTGTGTTCACCGTTCACTTTAAACAGTTGGTGAGTCTATTTTGCTAGTCTTGTGTAGATTTCACATGTCTGAAGAGTTACCTTTGTCGTGTTTACTATCAACAGATGTCTTGAGCAGATTGTCTCTTCATTTTAAAACCGACAGTTCTCAGTCAGTCAACTGCACAAACCACCAGCAAGCCAGAGTCAATGATAGAACGGTGGACATTCACTGTGACTTGAGTGAGATGGTGAAACAAGTCATAATAACTGGCGAGGGCGTCAAGTACTTATGTTCAGTTTACATCAGTGGAGGTGAGCTCGCAGATTTGTTGTTGCTGGATACTGAAGGTGGAGTGTCTTAGAAGTATAATTTGAACAGATTTGATACTATTTATTGTGCAGACTGTGGGTTTTTATAATGTAAAAGAAAAACTGGTAAACTCCCTTCTGGTCACAGAGTAGTGGATTTAAACATTTACCCTTCTTAGACAGTACTGAAAAACTAGAACAAGTGAAGGTTAAACCAGTCAACAAATGCCTACAGAAGTCAGAAATGTTGACCAAAAAGCACAAATATCATAGCCATGCTGTAAACGGGTATAGTGCTATTGCATCTTTGGATGAACGCACAAGAAGAAAAAGAAAAATTTAAACAGTTCAAGGTATGCCTGTCAAAATTACCCCAATAGTTGAAAATCCGAATAACAGGCTGATAAGGTTAATGCCCAAGTTAGAAAACCTGCTCACAATGGAATGTTTATATTATGCATAATTCTAGTATACACACAAACATAGATTTTTGCTGTTGCTGTGGAGTTCATGCACTGTGCTGAAATTCTCCTGGCAAAATCCAAGAGAAGGAACTCTCTCTTTCTCCCCACACACACAGATACACGCACACACGTCTTAGATTTGGGTTTCATCAACTTAATATTTCTTGTTTTGTTTCATTGTGCTACATTTATTTTCTTTCCCTAAGCACATGCTCACAAATTCTTTCCTTCATCACCTAAGAGCTGTGATTCTGCAGTGATCTCTCACTTCCCAGCCTCAGGTTGAGAAAAATGCTTCTTGAGAAAAGTCTGGTATGTGATGCTGCACATATGATAGTATTCATTCTTTAACTGTCCATCAATCCAGTGTTTGTGACCTGTTTCTCTGTTTCTAAGTGCTAGAGCTCGCTCAGTGACACTTTGTTCTGGTAATCTTCTAACATAGCTTAACCATCTAACTTATTTATCTTGCTTAATATTAACTACAGCCCTACTTAATAGGCTTATTTGTTGGAGCTGTAGCAGTTGCAGTGTTAGAAGCATTTGTCTGCAGTTGAATTCTGTTTGTCAGCCTGTATAAATGTGACTGACCTACTCTCATGCAGTTTGTACCTCCCAGCATTCCACATTTTCTATAAAGGAAAAGTAGGGAGGAAAAGAGCTGTTATTAACCTCATGTGGAGTGGCCTAAAAATGTAAAGAGCTGTGACGATATCTTGGGTGACATTAACTGGCATTATCATCATCACATGTCATGCCAACAATTGTGGGTAGTCATTATCTGCTATTTCCAATGATCACCATTCTCAGAGCAGGTTTGTCATTCAACGAATCATGCAGTGTGATAGCATAAATGATATCACAGCAACCTGCCACCAGAACGTTTCTAATACCCTACATGCCGATCGATGACTTTGCAATTTGGACAGCCTCTGAATACACTACCACAACCTCATGTCTGTTACAGAAAACTGTGGAAAATGTAGAAGTCTGAACCAAAAAGTGGGATCTTAAGCTAAATAATTCAAAAAGCACAGCATCACTTTTTCTCTCCCCCCCCCCCCCCCCCTCACCGCCTCCAAAAATAAATCTGGATAAAAAACCAGCTCATTCCGCAGACTGACACTCCTACCTTTCTTGGCGTTACACTTTATTCACGACTAACTTGGAAGTCACACGTAGAGGCAGTACAGAGGAAAGCATTCAAGAAGCTTGCAGTGATGAAAAAATTAGCGGGTACCACATGGGGCGCTAACTCCAGAATCCTGAAACAAGTATTTACTGGAGCAGTCAGGCCAGTCATGGAATATGCCTCCACTGCATGGGTGGCAGCAGCCAAGACAACAATGGAAAAAACTGGACAAGGCTCAGAATATGGGATTAAGGATTGTTCTCGGAGCCATGAAAACCACCCCCATCAGAGAGATAGAGAGGATAGCACTGAACCACTCAAACTCAGAAGAAAAAACAAAACTTTTTTACAGTATGAGAAATTAAAAAGACTTTAAAGTCACCCACTGCATTTTGAATTTCAAGAGAGAACAAAAAACAGACTGATGCTTCAGAGCCCCAACCACCTAGCTAGAAAACTGTACAGAAAACACCAAGATCTGCTTGAAAGAGATGTTACACTATGCGAAAAACTTAGACCAGAACCATGGACAAGCAAGCCAGAGAAGGCAAATATAGTCCTAAAGGTACCAGGGATCACTTCAAAAGATGCCCAGTCGGAGACTATGCTTGATGAAAAGAATCCCAACACCACTTGGACTCAGGTTTTCACCGACGGCTCTGTTACAGATGCAGTCAGAAAGGGAGCTGTGGAATATACATTAAACCCCCTAGCAGTAGATCAGAAACTCTCTCTCTACCAGCAGGTGACATCTGCACTAACTTCAGAGCTGAGGCAACTGCCCTGCTCTCTGCAGTCCAACATCTCATCACTCAAGAACACAGAGGGCACCAAATTGTTATACTTAGTGACTCATTGTCTGTTCTCCAAGCACTATCCAGCAAAAAAGACAAACTAATTGCTGATCTAAGGACCAACATTGGCTTACTCTCCAAGGAAGCAGAACTGGTCTTGCAGTGGATACCAGCCCACTGTGGTATTCAAGGAAATGAGAGAAAATGATGAGTTGGCAAAAGCTGGGAGTAATCTTCCACAACCTCATCCACCACACAGCTATAAAGAAACCAAAACAGCACTAAAGCAGTCTTTTAAGTGGGAGTGGAGAAGGCAGAATGGAGATTACAGACCAGAAAGTGACAGCATAAACAAACTCAACAGGAAAGAACAAATATCAATTTTTAGACTTCGGACAGGACACTGTGGTCTTCGAGCACACCTGTACAGGATAGGCATAAAAATATCTGCTGCTTGTGATTGTGGAGCAGAAAGACAGACCCCTGAGCACATACTGCAGTACTGCCCTAACCTCTCTCAGCAAAGACTGTGGATCTGGCCCAAGGGAGTCACATTGCAAGAGAAGCTATGGGGGACCGGTGGCGACCTTAAACGCACAATCCTATTTGTGACCCAGACGGGACTAAATGTTTAGCATGACTGATGTCGAACGCAGAAGAAGAAGAAGAGCAGGTTTGTGATCATGCCCTGGCAATGTCATAGTCAAGCTCTTGGCCTTTATTTAGCATTTTTTGTGTGTGTCTTTCCTTTCTTTTTTCCCCATCAAGTCTTCCTGTTGTTAGTCATTTTTCAAGCTGAATTCTTCTCATAAAATTTCTAAAAAAATTATTTCACGATTGAAAACATATTTTAAAATTGTAACCAACAGGTAGAAATGTAGCACTAAAACAGAGGACCACACAAACCAGTATCTTCCCACTGATATCGATGTCACAGTCCAAGAATGCTGTTGATGGCAACAGGGACAACATTTTCGAACATGGCAGCTGTACACATACAAATTATGATGACAACAGCCCCGCATGGGCTGTGACCTTCTCCGGGAAACTAACAGTGAACAGATACGTGCTCTACAATAGAGCATTAGGTAAAAATAATATACAATTACTAAAAAATAATATATAATTACAGTGGTTGTTTCATCTCTTCCTGTCTAGCATTGTATGTTGCTTTTTTAATCTAGTATATGCCAACTTTCTTAGGCATTGTAAACACACTTGGTAATGCCGTAATGCCAGATTTGTTCCCAGCTGCAGGCAATTTGGCTTGCATTGGTTTCAGTAGTGGTTTCGAGAGCTGACTGTTAAGAAAGCAGTGGCAAACTACTAAACAGAAGTTTGCCTAGAAAAACCACAACAGTCAAAAATATGCTGGGGTTGGTTCTGCATATGCCAAATTTGTTTTTGCTTGACTAGTAGTTGGGGTAAGTCAAAATCCAACATCAAATCTCTCTGCACATTCTCACACACGCGCCATCCCTTTTTTTTTTAGCAGCCAGTAAAGAGCTCCAGTTCCAATGGTACCAGCATCAGTTAGATTATATGTTGTCTTGCTTTTATCTGAGTGTAGAATGTTGGCCTGATCTCACTGCCTCACTGCACTACTAGACCAATATAATCTTGCCTAGCTTTGTTTGCCCTGTCTTGTCTTATCTTGCTTTGTCAAGTCTAGAAAGATGGAATATCCAGATCTCCCCCCCCCCCCCCCCCCTCCCATTTCCAAAGTATTCCATGTTTGATCAGTTGAACAGAGCACAGAGCTGTGACTGCCAGATTTCTTTGGTAACTGGATATATTACAGTTTTCAAGCCAAATAAACTTTATGTATTGAATGTCTGTAACTGGGTGCATTTTGTTGAGCCTCCTAGTCATGTTTTTTTTCATGCATTTCCTAGTCTTGTCTTGTCTTTTTGTTTGGTCTAGATCTTTTTATAATTAGTCTTGTATTTTATTGCTTTGTCTAGTCCTGCCTAGCCTTAATTTTCTAACTTTATCTTGCTTTATCTACCTGTCTAGACTTGATTTTTATTATTTTTTTCTTTTTTTAAAATTTGTCCATCTAGTGGTTTGCGTTCATTTCAACAGCTGTATGGAGTGCAGAACGTTCAGGATCAATGGCAAATACTGAATGTAAAACTGCCATTTGAAACTACTAACAGCCAAAAAACTGCTGGGGTTGATTCTACTATGTCCTGTAGAAGATACACAACTAACTTTTTTTCTTGCTTTGATTTGTCTAGTTTTACTTAACTTTTCTTACTTTTTTTTTCTAGCCTTGTATGACCTTCCTCTGTCTAGCTTAATCAAGTCTTTCTTTGTTTTTTTTTTTCTAATCTAACCTTGACATGTTTTATTTTATCTAGTCATGCTTTGCAATGTCTAGTCATCTCTTGCTGTGTCTAAATTTGTTGGTTAAGCCTAGCCTAATCTTGCTTAGCATTGTTTAGTCTAATCTTGTCTGGTAGTTTCAAGTCTAGTGCAGTCATGCTTTGCATTGTCTAGTCTTGTATTATCTAGTTTTGTCTTCTGGTATCTTGTTTTATTGTATACAATTTTATCTGTCATACTCTTTTTTTTTTTTTAAAGATTATCCAAACTAGAAAAGTGACTTACGGTACTGTATGGTAATGTTTTCAGTTGCTCACAGACTACAGGGATTCCTACTAGAAAGTTTCAGTGAAGAAGGGACTAATGTGTTCAAGTTTAAGGATCTGGTGCCTACAACCCAAGGCGTGTACACAGTTACATCAACAGCACCACCCTCTCCAATTTCACTTGTCAAGATACAGATTGCCAGTTTGGATGTCAATCGGAATGCCAATTTTCTGACATTGTGTGAAGTTGAAATTTTTGGAGGTAATTATGTAGCCTGTTTAAGTTATTATGAAGATCTTTTAAAAAGGTAAAGTAAATAAAATTACCACACACTGGGGTGTTGTGTGCATATGATGCTATTCAATATTCTTATAATGTAATGACACTTGATATGTGGTGCAGTCATTATCACACCAGCCATTTTTTCCCCAAACCATTTACTGATACCCTTTGAGAAACACTGAAAACCCATTTTGATTTTTTTAATTTGCAAAAATATGTGTGCTGAACATCAGACAGACTTGCTAGCAATTTTGCTATCTTAGGTTTTGTTAAGGTTCTTGGTGTTAATTTAGGGGGTTGCATTAGTGCAGTCGATAGGATACTCGCTTTCAAATCCATCTGTGACTCGCTGCAGGTTACCGGAGCTCACCAAGCCTCTAGGAAATGGGTACCAGAGTTAAGACTGGGGTAAATGGATGAATGTTGCTATAGCTACAGAGTTGCATGCGGACGGTGACACAGGTGGACAGTTTCTTATCAGCTGTCCGTACTAGTGGCAGAGCACTTATGGTTTATAACCGTGTACAGTGACATTGGTTCACATCTCCTGACATTACCGTTACCTTTTATTTAACATCGGTAAAAAGAAGTTAGATAGCTGTGATTCTTCTTTTCAGTATTTTTCTGCCTATTCAACTTCAAGTGCCTAGTCTGGAGCAAATATTGGCAATCAAAACTCTTGAAACCTCTCATTGTGTGATATTTTTATGAAACTGATACTGCTTTTATTATTTTTATTTTATTTATTTTTGTTTCTTGCCCAGCTGTCTTCTCAGGCTTTTCTTGTCAGTTATTTCTTCACACAATGCTAATTTCTCAGTTGTCCCTTCTCTGTTGATATGCCCCATAGATTTCATTTGTGTTATTCTGATGGTTTTGTATCTGACCTAGCAGCACCAGCAGCTGGCCATATCTCACCTTGTGTTCTTTTCCTTTTACAATAATCTGAATACCAGCATTCAAATATGAGACCCAGGACCCCATCTTAGGAAACATCATGGAAAGATATAAAACCAGATGAAAAGTAGATTAGCGAGCTTCATGATATAACAAATACAAATGAAGAAAGTGAATGTTGCGGCTACAGAACCTTCATCAGCACAAACAACGTCTAGCAAGTAGAATAAACACGTGTAGCCCAAGACATCTTAGGAAATAAGCATAGACTCACTGCCCCAGCAAGCGTGTTATGAAAGATGACTAAAGAGGTTTGCTGAAATTAGATGTGCTGGACCAATAAGTCCAGATGTCTGTGCCTATCTGTAAACCACAACACAGTGCTAATCTAATGATTACAGTTGCAATAGCTTTAAGCCACTGAAACACCAGCAGAATGATTGAGATCTGTTTGTAAAATGCTCAATAGCCCCATAATAGGACAACAAAAGGGGCAAGGGGAAAAAGCTTTAACATAATTTATCTAATCCTGCAGATAGTTTTTGTGAACCTGGCCTGTATTGTCAAGAATGTGAATACTTTGAAGAAGATCCGAACATTCCCCCCCCCCCAAAAAAAAAAAAAAAAAATGACACTAGCTCTAGTTTCCTAATAATTTCATTACTCGTTGTCTAGCATTTGCCTGCATGCATAGATCAACACACACAAGATCTTAAGGTATTTTTAGTGCATGCTGAAGGTATTCTTTGTAAATTCTTAATTTAGAATTCAACATTCAGTGCTTGTTTTGCATCATTTATAACCCTTTGAAAATAAAGTTTGTTCGTTCGTTCGTTCTGTTATTATTGTTTTCCACAGGTTTACTTTTCACAGGAGATCCATAGTCTACCTGCAGTATTTTAAACAAAAAGCTTATATTTTTTGGTTTATTCTGCCAGTGGCTGCACTGCTGCTTACATAGCTGTTGTGATAGTCATTGAATCATGGTAAAGGAGAGCCACTGGGAGTACAGGAGGCACACATCTCATCCGCTTTGTGTCCTAGAAAGAATGCTGATTGTATTATGTCTGTTTACAGCCAAGTGTCGTTGCTTCTGCTATGCTGCCAGCACATTTATCATATTCTGTTGCTGAATTGTTCAACTGTTACCTCTAGAGGTGCCAATCTGATCATTCATTTCCACCCACACCAGCATGGCTTAAATTGTAGAACCATTTGTGTTCTCAAAAGTGTGATGTGTGTGTCAACTATTCTTGACAAGAAATATTGATCTACCATGGAAACATGAAGAGTGTGACATCATCCAGTTCCATGGAAAAAATATTCTAAAAATTTAATCCCTGCCATGATGTAGAAACTAGACACTCGCCTGCAGATTTGATGGTTCATGGGTTCAAATCCGAACAGTGTTGGACCTTGGTTCTCCGGTCTACCCAACCTTAAATGGGTGTGAGGTAATGTCTTGGAAAGCAAAGACAGCCAGCATGATGTTGCCGCATCACCTATCGAATGCCTTTGTCTATAAAACATAGGTCTATCCACATAAGCTAAATATACCTGAAAGCATGAAAAAAAGGGTTCTTTACAGATTTGATCTGCTGATTTCTTATGACTTAGCAGCAGATGCAATAACTACGCCACCGAACACCCGTAGAAAGTATTGACACCTGTTTGTGAAGGGTTTTATAGCTCCTTAATAGGACAACAAAAGGGGCAAGGAAAAGCTTTTATATAATTTATCTAATCCTACAGATAGTTTATGTGAGTCTGGCCAGTATGGGCGGGAATGTGAACACAAGTGTGCCTGTGCAGATAAAAATGACACATGCTTTGTCAGCACTGGAGGATGTCCTTCTGGGTGTGCTCCTGGTTTCCAAGGGAGAATCTTGCAGTCAAGGTCAGTCAACGTTAGGAATTGACTGTTGTGTATATCATTCTATGTATACTTTTATTGCTGTTATAGTTTCACCATTGGGAATCTATATTTTGCCAGTTTAGAAAAATAAAAATAAATCTTTTAAGAAACAACAATAGGTATTAACCACCTCATAATGAATATCAACAGGAACCGTGAACAAACACAGAAAGAGGTCATGTGAGAAAAAAAAAAAGAGATCAGAAACACTGTTGGTGATCAGGAAATTGCACTTCCAACATTACCTCAGATGGGTCACCCCATAGTTACCCCATTCTTGTGCCAGCGGGAAAAAAAGGAACCTTTCATTGTATAATCATCATCATGTTCATAGGTCATCTTTATGTTGTTCAGTCATGAGGCTGGTACTGAAACCATATTGTCATGTCATTACCTCCAGGTGCTCGTAGCTTTCTACAGCTCACCATGAGCCTCATCTGGGTTTGAGGTTTGAAGCTGATCAATGGATTAACATCATGGCACACAGGTAGTAACCCATAAGTGCTCTATCTGAAGTCTGAGTCTGAAGAAGCTCAGCACAATCCACAAGCTCTGTAGCACTGGCGAGGATTCTGAAATACTTTGGGTAGATTTTTAACTCCAAATTTTTGCACGGGCAACGCCATTAGGCTACTCACTCTTTCTGATTTCCAACTGCCAACTGATTTTTTACGTGCCCAACAATTCACACGGGTGTCCAA
This sequence comes from Candidula unifasciata, assembly GCA_905116865.2. Taxonomy (NCBI): domain Eukaryota; kingdom Metazoa; phylum Mollusca; class Gastropoda; order Stylommatophora; family Geomitridae; genus Candidula; species Candidula unifasciata. The sequence continues at coordinate 269,909 of CAJHNH020007924.1, forward strand.
TCTTACTACCCAGAGACCAGGGTGAATTGCTAGAAGTCCAAGTCCACGTGAAAACATCCAAGCCCTTACCAGGGATTGAACCCGGAACCTCTAGCGCTCGAGGCGGACACCTTGCCTCGAGACCATGCAGCTTCAACTCTAATTTTCTATAGCAACTCTTTGTAAAGGCATTTGTGTTGTTTTTTCATTGCATTTTTCAGATTTCAGTATCAGATGTCCATGTCTAATACTCTGACCAAGCGTTTTAACAAAAATAATGGGAGGATTTTTGTCAGTTTGCTCTTATGGCTTTACAAATCTGTTTATGTTGTCTTTTTTTTTTCTGCTGTCAGTTTCACACTCTGCTTCTGACATGTCAGTACACATGAGAAGAGTTTAAGGTTCTCATTACAAAGGTTCATGAGTGTAGGCAGAGAGCACAGAACCATTTACATAAAGATAATAGATCAAAGGGCAAACAAGAGCAAGAATTTATACTTTTGGAGCATCTTTACTTACAGTGGTAGACTAGAGAGAGAGAGAGAGAGAGAGAGAGAGAGAGAGAGAGAGAGAGAGAGAGAGAGAGAGAGAGAGAGAGAGAGAGAGAGAGAGAGAGAGAGAGAGAGAGAGAGAGAGAGAGAGAGAGAGAGAGAGAGAGAGAGAGAGAGAGAGAGAGAGAGAGAAACAAGAATCTAGAGAAGATGGATTCTCAATATACCCAGCAGTCGATCATGGCCTGGCTGGGCTACCCATTATCTGTAAAACTGTGCTGGCTAGTTGCACAAAGCAGATATTGATAAAAGAAGAGAGTAGTGTTAAGTTGCAAGATATATACAGTGATTCTTCTTTCCTTATAGATTAGTTGTGTAGTATTTGAAGACTGGAAGTAATAATTTACGGAAAAACTTTATAAATATATATGCCAGATAACAAAATCATTCTGGATATGCCAGAGTTCTATAAATACTCACATTCTAACTCAAACCTTAGTCATACCCTTGTGGGGTGCAATTTTTTTGTTATTTCAAAGCCCTACACTGGCTCTTGCCACAGGCCCCAGTATAGCCCGGCCATTAATAGGCCTAATAGCTGAAAGCGGTTTCTGGGACCTCTCCACGGGTAATCCTCATCCACATGGTGGCACTTTTTGTCATTGGGTGTTTATCGTATGTGTTGTCCTAGTCTGGTAAAAGTACTACTACTACTACCATTCGTATCTTTAAAAAACACCCTGTTTATGCAGAAATCCTCTCTTATTCATATTTTCTTACCTCTTAGTACAGGCCAGTACTTTAATAAATGTTTCTTATGTATTGTACTGTATGTTTTGTTAATGTTTATAATGGAGGGGAAAGGAAGTCCAAAATTAAAAATATTGTTCATATTTTAAGATACTATTTATAATGTCTAACTTAACTTCAGGAAAAATAAAATCATGTACACCAAATAGTATGAACACCCACACATTAAAATATACAAAACATAAACATAAAATGTAGGCTTACAAAAATTGTTTGAATTTGTTTCTGGTAACTGATAAATAACTACACAGATGGGAAAAGATCACATGAGATGATAGAGTCAGGAACTTAGTTTTTAGTTTTTTTGGGTAGTCTGATAGATGACTGCTTGACACATTTTGCCCTCTTCCTTGACGCAGTCTCTCTCCACTTACAGTTTATGTCAGCTGGTATGGCTACCTCTTACTCAGTAATGTACTTCTGCGCTGTTTAGTGATTAGGGATTAGAAAGGATTATCATTACAATACTCCGGACACATCTATAGGTGCTCTGATCTCCTCCTTAAAAGCTCCACAAGTGTAACACGACTGATGACGCCTGTTTTGTGTTGGTTAATGAAACATCTTGTCCCCCTAGGGGAATGTTCATTTCTTACAACTCCAGGTTGCACTCCCATGTCCATCAGTCTAGACAGGAATACCTAGTCATGTCCTTTGGCGTACTACTTGGTACCGTAAGTGCAGCGCATGGCATTGATAACATCACTTCTGTCCAGTACTGGACCAGCCATAAAAAGCCGCAGTGTCAGCAAGATAGTCTGCACACTCGTTCCCTTGAACACCCGCATCACCTGGCACTATTTCAATCGACTTAACCTTTCTGAATTTGGGATGATACTTTTCCTGTCATCTACGTTTGTCAGTTGTCATCCATTCAGTAATGTCATCTACATTGACATTGTCACCGCCTGGTACTTTTTCCAGCAAGGAAACAAATTTATTGTTTACATCTTTCATTTCAGTTTCCCACATTAAAGGTTTAAATATCCACCTTTATGGTCCAAAGGAATTTTTCAAGACTTTAGGGATATGTTTGGAATCTCTTTTCTTGCTTCAGCCACCCACCTTATGTAATGTCCCAAGTCCCTTTCCCAGCTAATAGTGAGGGTACTGCTGGGGTGACCATTTGTTAACCCCTCACATAATGCTTCAAGTCACAGTGGACGCTAGGCACGGCCACTTTTTTTTTTTTTTTTTTTTTTTTTTCTTTTTTTTTCTTTTTAAGCCGTGGCAGTTCTGCCAGGCGGTGGCCGTTGCATTTTTGCTCCATTTGTAGACTGGAAGGATATAGTTTCGTCACCCAGCTTCTGAGTTGAGTGCATGGTGTGACACTGTGAGCTACGAGTGTTTTTCGTTGGCACAGGAGCGGAGCAACAATGGGGTGACCCGTTTGCTATGATGCTGAAACTAGGATTACCAGATTACCAGATTACCCACCTTATGATATCTAGCACGTCAACTTTTTTTTTCAGGGTGGCTACCTAGTCTTCACTAGTATCAGTCACTGATATCAGCGAACTTGGAAAAGGCAATGATATGTTCTCTTGTAATTTTTCTTTAAACTAGGCCAGATAATAAATATATATGCATATACTTACTATGAGCAACAAAAACCACATTAAAGATATGATTTCCTAGTATTTAACTGATGTTGAACTGTCCTGTCCTGTCCACCAGTCTGTAGACACGGATCACATGGACCCGACTGTAGCAACTCTTGTTCACAATTTTGTAGAACGGACGGTAGCAACACATCATCATGTGATCATGTTCATGGTGCCTGCCTGCATGGCTGTAAGCCTGGCTACACTGGAGCAATGTGTTATGAGGGTAAGTGGCTGTTGAGAGCAACATTGTGATAAATGGGGGAGGTGCTCTTCTGTGAATGAGCATGATGCCTGAATGACTGTCTGGAGCCACCTGTGCTTGTGATGTTGTTATTGTGTGGCAAGTGTTCCACTGAGTTGTTAGTTGTTAATCTAGGTCTCAACATCACTGCAAATGGTTTGCAGCACAACTGTTCGATTACTATGCTAGTGGAAATGACTCACAAAATTCTTTATTGTCCTGTTTGAAAACTAATGAAAAATTTGCCATTCCTTGCAAAGTCTTGAAGCTTATGCACGTAAAGTAAAAATACACAAGGCGATTGTAAGATGTACCAACACTAACGGTTCCACACCAGAATTGCTGCTAACTGTTAGTGCAAATGGTCAGTCATGAAAGCTGGCATTGCACCCATAAAAGTGCACACCTTTCTTAATATAAGCAGCCACCTACTGTTTTAGTGCAGTCAACAACATGCCACAGATGCACACAAAACTTTCCCCATGAAAGTTCCCAGTGTTGTAACAAACACTCACCCCTCTACCTGGGTGATGGAACCTGTATTTCCTACTGAATGAGCATGAAGCCCAAGTGAATGTCAGGAGCGACCTGTAATTGTTATTTGGTGTGGTCGGTGTCAGTAATCTTGTTCTCACTGAATAATAATCCTGGAGCCTAGGGGTTTGTGAATGTAAATGTTGTCTTATCTCTAAAACAAAGTAATGCACGGACATAGGGCTAGAGAATAAAAAAATTTCATTGTATTTCTTCTTCTTCCACATTTGCCCTTAAAAAAGGCAGTTGGTCCATTGTTCTGTGGTTTACAGCTAGGCTGCAGTATATGACTGTTTGGTCCACCACACCCGATTGAAAACAAAAAATAATTAGTCACCTATTAGTACATGCTTGTTAGGGGACATTGAGTCTGTTTTGTTTTTTTCACCTCCGTGACTGTATTGACAGTCAAAGATGTGGCACTGCCAGCAAACTGTCAAGACAGATGTACACTTTGTATCCATCTTGCTAGAGTTTTGACACTGTGTTGCGTCTTCTCTGCATCCCATTATTCATTTTCTTCTTTTCTTAATCCTGCACTGGAGCACAGACCCTTAACCACCATTTTAGACTTTCTCATCTTTGGCTATCCCCAATAGTTCACTCCATGTCCTCCCCATTTTATTCATCAGTCTTTAATTCCATTCTCAATGTGTTCTATGTCTATATTTATTTCTCCCTACATATGGGTGGCTCCAAAGCATGGACATTCTAGTATATCATTATCAGATTTTATAATCTGCATCCCACTGAGGAGTGCCCCAAATCATCAACAAAGCCATCTCTAATACAGACATGCATGCACACGTCCCTCCAAATATCTATATTTGCCCATTATTTGAATACACTTTACAGAATGTGAAAATGGACATTATGGTCAGAACTGCAGTGCTACATGTCCACGAATGTGCTTGGCCAACATGACGAGTGAACAACGTGTGTGCCTTCATGTGGATGGTACCTGCCTGCAAGGATGTCAGCCTGGCTACACAGGACCTTTTTGTGAGGACAGTAAGTGTCTAAATAGATTATGCTGTTTCTTTGGTGCAAGAGCCATTGACAGAGGAGTTAGGACATCAGTCCTACACATCAACTGATCTGGATAACAATTTGCAGCAGGGGACAGGAAATTATTGGATGTAAATAATTTGAAAAATCTTAAAACTGGACATTGCTAGTTGGCAGCTAGGACAAGGAGATTTTATCTTTCAAAGGACAAAAAAATCAGTTCAGGCTTTATGATAGTTTTTTCAGTTTCACCAGCTGTAGTACTAAGTGATATAAGGATAATAATGATAATGTCTTCTGTGATATGCTGTTTTGTTAAAATGATAAATGCTTAGGAGATATTTATGTATCACTATCTTATAGTCAGAGTTAGCTGATTAGCTTCCTGCAGAGTTAATGTAGAAACAATATGCCTATTTATACAATTTTTCTGTGGTTTGTTGATGTAATCCGGGTGCCTAGAGTTTAAAAAACAAAAACCAACAGTTATAAAATCTCAGTGACTGTTTCATTATTTATGCAACAGTAAAATACCATCTTCTACCTACTGTTTTATTTAATGACTGTAATTCACACACAGACGGTAATGTAAGAAGTGTATAACATCCTGCAAATAATCTCTGTGACTAGCTCATTGGAAAAATCCAGCCCACATTTAGGTCTCTCATACTGTAAAAACTGACAATATTGCTTTGCTGGTTTATGTTAAGGAAAGCCTTATTTTGCATCCTTTCAGCCTGCATTAGTGGGACATATGGACAAGACTGCAGCTCTGTGTGCCCTCAGTTTTGTGAGGTTGGGAACATGAGTCAGTCTGTGTGTGATCACATCCATGGGACCTGTCTACTGGGTTGTCAGGCTGGCTACTTAGGACCCAAGTGTGATGAGCGTAAGTTGACATATATTCCCATGATTGGTGTCTTCTTGTATGTTCACCCATGTGTCTGTACATCTTGGTATTGAAATTCTCATCACTCTCACATTCTGTTTTTTCATGTGCCTATCATATTTTATTTCATTCTGAGCATGTTTGTTAGACATTAAGCCCTTGTTATAATAACTACTTAATTAATGTTGTCTTTTTTCAGCATCTGTTTGAAAATTCCTGTTTTAAACTCTGTCTTACAGTCTGTGACAATGGAATCTATGGTCCTGGCTGCAGTCTCTACTGTCCTGAACTCTGCAAGGTCGGAGACATGAGTGAAACCATCTGTCACCACACTAATGGAACATGCCTGCAGGGGTGTCAGGATGGTTACGTAGGGCCAATTTGTAATCAGTGTAAGTATATAGTGTTAGATTAATGGAACAGAAATGTTGGATGCCCTTCATATTTTATTTAAATAAAACAGATCAGCAAAACAAAGATAGGAATGACACTAAAGTAACTACACCGTCATAATAATATTATGTCACTAATTACTGTGAAAAGGCATGTATAATTCTCAAGTTAGTGGCTCCATAAATTAAGATCGGAAGCAGAAAGAAGCTGTGGTGTATAGACAGACATTAGAAAGACGCACTGTCTTGAAGAGATGAGGCATATACTCTTTATTTCTGAATTGAAGAGAGACAAATGTGATCCACCTGAAATGACCCAATACTTCTCATGTTCAGATATTGAATTCTGGCTTGATAGTGTGATTATATACAATAACATGATAATGGTTAGGTGTCTCTCATTACAGATAGTGTTTTATTAAAGAATGTTAACAGAGAGGAGAAGGTTACTGTGCCTCCAACACTGATTATATGGGATACACTGAAATGTACTTTATACTAAGTGAACAGAAGGGCCTAATTCAGATCTGTTCCTGCCCTGATGCTGCGAGGCATTCCAGGAGTAGAGAAAAGAAGAAGAAGAAAAAGAAAGATGTTTTATATGGACAGTTGCTCCTCCCAGGTAATTGTCTGATCTTATTTTCAGTAGCAGCCATTTGTTTCTGTCACCACTGCTCAATCAGAATTCACAGTAAATCTCTATACAACTAGAGGCTGGCTAACCTGACCTTCTTGGGTTATTAAAAAAAAACAAATGGGGGTCTCCAAGAAAAGTTATCAAGTCGCTTGCCTTGAGTTCTGAAGGTCATGGGCTAATTTTACAGCTGCAAAGCTGCATCATTCGGTTCATAAGTATAGTTTTCATGGAGATCCCTGGGGATTGCCATATCAGCTATGTAGATTTTTGCTTTGTGCGATGTTTGCTGCAGCCATTCTGCAGAGGGAGACCAGTCTTGGGGTATAAAACCTAGTGTGCAGTGAAGTCCGTCCTCTCCACTTTAACTTAAACTTTAATGAAAGAAAATTCAAGATTCTATGTGACTGTTACACACATTAAAAAACCCTTCACAGTAGAAAATAAAAAAAAAGAGAAACTATCATACTTATTACCAATTGGCTAGATTTTGAAATGCACAAAAAGCCAAATGCAGCGAGTTTGATTCTTACCACCCACATAAGAACCCTGACTGTTTCTTAACTGAAAGCTTCTTAGGAGATGAGAAAATTACCAGATGATTTTAATTAGGACCACTATAGCACTGGAAACCAAAGAGGTACAAGTGCTGACCAAGTTAATCATCAAATGCCTTTAGGTCATGTAAACATGAGTCCAATGTTATTGGCACAGTTGTGTGCTAATGGATGTCCTTTATGTTTTGTTAGCATATACTTCTAGTCACTGGCGTCAGCGTCTGTGGCTTAGGCGTTGCAAACGCACTTTATTGTGCCGGAATGCTGGGTTTGATTCCTGTTGCAGACGATTTGTCTTGCTGGCCGTTCAGGAAGCAGTGACAAACTACTGAAAGTAAAATTTGCCTAGAGAAACCACAACACCCCGAAAATTTCTGAGGTTGGTCTGCTACCTCCTCTATACTCTACAAAGATCTAGTTCCCAGTCTGATGTATATCAAAGATGTAAGCGATACTGACCTTTACAAAAACATGGGTGTGCAGGTTAGGGGGTAAGCTGATAGATTAGCTACTGCTGCTCCTCTGGGAGGTGAGTTAATTTATGATGAAGCAGACATGGTAAAAGATCTCTGGGATCAGATGGCAGTATAACATATAGAGAATCTGTATACTGAACAATTCAACAAAGAAGTAAGTAGAGGGTCTAGAAGCTATTCAAAACCCAGGGGAAAACAGAGGTGGACTTTTAATCAAGTTGCAACTGGCAGTGTTAGCTTTTTTGACTTTTTGTTGGCTACTGAGGAAGGAGAGGGAGCACGTGTTTTAATGTCAATTCTTGATTCATTAATTCAAGTTTTTAAAAAATTGTAAAAGATCTATTTTTCAGCATGAGGCATACTCAGTATATTGTGCTTGTCTGCTGTTTTTTAATAAAATAAATCGGTACTTGATGGATGGTCACCACCATCTTTCATCTTTGCTTGTTAGAAGATTTTCTAGTACTTATTTTAGGTTGGGTCAACTGGGAGCATGGGTTGAATTTACTGTAGGAAAAAGGCAGGCCAATGTGCTAGTTACTTTACTGTGGCTTCTAAACTACATTTGCCAACTAAATTTGTGTAACTCTAAACATTTACTTTGGATTTTAGCCTACAGTCAGTCTAGCTTTTCTAAGTGCCAGTTAATTTACGCTTACAAATTAGTGTGGTGGTTTTCCATTACCTTCCACACTGAAAGAGTTAGAGCAGTATTTTAATTGACCTTTCATCACCGTGTAGCATGTGACCCAGGAACTTTCGGAGCAGACTGCAATTTTTCCTGCTCTCAGTTCTGTGTGACAGGGGACATCAGTGAGTCTGCCTGTGATCATACTGATGGTAGATGTCTTCATGGATGCCAGGCTGGATATCAGGGACCCAGGTGTGATCAACGTAGGTTGCTATTTATTTAGTTCACATATTGTCATCATCATGTGCCGTATTAATGTAGGCATTATATGCTCTTGATGATTCCTGCCACTGATTCTCTGCCACTCTACCAACCCATCTAGCATTTCCTCCTACTGGTGATATCTGTCTGTAATTTACCCACATTTGTCAGTGTTCTCCATACTATTCCTCTGTTGTTTAATATTACCTTAATAAGAGATGTATGAATAAAATTGACCTCTAGGGATAAGGTGTCGCTTTGTATGCCGGGGTGCTGGGTTCAATCTCAGCTGCAGGAGATTTGACAGCAAACTGCATTGCATTAGTTTCAAAAATGCTGTCGAGAGCTGATTGTTCAGAGGCAATGGCAAACTGCCGAACATAAATTTGTCGAGAAAAATCACAACAGCTAAAAAAAAAATGCTTCGATTGGCCCTGCAAATAATTTTTTATGGATGAAATGATTCAAGGAGGGAGGAAGGGGGAGAGAGAGAGAGAGAGAGAGAGAGAGAGAGAGAGAGAGAGAGAGAGAGAGAGAGAGAGAGAGAGAGAGAGAGAGAGAGAGAGAGAGAGAGAAATGGCTAAAAAGCTTTCACATGCGATGCCTAAGACGAATATGTGGCATTAAGTGACAAGACAAGATCACAAACACTGAGGTATTGGATAGAGAAGTTATTACAACAGTCTTCACAATGCTCAGTCTTCGAAAGCTTAGGTGGCTAGGTAACACCCAGAGAATGAAGGCAGAGTCCCTAAGGACATCCTCTATGGTGAATTAAAGAAAGGTCAATGATGTTGAGGCCAACCTCTACTACGATATAAAGATGTGTGCAAATGAGACATGAATGATACAGGTATTGAGATAGACCCGTTGAAACAAAATGAAATGGACCGTATTATGTGGAGGGGCACATCAGAAAGGGAATCAGAATAAAGAAAACAATTTTTGCAGAAAGGATGAGAGCTGAGCATCTGAGAAGAAATACTAAACACAAATGTTGACAACAATACTCCTTAAATCCCATAGGAATAAACTTACAGGGAGCAAGTACAGCAGGGATCTACCAGTCATCAGTAGAAGTTATCCTCGTCGACAAGTGTTTCGGCCCACGATTCTCCTAGACACTTTCGGAGGTGGGCTCACCTGAGTTCATGAAGCTCAGGGCTGGTACCCTGCTGCACGAAATTACCGGATGGTGTTTTTCTTTCGGATAGGAACAAGACGACTTGGTGATTTGCAGAAGTTTCTGTGAGATAAGAAGCCGCCGCGGTAGCCTAATTAGATCAGTTAGCATACCTGGACGACCGAGCGACAAGCTTACGATTGGTTTACCGGACACATGTTGAACTTTTATTAGCAGGTGGCAGAGGATCACTGGCAGACAATTCGGACACGATGGACTATCAAGGGTGAGAAACCCTTTTCCACTAGAAACCCGGACCAGCTCACCGAGGCCCGTCCCCTACGTTGTTGCGTTGCGTCCAAAGCCAGCTCGAGGCCCTTTCGGCTGCCTCGCCCAGTTTTTTAAATGTTCGTTTCCGTTCATTACCGAGCAATCCTAGTTCTTTAACCACATTGTACAATGAAGTGGGGACGAGACCACTCGCTCCCACTTCGACGACAAAGACACGTACTGTGTACGCCTCGTTTCTCCTCAGACCGGCTGCTAAATCACTGTATTTCTCGAGCTTATACAGGTGATTTTCATCCATACGCGACTCATACGGGACGGTCAACTCTATCAGCATGAGCTGCCGTTTCTCCGCAGAGTGGAGAACTATGTCAGGTCGCAGACCGGTCTTCCGGATTAACTCGGGGTACCGTTCATGGCCTGGCAGATCAACCGCCAGTAACCAGTCCCTCGCAGAGTCTAGCACAGATGGAGCGAATGCGTTTCGGTTGACCTTACCTTTTTGAACCTGCCCAGCCTTGAGGAAACGTATGGGGACGATGGTAGAACTGGCTCTAGCGTTAGCCCTCATTCTAGCCTGGTCAACAACGGCTGCTAACTCTTTTAGCACCTTGTTGTGTCGCCAGGTATATCGGCCTTGGCCTAGGGCTTTCCTGCACACGGACAGGACGTGTTTCTAACGTCTGCTTCGCTCTACACAACGGGCAAGTCGGATCGTTGGTCGCAGACCACTTAACCATGTTAACACCGGACGGTAATACATCGTACGCAGAACGAACGATAAAGCTGAGTCGCAACGGGGTCATTCGCCAGATCTCACCCCATGTGAGTACTCTTGGCAATGCGCTCTCCAGGCTGACCCAATGGCCCTGCTGCGACTGCTGGGCTGCTTTCTTGACCCGAACCTCGTTTTCGTTGTCCCTCACCATTTGTATTACCATGTCTCGGCGCTCTTTGGCTGAGGCCTTTGACCACCAATTGACCTTCCCGTGCCCTAGGCCTCGACGGTCGGTTTGAGTGTATGCTATACTTGTGGGACTTTCTTAACGCAGGCGTATCTTGCTAGTCACACTCACTGTCAACATGGGCTGTGAGTCCCATGCTTCCTCTTAGTGCAATATAACAAACACTATAGTCTGCAAAGATGAAGAGGTGGCGATCAATCAGTACTATGTATGCCTATAGATGTGAAAAATGGTCCTTTACTTCACATATGGCTATAAAAAATGTTTCAGCACAACTAGAACAAGATGAAATGAAGCGTGTGGATTTAATAATTATTATCATTGAATGCAATACTCAGCAGCAAATACGATTTATAGTGCTCAAAAACATTTGCTAAACTGGCATCATGAGAGCTAATAGACTGAAATGGTTGTTGCATATTAAAAGAATGTCAGATGACAGAAGTTAAAGCTGTATACACAAGGGTAATGAATGTTCGTAGACCACGAGGCAGACCAAGAAAAATATGGTGAGATAATGTCCGGACAGATCTGCAAACACTTGGTGTCACCAGTTGGAAAGAGAAGGCCAAGCAGAGAGATGAATGGAGGTGGGTGAGGTCTGCAGCAATAAACCTCACGGGCTCGGAAAGCTGAAGAAGAAGAAACAAATATTTGTCCTGTGTGCCTGTAGCACTGATTAGTTATCTCTCTGCCACTATCAAATCAATAAAAACATTTTTCCTCTGTCAGCATCTGTTTCTACCACTCTGTTTTCAAAAGTTGTCACAGCCTTCTCTAGACCCTCACTGGAAAATAAAAAACGATTGTCTTATAATGAGTAATTAAAGGGCCTGTGTTCATTGTAAAGCAAAAGTGAATTACCCGTTTGTACACCTTCAGCTATCCGTCATTTTACATACAAATGCGTTCAGTGGGCTCTAGTTTCTGTATTCAGTATTACAAGCAGACAGTAGCAAATACTATATAAAACATCTTACATACAATTATCATGACTAGCCCATTACAACCTCATTGAAAAAATCCACCCTACATATTTTTTCCTGTCATGCTTTAAAAGTTGACAATGTATTTTGCTGATCTGTGTTAAAGAAAGTCCAAATGTTTCTTTTCAGCCTGCAGTAGTCAGAAATATGGACAAGACTGCAACTCTGTGTGCTCTCAGTTCTGTGAGTTTGGGAACATGAGTCAGTCTGTGTGTGATCACATCCATGGGACCTGTCTGTTGGGTTGTCAGGCTGGCTACTTAGGATCCATGTGTGAAGAGTGTGAGTTGACATATAAAACACATGATTGTCTCTATAACCTAATATCTGCATTTCCATCACTCTGTTTATGGGTCATCCATTTGTTGTTAATATGTCTATGCTTGTTTTCTGTTTATCTCTTTAGGTTCGTTGGTCAATAGAACCTGTTTTGACTGGTCCCAAAAAATCACCCATCAGCCACTGTGTGCCATATTTTGAATTCTGATCACATTGTAAATGAAAAAGGTGCATTTTGAATTATTTACAATTCATCCAACCTCAGATTATTGAGGTTTGTGGAAACAACTGCTATAAACTGGTTTAGTCTAGAATTATGCAGACAAAAGAGCTTGATCTTCAGTTTGCATATGACCAGGTGCAACAGATAGTTCAACTGTTACTCTAGTATGCACCTGATGAGATACAGCAAAATATGCCAGGCAATAAATTGTGCAGTGGTGTGAGCCTCGAGTGCTAGAGGTTCCAGGTTCAATCCCCGGTAAGGGTTTGGATTTGTTCATGTTGACATGACTTTTAGTTATTTCCCTTGGTCTCTGGGTAGTGAGATAGGACACCCGTGTGTATTGTTGCGCACGTAAAAACGCCTTTGACAGTCGGAAATCGCAAAAGTGGGCTAACAGCGCTGCCCAGGCAAAATTTGAAGTTAAAGATCTATCCCCAGTATTTCATTATCCTCGCTGGTGCTTCAGAGCCTGAGCACTGTGTTGAGCTTCTTCGGACTTGGACATGAGTTGGAAGAGGGAACGGAGCACTTATGGGTTACTACCTGTGTGCCATGATGTTGATCCGTTGTTTAAACTTCAAACTTCTGTTCAAATTCACAATGGGGAAACACTGCTTTGACACCCTGTTACAGAAATTACTAAATTTTTACTGGTTTTTTTAACTGCCTGCTTGTCTGTCTCTAACTTGTCTGTCTTGAAAGGTTTGTACTTCTTGAGGACCCTTAATAAAAAGTAGTATATGAAAGTTGCTTTATTGCTGTATCTAGGGGGGTCTCTGAGAACACAGCCCCAGTGCTAGGGTCATAAATAGGGGCTATAAGAAGCCACAGATGTGTAGTGACTAGAGTACTTATTAAGCCTGAGATCAAATATCTATCAAGTTTAGACCTGTGTACAGCTTGATTAAAAAGTCAGTCACTTGTATTACTTATCCTGTATTTATTCCTGCCCTTTCGCCTCACCATGAGGTGTATTAGGTACATGGTGTTAGTTTTGTATTCCATTAGCCGATTAGGTAGGGTGACCATACCATCTTTAGCTGAAAATGGGAAATCCCACTTTTATTTTATTCTGAAATTGGGACATCCCAATAATATTTTTTTCGGAAAATGGGACATCCCACTATTTTATTTTGAAAATGGGACATCCCACTAATATTTTATTATGAAAATGGGACATCCCACTAATATTTTATTCTGAAAATGGGACATCCCACTTATATTTTGTTCTGAAAATGGGACATCCCACTAATATTTTATTCTGAAATGGGACATCCCACTAATATTTTATTCTGAAAATGGGACATCCCACTAATATTTTATTATGAAAATGGGACATCCCACTAATATTTTGTTCTGAAAATGGGACATCCAACTTATATTTTGTTCTGAAAATGGGACATCCCACTAATATTTTATTCTGAAATGGGACATCCCACTAATATTTTATTCTGAAAATGAGACATACCACTAACAATTTTTTTCTGAAAATTAGACATCCCACTAATATTTTATTCTGAAATGGGACATCCCACTAATATTTTATTCTGAAAATGGGACATCCCACTAATATTTTATTATGAAAATGGGACATCCCACTAATATTTTGTTCTGAAAATGGGACATCCAACTTATATTTTGTTCTGAAAATGGGACATCCCACTAATATTTTATTCTGAAATGGGACATCCCACTAATATTTTATTCTCAAAATGGGACATCCCACTAATATTTTGTTCTGAAAATGGGACATCCAACTTATATTTTGTTCTGAAAATGGGACATCCCACTAATATTTTGAAATGGGACATCCCACTAATATTTTATTCTCAAAATGGGACATCCCACTAATATTTTGTTCTGAAAATGGGACATCCAACTTATATTTTGTTCTGAAAATGGGACATCCCACTAATATTTTATTCTGAAATGGGACATCCCACTAATATTTTATTCTGAAATGGGACACCCCACTAATATTTTAAGCTGAAAATGGGACATACAAAGTAGGTGGGATATATAGGCCTATAAATTCTGTACGTTATAACAATTAATTAATATTAAAATATTGTTTCTCTAGTTCGGTTGCGTGCCTTGTGGATATCCTTGCTTGCAAAGGGTAAAAAAAAAAATTTATGTCATATTTCCACACATTTAAGGCATTACAAAGTATCTAAGACTATGAATCTACTATAAAATCTGATAAGGTCTGCAGATATAACTACAGGTATCTTTTCTGTTCTTGAGCTTTATTACTAGATTTTTACAAAATAGGATAATTCACGTCTTTATTTTTTTTTCTTTCCTTTTTCAGAGTTGCCAGCAAGAATCCACCAAAAAAGGGGGTGTCCCCATAAAGACGGGGCATACAGTCACCCTACAATTGGGCAATATGGTTATTATTATATTTCTTTACTTTTCCCAAATTTTTCTACTGCCCATTTCGCCTGGATCAGTCTAGTCTGTATTTAAAAATCGCTGTTTGTGTTTCAAACATAAAATCAGTGGATCAGAAGGAAATACTGAGCTAATTTGGCTCCCAAGAAGCAAATGATGTCAACTAATATTTTCTCAAGTCATTTATTTTGGATACATTACTTGACAGTAGTTTGTTTAACTGCCCATAAACAATACTTCAGAAAGTAGTGTGGTGGTTTCCACATGTATTCCACACTGAATGAGTAGAAGAAATTAACTGGATTGATCTTTAATCTTTCAGCCTGTGAAAATGGAACATTTGGAGTAGACTGCAATTCTTCCTGCTCTGAGTTCTGTGTGAAAGGAAACATCAATGAGTCTGTCTGTGATCATACTGATGGTAGATGTCTTCATGGATGCCAGGTTGGATATCAGGGACCCAAATGTGATCAACGTAGGTTGCCATTTATTTAACTGTAAATGTTGTCATCATGTCATCATAATCATTGTCTCATGACACTACGTTTTATTGGGTTACCTGTTGCTGTTGACTTTCTGTTGAGTTCTTTTCCACTTCTGTTGGTAGATGCAGTGGACTTCATTCTACCTGTTTGAGGCTGTGGATTAGTCAGCCAAGTTCTGTGTCTAGGTTTTTCTTGGTCTGCGTCTCCTCTACTGTTCTATGAAGTATTATTTTGGGGAAGTCTATAGATCTTATTAAATGTCTGTATCATTACATTTTCTATCTTTTTACTGGATATGATTCAGACACTGGCTGCCCTGGTAAAACAGGCCTTTATGTTTGACTGTTGTTGAATTTGTATTTCAGTTATAAAGGATTCACTTGTCTGCTTCATTTTTATAATTTTTACTGTATTATGCACCTGATGAGATACATCGAAATATGCTAGGCAATAATTTGTGCGAGCTGTTGTTTGTGTCTTCTTTGTTCAAATATCTTTTTACTGTTGTTGAAAGCATAGTCATGTACATTGCTGTAAATGTAGGCAATATTTGTTTTGTCTTCTTGATTTAAAAAAAAAACCTATCTAGAATTTGCTTCCACGTGTTATCTCTATTTTTAATATACTAAAACTTTCCATTGTCACAGTGTTCTCTTTAGTTGTCTGTTGATAAAGGCTTGTTACCCGAATATTCTTTACTGTATGTCATTATATATTTGTAAAGCTGATCTTGCACAATTTGTGTTATTTCCACTTATTTACTGCTATAGTTTATTTGCTACGGATATAAATAAAAGCTGTTATTTCCTATTATCTCTTAAATGATGTAATCATTTCCCAATATTTTATGTTGGATCTCTCTCTGTCCTCTACAGTATCTTTAACTTAACCTTGTATTTTTATCTTAACCTTATCTTAATCACTACAATGATAATTAGTATTAATTAGTTATTAGACAAATGTTTTTGCTCATTTATACTTTTGTTATTTTGTTTTAAAAAAAGCATAATATATGTGAATTAATTGATGTTGAAAGAATAGAAATAAGAAGGGCAGAATAATACACTGGTCCTTCATTCTCATTTTCTGAACCTTTTGAAAATAAAGTTTGTGTTTTCATTCTCTGCAGCACATGACACCCCCTGCCTAATCTTCATGACTAGCATCTCAGCTGGCTATCTTTGAATGTTTAATTTTGAATTAAGAATCAGCATCCCAGCACTCCTGAAACCCTTGTATTGTTGGATATTTTCACCCTGATTGAGAAGATTGGGGGAAAATGCCCCGGGGGCACCATAAGACCGAGAGAAGCCAGGTACTCGGATAAAACAAGGTTCTCAAGGGAGGGAACGACCACCTGTTACCACATGGAACCCAAGGAGAACGACCACGTGTCACCACATTGAACCAACACTGGTTACAACATCAGACCACAGTCTGATCAGACAGTATGTGTTGACCGTTTGAATTTTTTTTTAATTACCAAATGTCCACACACAAAGACCCCACTCGCCCGAGTGTTGGGACCAAACTGATAACGATATGCCTGACGCAGGATGTAAAATTCTGTCGGGCCAACGGTTCGTCAAAGAAATCTAACGTGCGAAGAAAAAGAATGTACCTATTCATGTGGTCACAAATGTCCAGAACCCACGAGCTGCTCCCCGCTGACTTCCAGAGGGCGCAGCTCTTGTAGAGCGGGAAGCCTAATACGGTTGTGAGGTTAAGCAGGCATGTGCAGGACGTGACGATTCCTTGGGTGAGCCCAGAACCAGAGCGCCATGTGCCGGCTCTGCATACATGGAAGCCTCCTTGGATGGCGGGGAAGGCCCATGATCTGCCCCTGCCTTCCCTTGAGGGCTAACCGTTCCACGGGGGGCTGCCCCAAAGGGGTACTCCGGGGGCAATACCTGCGGAGAAGGAGACAAAGTTGACTCCACACAAATCAGGCAACGTCTCGACCCACACAAAACAATGGCCACAGTCAACCTAGAAATAGGCCTGATGTCTTCCTTCGAAGTCGGAGTCGGAGTACAGCTGACCATGAGGCAGGGAACATTAAAACGGTTGTACACGCAAAAATCATGTCCGGGTGATAGCCAAAAGTCCAAGCGGACGATTAACCGGGACCTTCCGCCGGAATTCACAGCCGGTGAACGATAAAAAAAAATGACCGTTGGAATGAGAGGGCATGTGTGTGTGATCCAGTGTGAATAAGACGACGACTAGACTACAACATTCATCAAAGTAAAGTCCACCCAACTCAGTTGCGGGAAACCACGAATGCAGTGACCAGAGTCATCCATGTGGAGATGTTGAAGTGAAGACGTAGAACTCCAGAGTGTGAATGCGTCAGGATTCAATCTATTGGTGTCTGAACGATGAGTTGCTCGAATGCTGTTGAATAGGACATGGGCTGGACATATTGTGTAAGTGCTTCAATGTTAATAAACAGTTAGGTATCATGGAGACGGTATCTACTCGTAACATCTATGGCATTGTAGAGTGTCAGTCATATCATCAATTAGACTACACCCCCTAGACAACAGACAAAGACCGAGCAGACAATTATTGCAACCCTCATAAGTGCTCCGTCCCCATCTTCAGCAGCAAGCGAAGAGTTAAAATTCGGATGGTACCAGTAACTGTCTGATTGTATAACTGTTTCGGATTTCCCCTGAGCGTTAGCCAGATCCCCTTGTAACTCCTCGCAGTACCATTCTCCTCAGACCGTTATGATCTATCTGTTCCTCGGGACTATTCACTTGCTCCCAAAGGAGTAATCTTTAAAAGGTGACAGAATAATTTTCCTGATTCATATTGAGGAAAGTCAATTTTTTTGGTTTGGTCCTTTCAGCCTGCAGTGGTCAAACATATGGACAAGACTGCAGCTCTGTGTGCCCTCAGTTCTGTGGAGTTGGCAACGTGAGTCAACCTGTGTGTGATCACATCCATGGGACCTGTCTGCTGGGTTGTCAGGCTGGCTACTTAGGATCCATGTGTGAAGAGTGTGAGTTGACATATATTCTCATGATTGTCTGTGTATCCGGTTTTGCATATTTCTATCCTTCCTTCTCTCTGACTTTCCATCTGTCTATTTG
This sequence comes from Candidula unifasciata, assembly GCA_905116865.2. NCBI lineage: Eukaryota > Metazoa > Mollusca > Gastropoda > Stylommatophora > Geomitridae > Candidula > Candidula unifasciata. Next base: position 288,269 of record CAJHNH020007924.1, read on the forward strand.
TCCAGCATTTTTCAACACCTGTATATTTGTTGAGACATTACCTTGAGACTTGAAATCCCCTTTATGTTTCATTTACATGCCTGTATATGAAAGGTCCAAGATATGTGTTTACACTTACGACACCAAGCCTTATATATAAAATAGCATGCACTCCAATAACAACATCAGTATCGGCACCAGAAGTAACAATGGAAATAATACTCCTAAAGCTTCTAAGAAAGAAGCTGAAATAAAATTATACTATAAAAGTTATACTGTAAAAGTAATGTCTGACAATACTCACCCAGCATACACAACATTCAACCAACCACACAATTCAGCTGAGAACTCAACTAGCCAAATGATAAGCTGGCAACTGCATGTAATAGCATGTCAGAATTACCAAATTCAGAAACTCATAAATTTATGTGCATACTTAAAAAGTACAACTGTTGTCTCACCATGGGATATTGTAAAACTGGTAATTGACTATCACTTAGCAGTTATACAGGCTGTGTGGTCTCGATGCATTGCATTCACCCCGAGTGCTGGAGGTCCCGGGTTCAGGCCCAGGTAAAAGCTGGGATTTTTCATGGAACTTATAGTAATTTTCCTTGGTCTCTGGGTAGTAAGATTGGACGCCCGTGTGTGTTATTGCGCACATAAAAAACATCCTAACAGTTGGAAATTGAAAAAGAGTAGCCTAACAGCACTGCCTTGGCAAAGTATTTGAGGATTCTTGCTGTTGCTACAGTGTTCGTGCACTGCGCTGAGATTCTTCAAGAATTGAGTTAGAAGTAGAATGAAGCACTTATGTGCCTTGATGTTGATCCGTTGTTTAAACCTAAAACCTAAAGTTGTTCAAAATAAAAAGGGTAAAACTTAAAATTTTGAAAGAAGAAACCAATTCAATGAAAGTCTAACGTTTTATACAGATGAGAAGATGAAACAAATTGAGAAAAACATTCAGCTTGACATGCAATATTTCAATATTCCCCATAGTTGACAGTCTGCACTTACTAGAAATGGTTTATAATAATCCCCATCTATTGGCTGGAATGTAACTAAATGGATGAGGCTTTGAAATTTTGAATGGTGATAAAATTGTTTCTAGTGTGACTAACTTTAAAAAAAGATAAAATTGGTAACAATGAAGGATCAGTCCTTAACCTTACAACTAGCCACTCAAAAGCAGAAAAAATGTTATTAAAATTTATCGACTGGTTTCAAATGCAAGAAGAAGCATGTCCAACACAGAATCTACTTCTGCGTAAGATAAGGAACATTGCTGTGCTGAAAGCTCTAGCCTCAAAGATACAGAAGGAGATGTTAGATTATATTAAATTAACATAGGTTTATAGATTACAATACACTTTGGTACATTACTACACATATATTAAAGTTTATATTTAACACTTTGTAAAATTTAATACAATATGTATGTATTATTCACTTTTAAAGGATTTTATTTTCATTTTCGCCCTAAACAGTCAATGAAATTATGTTACTGTACATATGTATAAAGAGATTTCTGTTATCCATCTGTTCAGTTATTGTTCTCAGCGCTGGTCCAGACAGTGATGATTAATTGAAGTTTTCCTTTGCTATACATGTTTGTTTTTTTAACATCATTATGTTTTGATAAGGGGAACTTATGCCAGGTGCAGCAAGCTTAGAAATGTATTTGTTCAATGGAGATATAATGGAGCAATTTATATAATTGTATGATTCTATCACGAATAAAACTAGATAAACCTAGGACAACAATAAAGAAATAGAGGTGATTTTTAGAACATTAAATGTAGTATTAAAAAACCCAGCTGAAATGTAAAAAGGATGCCAACAGATAAATGCATTTATATTCCAACTGATACAGCTATTAAAACATCCAAACACAACTATGTCCCCAGAGCAACAAATTGTTTATAGCACATCACTTTACACCCTGGCTATGCTAGTAATGCCAGACACTGAAAATGGGCAGAACTCGGATACAGAAAAAAAAAGATATTGTACATTCACTTTTTAATGACCGCAGCCAGTGCCACCTATCAAACATTGAACTGCCAACCTTCCTCCTCATGATGCTTGAGGCAAAAGTGAAAGAGAACATGGTGCTGAGGAGAAGAATGTGCCTCAGATTTACAGCAGACATCAAACAAGGTGTTGAAGAGAAGAATGTGCTTCAGATTTACAGCAGACATCAAACAAGGTGTTGAAGAGAAGAATCTGCCTCTGATTTACAGCAGACATGAAACAAGGTGTTGAAGAGAAAGATGTGCCTCAGATTTATAGCAGACATCAAACAAGGTGCGGAAGAGAAACAAAATGTGCCTCAGAGTTGCAGCAGATATGAAACAAGGTGTTAAAGAGAAAGATGTGCCTCAGAGTTACAGCAGACTGGAAACATCCTTTTCATGATACTTTGGGTGAGACTAAGGGACATAGGCTGAAGAAAGGCAGCTCTTTGATGCACAGGCTAGGGACACTATCTGAAACAATAATTCTCAACCTGTAGGTCGCAGGTATTCACTGAAGCTATGAAGTAACAAGGAAATTAAATGTAAGGTTGAGGGTCGCCACAACATGAGTAGATGTATTAAAGAGTCACCACATAAGAAAGGTGGAGAGCCACTGATCTAAAATGTTTGTGGAGTTGATAGGAAAATGCCTGGTCAGAAATCGATCACAGTACACCCAGCAAAACAGACTTGTATAGAATGATAGTTACTGCAGGCTGTGGATGAGCTGAGTTGATAGCTGGTGACAAAAAGGCATCAGTGCAACAACTTGTCAATGACAATCCACATCAAGGTGTGGTTATTATATACACAGAAGGTTGTGTGGTGAGAAATTAAAAAGAGTGGACAGGGTTTCATCACAGAGAAGTGTGATCAATAAAGACAAAAAAGCCTTGCATATAACATCCCAATCTTAGCATAAAAATGTTGGATGTGGGTTAATGCTGTAATGGCAACTTCCTGATGGCTGAAAAATAGTGCAACCTGATATGTAATTTTAGTGGACTCCTGAAACATGCATCAGAAAATACAAACTGGCATCCTGTGCCTAGGGTGGCTTGTGTCCCTTGATAGGATGGGATGGAAAATGAAAAGACTTGCAGACTGGTTGCTGTGACTATCTGGCTGCTGATCTTTATGATAAGAGGAAAACTCTGGGATCAGGTGTGTAGGGAAGAGGAACAGGCAGAGCATCAACATAGCTTGATTCAGCAGGGAGTGAGCTGTAGATCTGGATTAAGTACTGTGTGAAGGAGATAAGATAGGACTCGCTTAAGTTACCATTGGCACCATAGAAAATATAGTGCCAATGGTTACCGGATTAGGAAGCAGCTGTACACAGGTCTAATTGTAACTGACTCACAGAGTATGTTAAAAGGTGGAGACAGGCATACCCCATGCAAATAACAAGCATCGCTTCAGAGGTCCTGGGTAGTTAGCGTCATTTTGATATTTTCTCCAGGTTATGGTAGTGTGTTAGGAAATTAGCAAGCAGATAGACTGGCTGGTTCTGGTCCACTCGGCGGTGAAATAATGAATGACAATCAAGATGTTGTAAGGGCCCTTTGGTGAACAGTGCCAAAGCACAAATAGATCATTACAGAATGAGAAGAATGGCCCTGTGAGGAGTTATCGGGAAATCTGGCCGACTGTCAATGCACAAGGAAAAGATGAGACGGATGTATGATCAGACGGTTACTAGTACTCTCAGATTTGGAACTCTTCACTTGCTGCTGCAGACAGGGGTGGAGCTTTTATGAGAGTGTCCCGAGTGCTATGATGTTGATTCTTTAAAAAAATTTCAAATTCTTAACATTCAAGCATTGGCACCATAAGCTTGAAAACTCTATATTGAAATAGGGGACAGGCCATGTGGGAATGTCCCCAGTTCAGCTTTTTAAAAAATTTTTGACCCATTTGTCAATTTAGTCATAATTTTATGAATATAACTTTATTGCAATATCTGTATGAAAATGCCTGTTCTAAACCCTATCTTACAGTCTGTGACAATGGAATCTATGGTCCTGGCTGCAGTCTGCACTGTCCTGAACTCTGCAAGATCGAAGACGTGAGTGAAACCATCTGTCACCACACTAATGGAACATGCCTGCAGGGGTGTCAGGATGGTTACACAGGGCCAGTGTGTAATCAGTGTAAGTATGCCATTTTACTTTACTGTGATAAACTAATACAGCAATGGAGTTGTAGGCTGACGCTTGTTAAGTCATACCTTAGGGAAGCAGCCAACAAAAGCCACCTTCTTCATAAAGCCCTGGATACAGCTGTGGGTCACAGGTTGATTACAGGGAAGTCTTGGATGCAGAAGACGTGATTAGAGATGTGTGTATGCTAGAAATAAATTTGAAGAGCAGAGGAGGAGTAGGTCAAAGTGTCAGAGCAACAACAACAATAACAAAAAGACGTGTGTAGTGTTTTAATCAAATTTGGCTGGGAGTGAAGGGATTGCCTAGCAGGCACTACAGAATCATTCTTTAACTACTGATTCATGGTAACTCCTGCTTTTTTATACAGATGGCTCTGTATTTTGAGGCAGAAGTGTGTGTGTGTGGTTGGGTGTGTGTGTGTGTGCAGTTGATAGCGAAAGTGAATGGGACACTTATTGCAACAGACTAGTATATTATATAAAAACATCTAGTCTGAGAAAGGAAGTGGAGGCAGTCACAGAGGCTCTCCACTGGCTTTAGAACCAGCTGCACACACATATAGTGATAGTAGCTGACTCTTAAAGCATATTAAGAATAGAAGAGAAAGGTATGCTCTGTGCAGGGTGGTAGACATCGTTTCAGAGGTCCCAGGTATTTAGTATTCCTTAAGTATTTTCTCCAGGGTATGCCGGAGTGTTTGGACATAAATATGTGGTCAGATTGGCTGGTTGTGCACCAGTAGATGGTGAATTTATGCATGAAAAGCTAGACATGGTCAAGGCCCTTTGTAGCAGGTGAACTAAGCCGAGGTTCGAAAAGATTATCATGGACTGAAGAGAGGGGTACAGCTGGGAGTGACCAGAAGATCAGGTCGACACTGTACTCTTGGAGGAAAGGCAAGGCGGGCGTATAATCAAAATACTACTGGAACCATCAGAACTGGAAATCTTCGCTGGCTACTGAAGATTAGGACAGAGTGCTTATAGGAATGTCTTGAGTGCTGTGATGTCAGTTCTAAGCTCAACACCTGTCTGAGAAATCAACAAAGATGGATTGAACAAGGGCAGTCACAAAATGGAACAAGGCTTTATACAATATTTTTGGGGCTTTACACCTCAATTAGACTTGTCTCTCTCTTTTGAAATTGCTCCCTGCACTGTCATACACCATTGCCAAAGTGGTTTCTAATAGTTTAAGAATCCTGGCAAATTGTTTTATGGGGCAGCATGCAAATCTTGCAGTAAATTTTTCCTGATATTAGTGAACATTATATAAGTAGACAACACATAAGCAAACAATATGTAGGTAAACAATATTTAAGTAAACAGTATAAAGCAAACTCTATGCATGTAAACACTATATAAGTAAACACTATATATTCAAACACTACATAAATAAACACTATATAAGTAAACACTGTATAAGTAAACATTATATAGGTAAACAATGCATAAGTAAACAATGCATAAGTAAACACTATATAAGTAAACACTATATATTCAAACACTACATAAATAAACACTATATAAGTAAACACTGTATAAGTAAACATTATATAGGTAAACAATGCATAAGTAAACAATGCATAAGTAAACAATGCATAAGTAAACAATGCATAAGTAAACACTTTATTAGTAAAAACTATATATAAGTAAACATTATATAAATGTACATTATATAAGTAAACCGGAGTCGCCGTGGCCGAGCGGCTTGGTCGTGGGTTCGCACCCACCCGGACTATTTTCAAAAATAACCTTGGCTCCCAGGTTGACTCAGCCTTGAGTGGGTACCGGGTGCAGTCCTGGAAAAGTAAAGGCGGCCGGCGTGATGCTGACCGCATCACCCATCCTGTGCCGATTGGTCTATAAAAATATAGGTCTAGCCCTACATGCCCTATACGTCTAAAGGCGAGGAAAAGGGTCCTTTACTTTTATATAAGTAAACAATATATTAGTGAACACGATATAAGTAAACAATATATAAGTAAACAATATATTAGTGAACACGATATAAGTAAACGATATATAAGTAAACAATATATTAGTGAACACGATATAAGTAAACGATATATAAGTAAACAATATATTAGTGAACACGATATAAGTAAACGATATATAAGTAAACAATATATACAGGTAAACAATATACAAAAGTAAACCATATATAAAGGTAAACAATATATACAGGTAAAGAGTATTGGGTATATGGTGCCAGCTGTTTATTTGTACGAACCAACTGATGCTCTCTATGGCTGATGTGGTCAGTCTTCTTCTTCACATTTACTGGCTGTAAACTCTGACGGAAAGTTCTAAATGTTTGTCTGTTGGTAGACTTTTGTCTTCTTCCAGAACTTGAGTTTTACAGGCACATCTGTTTTACAGATCTGGCTTATTCATATGCAGCCTGTAGGTTCCTCGCTTTTCAGGCAGGTGCACTCTGACTTCGATGGAAACTTCTATAACTGGTTGTCTTGTACAACATGCTTGCTGGGGAAGCAGTGGGTCTATTATTTTTTCTCAAAAATGAGGCACCAGAACCCACCGAAGGAATGGGGCAATATTTAAAAAATAGGAGAGAGAGAGAGAGAGAGAGAGAGAGAGAGAGAGAGAGAGAGAGAGAGAGAGAGAGAGAGAGATAGAGAGATAGAGAGAGAGAGAGAGAGAGAGAGAGAGAGAGAGAGAGAGAGAGAGAGAGAGAGAGAGAGAGAGAGAGAGAAAGCGACGTGTAATGTTCAAATCAAACTTGGCTTGGAATGCAGGGAATGCCCAGCATTTATTACAGAATCTAAATTCAACAACTGATTCATGGTAACTCCTGCTTTTTTTTTTTTCAGGGTATGCAAGAGAGTTGGGAAATAAACGTGTAGACCCACACATGGAATGGGGTCAATATTAGTCAACTGCATTAATTCTCAAAAGATTTTCTAGTACCCAAATGAGGCTACGTAAGCATTTGAGCCTAGATCAGTCTTATGAGACAGTCCTGCCTCAAGGGCAATATAAACATGTGGGAGTTGCGCCAACAGGCAAGCCTGCTAGCCCATTGCTTTCTAAGCTCCCAAAAGATGCCAGCTAATTAGATCCCAAGTCTGCTATAAATACAATTTAAACAAGCCAATCCACCATCGGTCTAGCTTTTTTCTAATTACGCATGGACCCATGAAATATAGTGGTTTTTTGTGTGTGTATGGTCTTCCTTATTACAAATGGGGTAGACAGAATTAAGATTTCCTTTCATCATCCTTTAGCATGTGACCATGGAAGTTATGGAACAGACTGCAGTTCCTCTTGCTCTCAGTTCTGTGTGACAGGAGACATCAGTGAGTCTGCATGTGATCATATTGATGGTAGATGTCTTCATGGATGCCAGTTTGGATATCAGGGACCCAAGTGTGATCAACGTAGGTTGCCATTTATTTATTTCACTTCTCATCATCATCATATGCATTTCTGTATAACATCAGTAGTATATTTTCTGTGTTGTTGGTAAACTCAAGCACTGATTGCCATCTGCGTCAATCTACGAACCCCTCTAGCATTTTTTCTTTGTGTTAACCTTTGTCTTTAATAAACTCAGACTTTCCTTATCTCCTCTCATTGTGATTCTCTGCTACCTTGCCGTGTTGAGGTGAAGTAACATTTATGGGAAATTGCCCATTTGTACAAACTTTCCTGTTTTTACAATTTCACTAGACCATGCATTCTCATCATGCTACCAGTGTTTTGTCATAAATAATTTGTTTTGTCCTTTCGATTATATATGAATGTGATAGTATCAGCTGAGGTGGCGGACATGTGATTTTGTGCACAAATGATATTACACTGGATATATTTTTTTAAAGTAATGAAGATGTCTTGAAAGAAAATAGTTTACAAAGAGAACTGTTTGCCTACCTTAAAGGAGACAATCTACATTTTTAGTTCATGTCATGAGAAGGAGAAAACTCTAGTGCATCATGACGGTGAGAAAGCTGGAAGGGAAAAGAGGCAGAGGCAGGGTGACCATACTATCTAGAGCTGAAAATGGGATATCTCATATGTTAAGCTGAAAACAGAATAACCTAGACATGTCAGTTCTCACCCCCCCCCCCCCCAACCTCCTCCTACCAATTATAGCATTTATTAAAATTATAATTATTATAGTATTGTTATTTTTTTACTAATCATTAAGGAACTAATACATTTTAAAAACAGGATATTATGTGGACCTATAAATTGTATAATTATTATAATTTTTTTTTCTTGTTGGACTGCATGCTTTGTTTTTAACTAGTTTCCTTAATGTATTGTATAGTCTATATATTTTCCTTTTCAGTTGGTATATGTGTAAATAACTATGAGTGTATATTTTATTCTCAAGCTTATTCATAGATTATTATGTGTTAAGTTGAGTCAAGAATTGACATCACAGCACTTGGGGCATTCCCATGCATGCTCCATCCTCATCTTCAGCAGCCAGCGTAGAGTTCCAATACTGATGGTACAGGTCACAATCTGGTTAAATGTCTTTCTTGCCTTTCCTCTAAGTGTAGAGAGCCGGTCAGAACCACTAGTTACACTCAAGTGCCTCATTCTCTCCAGGCCATAATAATCTTCTTTCTGTACTGATTCAGTTGCTTGTTCTCAAGGGACCTTGACCATATCTGCCTTGTCATGTATCAGTTCACCACCCAGTGGTGCGGATCCTGCAAATCTGTCTGCCTGTTCATTACCCACCACGCCAGCATAGCCTGCAGAAAAGATCCAAAGTATGCTCACCACCCGTGACCTCTCCAGTGAAGCTTGCCTGTATCCACCTTTTTCAGCATGCTTTCAGAGACTGTTACAATTACGACATGTGCATATATCTTGTTCTCTAGCCATTGGAGAACTGCAGTTACCGCCTCCACCATCCTTCTCATGCTAGATGTTGTAGTGTCATATGCTAGGCTATTTTGCACTAAAGATTTTCCATTGGCTTTAGCTACAAACCCCCAAGCACTTTTCTTTCCTCTCAAAATTGAACCATCTGTGAGTCAGATCACCTGGGCGTGAATTGTCATGAATCAACTGTTGGACTTCAACCTCCGTAGCACCCGCTGGCCACTCTCTGCACACCCGGCTCAATGTTATAATATTATCATAAATGTTTATTAAATGGGACAACTGAGGTTTTTTGGAAGTACCGATGGAACGGCCGGGACACATGAAAAAAAACAGAACTGTCCCCGTGAAAACAGAACATGTAGTCGCACTAGGCAGAGGAAGACTACGAGAGAAGAAGCTGGACAGTTTGAAATCATGGCATGGAAGATCATCTGTGTCAGAACTGATTGAAAGTATTCAATACAGTAGGTTGTGGACAGATATGTCTACCAAAGCCACATGGGATGGACTGAAAGAAGTATGAGCAGTAAGAGTGTTAAACTGTTATATGAAACCTGTTATGTTGTAGGGGTGTGAATTGTGATCAATAAGCAACATAAGAAAAGACAATGGCATTTGATAGGACACTGTTGAGAAAACGTGAGAACAATATAACTAGGATACCTTTGCACTGGAACCCACAAAAGCATAGAAATAAAGGAAGTCTATCCCCACCCGAAAAAAACATACACATGGAGAAAAGAGCTAGAAAGGGAAGTTAAAAAAAAGGGGAGGACATAGGGAGAGCTGTATGCAATAGTGAAGGATAGAACAACTTGGCATGAGTTGGTTGAGGGCCTATGTTCCATTGGGGCTAGAAAGGCAGAAGAAAAAAGAATGCAGTAGGTTTCTAACGACAATGCAAAGAATTCTATAAGTGTGTGGGTTCTAGGGGTCCCACTCTAAAATGAAAACAACAGACAGACTCCCTCCTAGTTAGCAAATCATAAAAAACAACTGATTAGGAGTGGTTTTTTTTTGGGGGGGTGGGGGGGGGGGTGTTCTGTGATTGTTAGCCTGAGAGGCCAAGAGCCAACAGTCTGCACACAAATAAGCCAGTTCTGTAACACAGATGTGCACTTTACTCAAGGCCTGGAACGAGAGCAAAGTCCTAGAAATAGATGAACAACCAGGAATTTATGCTGCAGTTTAAACCCTCCAGTTTTCTCTGTTCATTCAGTGCTATCCACTTTCAGACAGTAGTATAAGCATTATGTCACATCTCCAAGAAGGCTTTCCTGGTCAACAAATGCCTGCAGAAGTCAGACTTGTTGTCTGAAAGGCATAAATATTGCAGCCATGCTGTGAACAGGCACAGTGCAATTATATCTTCAGATAAATGCAAACGAAGATTACCATTTGTTTTTGGTTTTCATAATCAGCCCATCATAAGCTCATTGAAAATACACCACAAATTCTTTAAAAGTTGACAGTATTATTGTTGCTAATTTATGTCAAGGAAGTTCAAGTTTGTGTTTACTTTCAGCCTGCAGTGGTCAAACATATGGACAAGACTGCAGCTCTGTGTGCCCTCAGTTCTGTGAGGTTGGGAACATGAGTCAGTCTGTGTGTGATCACATCCATGGGACCTGTCTACTGGATTGTCAGGCTGGCTACTTAGGATCCATGTGTGATGAGTGTGAGTTAACAACTGTATCATTGTTTTCTGTCTGAATATGTTGATTAGATCTTGATACCCTGTTATGTAAACTGCTGTATGAAATTCACACACACATACAAACCTATGGGGCCCTATTTTAGTGAACCAAGAATAGGCCTATTGTCCTTCTAACAGGCATTTTGTTAGAGATGATTAATTAAGGGATTTTTCCTTCAAAGTCAGAGTGCTTCTGCCTGAGAGGCCATGAACCAGCAGTCTGCATACAGTTAAGCCAGATCCATAAAATGGATGTGCATGCTAAACACAAGTTCCGGATCAAGACCAAAGTCCAAAAGCCCTGGTCAATTTGAAAAAAAAAAAAAAAAAAAAACATCTGCCTCGGAGTAGTTAAAACTATATGTCCACTAGGCTAGAAGACAAACCTATAGCTTACTGCATAGACAAGACTCCCATAGTCTGTGTGATGCTTACTAATTTATTCCAAAATCTGCAATAGACTGATTTTTAAAGTCTCTTCACCATCAGTCTAGCATTTCTAATTACCCATGAACTTATACAATATAGTGGTTTCTCCTTGACTTCCGCATGAAATAAGTGGCAAGCTGTAATAAAGTTTATATTTCAACATCCTTTAGCATGTCACCATGGAACTTATGGAGCAGACTGCAGCTCCTCCTGCTCTCAGTTCTGTGTGACAGTGGACATCAGTGAGTCTGCCTGTGATCATACTGATGGTAGATGTCTTCATGGATGCCAGGCTGGATATCAGGGACTCAAGTGTGACCAACGTAGGTTGCCATTTATTTACTTCACATGTCATCATCATATTATCTATACCTGAAAAGACCAAATATATAAAAAATAAACAGACATTGCATTGACTGGCACTAATAGAAAAAAGTAGAAAGACAGAAGGACACACAAGACAAAATAAAATAGAAAACTATAGTTACCATGCCGAAAGGTGCAAATATCACAGCCATGCTTTAAGGGGAATAGTGCAATTGCATCTTCAGATTAAAGCAAAAGAAGATTAACATCTGTTACTTGTTTTTATAATCAGCCCATTATGTGATCATTGAAAAAAATCCACCACATCTGACCTCTCCTTTAAGAGTGGACAGTGTTGTTTTTGCTGATTCATGTCATGGAAAGTCAAGTTTGTGTGTACTTTCAGCCTGCAGTGGTCAAAGATATGGACAAGACTGCAGCTCTGTGTGCCCTCAGTTCTGTGAGGTTGGGAACATGAGTCAGTCTGTGTGTGATCACATCCATGGGACCTGTCTACTGGGTTGTCAGGCTGGCTACTCAGGACCCAAGTGTGATGAGTGTGAGTTGACATCTAAATCATTGTTCTCTATCGGAATAGGTTGGTTGGATCCTGATAGCCTGTAATGTAAACTGTGGTTCTGCACCACTTGGTGGTAAACTGATTATGACAAGCTGGATGTTGTGAGGGCCCTATAGGAGCGAGTGAACAGTGCTAAGGCACAGATAGATCATTATGGTCTGAGGAGAATGGCACTGAGAGAAGTTACAAAGGGATGTGGCTGACGCTCAACACTTAAGGCAAGGGCGAGAGGGATATACAATCAGACAGTTACTGGTACCATTGGAATTTTAACTCTTTTTAACTTGCTGCTGAAGATGGGGATGGAGCGCTTATGGGGATGTCCCAAGTGCTGTGATCTCAATTCTTAATTCAACATTCAAATTCACCTTATTATAGTAACACACACACACACACACATTTATGGAGCTCTATTTTGGAGAATTATGAACAGGCCCGTTGTCCTTCTAATAAGCATTTTCTAGGAAATGATTAATTAGGAGTGTTTCCTTCAAAGTCAGAGTACATCTGCTCAGAGGCAAGGAACCAGCAATCGCATACAAATAAGCCAGGTCTGGGAAATGGATGTGCGTGCAAAACTCAAGTTCTGGATCAAGACCAAAGTCCAGAAGTGGACAAACAACCAGAACTATCTGCTAAGAAGGAAAAAGGATATGGCTTTAATGAAATTACATATTTGAATTGATCTTTTAATCCTTTTCTTACCCTATGTAACATGGGATGTATGGTCAAGTCAGCACTCAGTGAAAGGCAAGCAACATGGAACTCCGTTATGGACCACAGACTGCAATTCCTCCTGCTCTCAGTTCTGTGTGAAAGGGAACATCAGTGAGTCTGCCTGTGATCATACTGATGGTAGATGTCTTCATGGATGCCAGGCTGGATATCAGGGACCCAAGTGTGATCAGCGTAGGTTGCAATTTTTTTACCTTGCATGTCGTCATCATTGTATCTATACCTGAAGAGACCATATATATATAATTCTTTTAAAAGACGTATCGATTGGCACTATAGGAAATAAGTAGAAAGATAGGACACACTAGACAACATAAAAATCAAAAGCTTCAGTTACCATGCCGAAGGGTGCATATATCGCAGCCATGCTTAACGGGAACAATTTGATTACATCTTCATATTGAAAAAAAAAAAAGATTAACATCTATTAATTGTTTTCATAATCAGCCAGTTTTGAGCTCATTGAAAAAAATCCACCACAAATTCTGACTTCTTCTCCTTTAAGAGTGGTCATTGTTGTTTTTGCTGATGTGTATCAAGGAAGGTCAAGTTTTTGTGTTCTTTCAACCTGCAGTGGCCAAACATATAAACAAGACTACAGCTCTGTGTGCTCTCAATTCTGTGAGGTTGGCAACATGAGTCAGCCTGTGTGTGATCACATTCGTGGGTTGTCAGGCTAGCTACTTAGGACTTATGTATGATATGCCGGTTAGAAACCTTTAAATATCTTGGCTCCCACATATGCAAAGATGGCAGCTGTACTAAAGAGATCAAGGCACGACTTGATATGCCAACAGCTGCGATATCCCAGCTGAATTAGCATCGCAGTCAAGGTCAATATTTACAAATCACTGGTATTGCCAATTTTCTTACACGGATGTGAAAGTTGGACTCTCACTGTGGAAAAAGAAAAGAGGATTTAGGCTTTCAATGTGAATGCTACAGACGCATTTTACGAATTAGTTATTTAGAACACAAAACTAATAGATATGTCATACAAAATATACAAATTTGCGGGACATCAGGAGACTTTTTCATAAAGCGGAAGACAAAGATGGCCGCTTTTATGTGCTAGAACTTCCATCAATACACCTCCACGACCCTATGGGTTAAGGGTTCTGTTATGTTATGTTGGTTGGATCATAACTCATGTAAAATGAATTTTCCGGATAAAAGAATTTGTTTTAAAAAAACCAAAAGTTCAGAAGTGGACAAACAACCAGAACTGTCTGCTGGAGTTACATCTGGTAAATGCTAAGAAGGAAAAGAATATGGCTTGATTAAATACTTGAATTTATCTATTATTCCTTTTCTGACCCTATGTAACCATGAGACCTATGGTCAAGTCAGCACTCAGTGAGAGATGTGATCAATACCCTGTGATTTTAGGCTGAAGAGCCAGGGTCTCACAGTGGCTAACAACATCCATGCTGTTAAACCTGTTGGTTAGAGGTTTGTATTCCCATTGAGTCATATTTGAAAAAAAAAAAAATACATTGACCTAGACTTCAAAATCAGTCAGCCTGAAACATGAACCAGGGAAATGCACTGGTAAGTAAGGGCAACTGGCAACATTATGACTACATCACCAGTCAAATGCCAACAGATATATACAAATTTGGAACTAGCATGATATACTCAACATGCCTCTCATCTTTGAAATGGGACCTCAGGCTGGTGTTGGTTATGGAGCCGTAGTCAATTTCAAGAAAATCTGCCTCAGGGAAGTTTAAAACATTTGTCCACTAGGCCAGAAGGCAAACCTGCTAGCCCACTGCATGGACAAGACTTCCAGAGTCTATGTGATGCTAACTAATTTAGTCCAAACTGTGATAGATTGATTTTTGAAGTCACTCCACCATCAGTCTAGATTTTGTAATTACCTATGAACTTATACAATATAGTGGTTTCTCCTTGACTTCCGCATGAAATAAGTGGCAAGCAATAATTAGGTTCACTTTTCAACATCCTTAAGCATGCGAACATGGAACTTTTGGAATGGACTGCAATTCCTCCTGCTCTCAGTTCTGTGTGACAGGGGACATCAGTGAGTCTGCCTGTGATCATACTGATGGTAGCTGTCTTCATGGATGCCAGGCTGGATATCAGGGACCCAAGTGTGATCAGCGTATGTTGCCATTTATTACTTTACGCATCGTTGTCATCATCATTATATCTATACCAGAGGAGACCATATTTATATAATAAACTAGCTGTACCCGGCCATGCGTTGCTGTGGCGTAATTTGGCTACATGGAAAATAGAGAACATAGAAATGTGTCTTCACTTCACGCTAGCGATGTACAGTGCAACAGCTAAACCACAGCTAATAAAACTTTGAGTGGGTAAGGCAGTTACTGTAACTTAAATCTATCTCAGTAAACAGTTTATTGTAACCACCCATCCCTCAGTTCACATACTACTTTCTCCTTCATCGAAGTAGTTGGAAAAATTACCCTAGTGAAAAGCAATGAAAAGAGGAAAAATACACCATAATTACGAAATGAGCACATTTGCTAATTGCTGTAAACAACCCTGCACGCGTTGCTACAATAGAAAGTGAATTGAAAGGAAAATCGCTTTAACAAAATGTAATTATATTGGATCATTGTGCTGGTAATTTAACATTAAAAATGTGTTTACTAAAGTGCTTTTGGGTAAACAATGTTCTTTGTTCTTCCGTCTGGCGTGTACACAAATAAATTAGAAGGTTTTCCGACGCGTGAACAGGCCACATATAGCTGTCCTTGTAAAAAGCATGGATGTTCCAAACGTAGTCCACACACTTGTAGGGATTGTCCCTGTGATTTGTTTATGGTCATTGCAAAGGCGAGTCGCACCGGAAACTGCACGCATCTGAAGTAAAATGGCATGTCTGTTGGAATCATTGAGGTGCGTGGCAAAAGTATATTCTCGCCCTTAAATTTCCCATTTAAAATTGTACCTTCGATGATATTGAGCATTAGCCTTTTCACTGAAAGCCTGGTACCATTGCAAAGACGTGGCGGATTGATGTTTCTGAGAAGAATGATGGGCACGCCAATTTTCACGGTTAAAATGTGGGGTGGCATGCCTGGCAAATCAAGTGAATTTAAGAACTCAGTTGGATAATTAACAGTTTCGTCCTTATTCATTACAGTATCGATAGACTTATACGTTGTCACACCGCCTGGTAATTTGTCTTAGATGTTCGGATTCATGGCAACTCACGATCGAAAAGGTTGTTTGCAGATTGTTCTGGTGGAGCCAGTCCCACCTGAACCAGTGCATTGTTAGTTATTGTCAAACATATGTCCTTAATGCAAACAAATGCCTCATTATATACATTTGGTATGAATTGAAGGTCCTGATCATGCTTCATTTCACGCCAGGATGTCTTCACTCATGAAGTCTTTGTATTTTTCCCAAAGCTCTTTTGGAATGAATGGGAAGCAAGTTGTTAATATTATTGCAAATAATGTGCGTATTTGCTGTGGTCGAGCAGTATTCGAAGCATCAGCGAGTGAAGTGTCCCAATGTGCATCATTTTCAAGAAGATTTAATTCTTGGCAACCTTCACGGTAAGTAGCGCATACTTTACCATAAACTGTTCTCAAGTCCTGGAAGGATGCCGGTCCAGGTTTGTTGATTAAAAGTAATCGCAAGTAAAAGCAATCTGCATTTTTGGGATGAACAGTGTACAGACGGCCTAAAATATCAGTAGAATATAAATTAAGATGTCCGTCAACCGCTTGACCTTGCTTGCAACGTTGAAACTTTTTAGCTGATGCATTCCATGTGTAGTATATTGGCAGGTCAGAGTAAAGCAGTGTCTTTGCAAACATATCTCTATACAATGAGAAAAATCAGTTAACGTGGTTGGCGGTGGTAACAATGCTCGTGCATGTACATTCTCTGTAGTGAAATACACGCGCTGTCCATTGTCAAGGTGCACTGCCAAATGAACAACTGCTGGATGTCATTCATGAATTGGAAATGAGAAAATGTGCCATACTGCTTCATTGCTACTAATGTAGCGCCCCAGCTGATATTGCTTGATTTCATCGATAGATGCAGCTGCATGTCCCACTCCAAAGACTGCCATATCGCCTCCTTTGTTGACATATTTGCAAATGTACTTATGTTTGCCAAGAAATGTGTTGACTGGCCTGTGTCACCTACTACCAATGACGATAATGGTTCGGGTGGTGAATGTAATACTGGCCATTTAACTTTTCCACCAGCGCAGCACATACCCGGCATGTCATTCTTAAATTTGAAGGCACTGCAATGTACGCACAATTTATCCATTTTGCCAGTAAGCGAGAGTGGATGAAGACCAATCATACTAGCTGGTGTAATGGAATGCACCAAGATTCAAATCAACATGCAGTGTTCGCCTGGATAAAGTAGTGCGCATTTGAACGTTTTCGAGTCTTGCTTTCCGTTGCTGGTCTGATTGAGATGAACGGGCTTCAGCAGTGCGCACTCGAATGGTTTCCAGTCTTACCTCACGTTGCTCGTCTGTTTCTGAAGCAATTAATGCCCTCCTCTTGCGTGTTTTAGGTGTAGATGGGCCAATCGCTTGTCGTTTGGGAAGCATAACTGCAAATTTTGTGAGCGCTGATCATCAGTAGCTTGTTCATCCTCATGATGAAAGTTGACTTGAAGTATCGCTGAAATAAATGAAAAAATGAGCATGAGATAACAATCTATTTTGACTCAAGAGAAAATGCATAGAAACTAGGCAGCGAATAGTAAGAAAAGGCGGTATATAAGGCAATATGAAAAAGCCAACAGATAATGTGCATACATTTATCATTGTGGGATTTAAGGAGTGGTCCACACATGTATTTGAAGTTAAAAAAATGTACATATTGACTGATGTCACTGGAAATAAATGCACTCCACCTGTTGAGATATTTCTAGATTCTAACACTGACCTGAGACGGAATGTCATGTAAATTTATATACTTCTTTAGAATAACAGAAGAAAGCCAACCAAAACTGTTGTACCAATGAGTATGAGAAAGATAACAGATAATGATTGATCTTTTTCTTCTTCTTCGTGTTCACCAGCTGTACACTTTGGCAGAAAGTTCTGTTTGCTCGTCCATCACTGAACTGCAGTCCTGCTCCAGAACCTGAGTGTTGCTTGTGCATCAGTTTTACAGATCTCATTCTCTTGAATACAGACTGTTGGTTCCTTGCCTCTCTGGCAGATGCACTCCGACTTCAAAGGAGGCTCCCCAATTAGTCGACTCTTACGACATGCTTTTTGGGAGGCAGTGGGTCTATTCTTGTTTTCCCCACAATGGGACCCCGGAACCCACTTGGGAAATAATGATAATGTGTATATATTTATCAATGCGGGATTTAAGAAGTGGTGCATACTTGTTTGAAGTAAACAAAAAACATGTACATACTGGTTTGCAGTCTCACCTCACGTTGCTTGTCTGTTTCTGAAGCAAATAATGCCCTCCTCTTGCGTGTTTTAGGTGTAGATGGGCCAATCGCTTGTCGTTTGGGAAGCATAACTGTAAATTTTGTGAGCGCTGATCATCAGTAGCTTGTTCATCCTCATGATGAAAGTTGACTTGAAGTATCGCTGAAATAAATGAAAATATGAGCATGAGATAACAATCTATTTTGACTCAAGGGGAAATGCATAGAAACTGGGCAGCAAATAGTAAGAAAAGGAGGTATATAAGACAATATGAGAAAGCCAACAGATAATGTGCATACGTAATACATTTATCACTTTCTGTTAGATTTAAGGAGTGGTCCACACATGTATTTGAAGTTTAAAAAAATGTACATAATGGCTGATGTCACTGTAATAAATGCGCTCACCTGTTGAGATATTTCTAGATTCTAACACTGACCTGAGAAGAATGTCGTGTAAATTTATATAATTCGTTTGAATAACAGAAGAAAGCCAACCAAAACTGTGTACTACTTGTGGTACTCATGGGTATCGGCATCGGGTATGAGAAAGACGATAATAGTTAATGATAATGTGTATACATTTATCATTGTGGGATTTAAGAAGTGGTCCACATTTGTTTGAAGTAAACACAAAACATGTACATACTGACTAATGTTACTTAAATAAATGCTCTTACCTTTTTATATATTTCTTGATAACACAACTAAAAACCAATAGCCATTTTCCTTGCGGGCGGATGTTGACAATAGAGCGTCACCACTGCGCATGCACGGTAAATTGATCCCACGTAGCGTGGCTATAATTAGAAATCACTAAAGTTATAAATATTAGTTTCGAATATTATGGCTTAAATTGTGGTCACCTATCTCTAACAGTGACAGGTTGAATTTCAAACCATGATGGTTCAACATCCGGTATCAAAACAAACATATCCTGAAAATTTCAGCTAAATCGGTTCAGTAGTTACCGAGTCTATAGGGGGCAAACAAACACACAAACATTGATTTTTATATATATAGATAAACTGACAGTGTATTGATTGGCACTAATAGAAAGAAGTAGAAAGATAGGACACTCTAGACAACATAAAAATCGAAAGCCAAAAGGCGCAAATACCGCAGGCAGGCTTTAAACGGGAGCTATGCAATTCCATCTCCAGATAAATGCAAAAGACGATTAACCTTTATTACTTGTTTTCATAATCAGTCCATTATGAGATAATTGGAAAAACAAATCCACCACAAATTCTGATGTCTCCTTCTTTAAGAGTGGACAGTGTTGTTTTTGCTAATTCATGTCATGGAAGGTCAAGTTTTCATCTGCTTTCAGCCTGCAGTGGTCAAACATATGGACAAGACTGCAGCTCTGTGTGCCCTCAGTTCTGTGAGGTTGGGAACATGAGTCAGTCGGTGTGTGATCACATCCATGGGAACTGTCTGCTGGGTTGTCATGCTGGCTACTTAGGATCCATGTGTGATGAGCGTAAGTTGACATTTGAATCATTGTTCTCTGCCTGAATATGTTGGTTGGATCTTGATACCCTGTTATGGGAACTGCTGTATGAAATTCACTTTATTGTAGTAACACACAACAACACAATTTTTAAAATTTTTAGCTGTTTACCTGTAAGTCTATTTGTAAGTTAGCTGCCTATCTAAACAGATTTATTAAGACCGAACCTTAAGACCCTGTTGAAAAAATACTTTATGAATGTAGTTTTCCTGTGTGGGTCCTGGGGCTCTGTTTTGGAGAATAACGATTAGGCCCATTGTCCTTTTAATAAGCATTTCATTAGGGATGATTAATTAGGAGTGTTTTCTTCAACGTCAGAGTGCATCTGCCTCAGAGGCAAGGAACCAACAGTCTGTATAGAGTTAAACCAGATCTGTAAAATGGATGCGCGTGCAAAACTTAAGTTCTGGATCAAGACCAAAGTCCAGAAGTGGACAAACAACCATAACTTTCCACTGGAGTTACATCTGGTAAATGCTAAGAAGGAAAAAGAATATATCTTTATGAAATTACATATTTGAATTTATCTATTATTCCTTTTCTGATCCTATGTAACCATGGGATCTATGGTCAAGTCAGCACTCAATGAGAGATGTGATCAATACCCTGTGATTTTGGGCTGAAGGGCCAGGGTATCACAGTGGCTAAAACCCATGCTGTTAAACCTGTTGGTTAGAGGTTTGTATTCCCATTGAGTCATATTTAAAAAAAAAAAAATTGACCTAGACTTCCAAGTGAGTCAGAGTAAAACAGGTACCAGGGGAAAATGTCCTGGCAAGTTAAGTCAACTCGCAACATAATGACCACATCATCCGTCAAATGCCAACCAATGTATACAAATTTGGAACTAGCATTATATACCTAATGTGCCTCACATCTTTAAAATAGGACTTCAGGCTGGGTGGCTGCAGAGCACTGGTTGATTTAAAAAAAAAAAAATAACCTGTTTCGGGGAAGTTAAGAACATATGTCCACTAGGCCAGAAGGTGGCCTTAGGCTAGCCCACTGCATGGACAAGACTCCCAGAGTCCATGTGGTGCTAACTAATTTAGTCCAGAGTCTGCAATAGATTGATTTTTGAAGTCACTCCACCATCAGACTAGCTTTTGTAATTACCAATGAACTTATACAATATAGTGGTTTCTCCTTGACTTCCGCATTAAACGAGTGACATTCAGTAATTAAGTTTGCCTTTCAACATCCTTTAGCATGTAACCATGGAACTTATGGAACAGACTGCAGCTCCTCCTGCTCTCAGTTCTGTGTGACAGGGAACATCAGTGAGTCTGCCTGTGATCATACTGATGGTAGATGTCTTCATGGATGCCAGGCTGGATATCAGGGACCCAAGTGTGACCAACGTAGGTTGCCATTTATTTAGTTCAATCATCATTGTATCTATAGCTGGGGAGACCATATATATAATAAATAAACAGACAGTGCATTTGTTGGCACTAACAGAGGGCTTCAGATGTTCTCATCAACTATGCCCATTTCTACTTTGAAATCCTTCAGCTATTTAAAAATCTAAATGGGTAGACTCAATAGCCAGTTGTACAAACTATATTTATGTAAGAAAAAAAAGCATACCAGCAACATAATATTTATAAAAAGCTTGAACCATTGAATGGTTGGGTGGCTCAGTACCAGTGTGACTACTGCATACTCTGACAAAATGAAAGAGATCTAATTTTACGAATATATGACATGACTTTCTGCTCACAGAATGTGACAAGGGAACCTATGGCCAAGACTGCAACTCTACCTGCCCACAACACTGCCAGAATATTGACACAAACAGGTCTGTCTGTCAACACACTTCTGGAGCTTGTACACAGGGATGTCAGCCTGGCTACACAGGGCTTCTTTGTGATGAACGTAAGTACAGCTCTACACTTTCATTCATTGAATGCATTGGATCTGTATTTCAGTACATAGTGGTGACCAGGACTTCTTTCCAGAGAGGAAAGAAAAAAGATGCGGGTACTCACCACAATGAGTATAGTTACTCTAAAT